>JALIZF010001510.1:0-371379 GCA_029948255.1 Telmatactis stephensoni
TGACATTTTATAAAAGCGAATCTTTGCGTCCCATAAGGACTTTCGTCTCTGGTTTTAAATCGGTTATATTAAAGCCGGAGTCTATTTCAATCAGCAAATATATCACTGCATGCTTTAGTTTCGTTCATATGATCCTGACTTCGATATGTATATAGCTATTTCGTTTAACGTTGTCGCTGGAAAAAGCCTAAAGGGCTAAAGCCTTTCAAATATTTTTTGTGTACTAACAAATTTCTCTGTAGGCTATCTGAGAAATTAAGGAATATGTGTCCAAGTAGAGTTTGCAAGCATACAGTGAGTATTTTATTGTAATGATGTCACGATAAATTTTTTCATAATTCCGCTATCAAAGCATTAGGCTTTTTTCAGCGACAATGTTAATTAAATTAGTAATATGTTGATGGATAGCAAACGCTAAACATCGAGTGGTGAGTCAACTTGGCTTGCACGAAAGCTCGGTAAATTAAAAATTTACAAACGTGGATGAAGCTTATTCATTACTATTCAACTTGGCTTGTTGTTTAAGAAGATGCAACTTTATGATGTAGTTCTGCAATATGCCATGTTATCGTAGCAGATGATAAGGCTGCTCAAGTTAAGGCTTACTATTGTGGAAAGTATCATTCGCTTTCGTTCTATGAACTAGACGCATGATTGCGTGAACCCAGGCACTCTCAGGCAAAGATGCTGATGAATACTGTAAGTGTTGGAATCGCTGTAAGTGTCGGGATCTCTGTGTACTTCAATGTTGATGAATGGCTTGTAATCACTAAAGAAATGCACAACTGTGTGTTCCTGAGCTTTCAGACAGTTATATATCACATTTAGCTCAGAAATTTCAGTTATTGTATTTATCTTTTAGCTGCTAGGGAGAGATTGTCGAGATTTACATCTTTTCCCTTACAAATTTGACAAATTTTAATCAGTTAGTTTTATAATCATTGCGAACACTGAGCTGTTTGCGATAACCGCTGTGTCTTAGATGCCCGACAGTCGGACACAACCTTCAAAAGACTTTGTAAATAGTTTCAAATCGTTTGTTTAAGTAGATAATCATTTGTTGTGAATCCCGGCAAAGGTCATTATTGTTTAACATAATAATAAAAACAAAAATTCGCTTATTATCGGTAGGTTCACTCATACATTGCTTTGATTTAGCATGATTCTCGATGAAAGGTTCACTCATAAATGTTCGCTCATAAATTGATAACTCGTACACTTCGCGGACATCCGACCCGTTCCGAAAAAGTTCGCCATCTTTTAGTGTGGGCCTATCACGAACGCTGTGTGCATATTCTGTATGTGCTTTGAGCGTATTATCGATAGTATTTGTCCTTGCTTTCAGTCGCTGAAGCTTCGCTTTCTCCGCCATTACCAGATAACACACTATTGCGCTAGATAAGTTCGCGCATGCGTGTTAAGGACATGACTGCGATTTTCGACTGAACGCAAAGCTGGATTTTTCAGTCCAGGCCGCCTACGGAGAGTGCCTGGTTAATAACAAGTCTTGGCCCCTTCACTTTTGGGCTGGCCCCCGAACGAAACCATCACTGTCTTGTGCAAAAACTCACAAAAATTTTGGCAAACATTTCTTTAAAAGCGCGTAAGATAGTAAAACGTTCGAATTAGTGTATAGTGACAACAATATTTTCATTGCTGAAAGACCCGTAACTTGAACTTGAGCTCGTTAATATGACGTCTTCGAAGCTTTGTCTGTCATTGAAAAGACACCACGGGATACCTGCATAATAATAGGCTTTACAGCTTGAAAAGTGCTATGGATATGCATTGCCATTTCAAAGAAATAAGGTAAATTATAGAGACAGCTTGATATTATTTACACACACCATTTTGTCCCGCCAGTCATATCATCACAACTGGATATGAACCGGACTGGCGTAGCCAAAGATGCAATGTCTGCGGAGAGAAATCGTCTGAGGTAAGTGCCTCGCGTGGCAGTTTCCTCACGCAGTTTCTCAACGTGTGCGGCGGGCTTTAAGTGCGCACAGTTGTCCTCAACTCGAATAAAATAAGCTTGCATTACCTCTTGGACAACACCAAATACACAAAAACAAATTCAAAAGACACTCATTTACCTTGTTTTTATACCAGAAAGTTTATCGGCAGTCAGTACAACAACGTCTTCTTCTTCGCTGTTGTCATCAATAGGAATGGGTGAGGGTACTTATTAAAGAAAAAGAAAAAAACATCGTTAATTTGAAGTATGGGAGGACAGGAGAAGGATCGAAATGAGAGGGGAAAAAGACCAGGAATCACGAAATGCGAGGAAAGGTCTGACATGAACAACTGTGCAATGACGGTATGCTAATTATCAACTATGTAGGGTCTCCTCAAAAAAATTGTTTTATTGCGTGCGATCTGATTGGTTACGAACTGTGTGTTATTAAAGTACAACTGCACGGATGGCGTATCAAAATATTACGAGCACTCTGATTGGTTGATATGCCGATGTCACTCATGTGAATGGATCTCTAGAATCGGTCACTTATTGTTAGTACTGCTTATTGAATAGAGCCTTACTTCTTGTATTTTGCTTTTCAGACTGAGAATCCTCTAAAGTTTTTTGTTCCATTTCTTCATCGGATTCAATTTGAATAGTTTCCTTTTCCAGTTCTTCCCAGGTATTATGTCCTCCATGACCAATTTGTGCAGTGCCAGGACCCTACACAAACAATACTTATTTAGATCAACCACAGGAAGACCATAAACAAACACACAGCAAAGACACCAGCAAAAGAGTTAATGGTGATACTCACTTTGAGCTCTGCGTGCCAGGCACTATTTAATGTGTAAATTATTTAAGGAAATGGGACTGAAATTATGTGTGCACAAAAATGTGGCTATTTTGGTGACAAGGTATGATGATGATGATGGCGGTGGTGGTGGTGGTGATGGTGGCAGTGTAGTGGTGGTGATAATTACAAATATATTGATGATGTAGTTACAATTACATGAATTATTTCATAATTCTACAATAATGTTGTTTCTGTTGACACAAGTTAGCTTGCATAGCAAGCATTTCTTTGAAGGAGAACGTTGGTTTGGGATACCTGCGTTAGTTCAAACACAGGTATCCCAAACTAACTTCCACCTTAAAGAAACATTTTTACAGCACTTGATACTAATCTCGCGATCTTATTGGTTGATTAGAGTGTGTCAATAAGAGGACAGACACACTGCTGACGCGTTTCAGCGCGCGCATTCGTTCTAGCTGTTGCCCTAGCTGTCGCTGCGCTCGTGATTCCACTTGAGTTTTGAACATTTTATGACGTCAAGAGTGTGTCAATAAGAGGACAGACAACTCAAAACCATCTTCAATTTGTTAATTGCTACACTAACAGTAATGCTTTATAAATTTTCAAAAAGGATACCCTTTTTCTGGAGGCGAAGGAACATTATTATTGCTAAGTTCTGAAACAAAATGAACAGGGTTTTTGGATCAATGTTCTTCCTTAGTTCAATGCACATCCATTTCAACCAAATAACAGATGACATGATCTCTCTTACCAGAGCCAGTCTTGACAGCTTCTGTGATATCCATTTCTGTTGTTTCAGCAACTGTTGTTGTTATCTTCTTTGCAGACTCAAAAACGCCAACCTTTCCAGTTACTCTGAAAAAGTTTGAATTGTTTCAGAAATGAGTGATGGGTGTCACTCAACTTATATATACATTGATTTTCCTGATGACTGAGAAAAATTTAAAGACTTGTTCCAAGTAAAGCTCAAACCAGGACCATAGCAGTGAGTGACATTCTTCTTTTACTGAACCACTATGCAACCCTGATCCCCCATTCACAAAGCGCACATGTACATAACTACGAATACTTGTAAATCGAAAATCATGGCTGGATGTTCAAATGATTTACATCTACTTTCTTCATGTTGAAATGCCAGAACACTTTTTGCAATATTTTTGTTTGTGTAAATCTGTTTGTTACATACAACTTTATGACTAGTTGTAAGTTATGCATGCTTTGTGTAACGGGGGTCAGGTCAGCCAAAAGACAGTTAGTCATCAATTTTTAAATGAAGTGGCAAAATACACCAGCAAATATCACTAAAGAAATGACATATACCTTTGCCTTTCATCTTCTGCTAAAGCATCTTTAATGATCTCGATAATTTCTGTGACTTTAACTACAGCAATCTTTGAACAACGAACAATCTGCAACATCAATAAATAAATACTTTAGATGACTTCATGCATAAATAGAAAACAAAGAGAACACCAGAAACACAAAAATACTTTGAAATTCACCTTTTAAAAAAATTTGGTGCATAATCTTACCTTTTCTACACACCATCTACAAGTTTTTAGTGCAAATCTAAATGCCTATCCTTATCCCTACACATGCAAATTTATCCATAACTTCTGATGATTCAATGGTTTTACCTCTCACCATTGGTAACTAAATCTGTAACTAAACCTAACTAAACCTCACATTACAAAATAGAAATGAAACTACAGCTGGCTATAATACTTTGTCAACCACCTACTTCAAATCTTATTGAAACCCCTGTAATTAAAGCCTTATATGATACCTGATCAATCTCAAGAGAAACACCTCCACCCATGACGGCACCACAAATCTCCCTGTGTATATTCATCGCCATCATCATGTGACCATCCATTACAGCTTCTTCTTTGTCAGTTGGGTCAACTAACAGCAACTCTCTAGGAAAACACATTGACAAAATGAAAACCTAGTAATTTGCCGGGGGGGGGGGGGGGGAGGGTACTACCACCCCAACTTGGGTAAGGGTGTGCCGCCAGGACCTCAAAACCCTGACCCTATCCCAGACCTCAAATTTCGATTTTTCATACCCTACCCCAGACTAAACCTAAGAATTGTACACCCTATCCCAGACTAAACCCCAACATGTATACCCTATCTCATTCTTCATTATTTTATGATTGAAATCAATATTTACTAACTTTTGAATAGAATTTACATTGTTTCTGTGTCGAGAGAAAGCGTAGCTTATTCCAGACTAAAACTGACCAAAACCTACCCCTATCCCAGACTAAAACGACCAAATTGTAACCCTATCCCAGACAAAAACCATACCCTATCCCAGACAAAATGTCAAAAAAGGATACCCTACCCCAGACCTAAAAGCCGAAAAACCATACCAAGATCAGAGATGAATACCACTGTGAAGTCTTAGACAAACTCTTAAAGACTCCAATCACAACACAATACATTATGGTTTATTAAGGCTAGTGGGGGTACAAAAAATTGTGTCTCTCTTATGCAGACAGACTAAACAGTTAAGAACTTTTTCCAGATGTGATGCAGGCTACAGTATGTAAGAACTGATGATACAGACACTATTGCCCTATCTAACTACCTACCCATCATCAAAGAATGCAAAGGTAACACACACAGGCATATGCAGGACACTCAATGGAATAGGATCTCTATCTTGGTCTGAATGCTAAATGTATTAGAAGAGAAAGTAAGACTAAATACGACTACACTATGAAATATATTCCCTGCATGTGCAATATGTCACATTCCTTGGAAGATAAAATATATTTGGGGTAGCAAGATCACCATTCCTTGTAGCACAAATACTAGCTGAATTGTGGAGGGTGCAGCTCAACATGATAAAGTCAAAGGTATACAAGGGCACTTTCATTACAAAGACAGTCATACAGTTACATGTACATATACACACACATATGTAGCAGCCGCAATCCAACCCATGTCTGATCACAAAAGAACAGCTTAGATTGAAACTAGTTATTGGCAAGACTATATGCAATTTATTTATCATGTGCATATGAGAAAAGACAAGCATTACTTAACTAATAAGTAGCATGCATTACTGAATCTGCAAATAAAACATATAAGTCCATGATGTGTTTCAATGTTTTGATTGGATTCTAAAGACATCAACATTGACTGATGAAAATGCTGAGGCACATATAGAGCAACATAGAGTGGCACATCGCCAAATTTTCCACAACTGTTATAATCCAAAATCTGATCTATGCATAAGTTCTTACCACTGTTACTTCCTCTCCAATAACTGATACATCTGGTCGCCTGGAAAGAAAAACACCAGCATTTAACTACAATATAAATTTACAGAAACTAAATGTATTATAACCAAAAAGAATTATAAAAAACAATAATATAGCTACCTAAAATGTGCCAAAGCTGTAATAGCAGCAATACTTGCACAGTCAAGAATATTACCACCATGGTCAAAAACTTGGACGTCAACACGCACAGACCACACCTACAAAGATACAGCCATCTACTTAGAGACCTGGAAAATTTCATGGGTTACCTGTGCTTTTATTGGCTATAGGAAGCCCTTGCACACCAAGAAATGATAAATCCATATTAACTGTACATGAGAGAAAGCTATAATTTACCTTCTCTCCGGCTACGATACACAAAGATTCCATATCTACAGCTCTAGATTCCACAAAAAATCTTTCCATGAATCTATTTAGTTCAACACCATATTCTGTCATCCTATTTTTAAAATGTCATCAAATGAAAATGAAATGAGTAAAATTTGAGAAATGAATGGGAATTGTATTTCCCAGTGAGATAAAGGAGTAATGAAAAGGGCAAATAAATTATATTATTTATTTATTTTTCTTGGTAAACATTGTAAAAATATCACACTTTTCATAAATATTATTGTAAAAGCTATTTCATATATTGACATTACCTTCCTGTCTCGAAAGCAGGTGATGCCATAGGAGATAATTCAATATTGATATGTATTTGACCCTCTGTTGGTCTATTCGGTTTAGGCTTTGTAATCTCACATGAAACTTGAGCTAAAACTCTAAAATACCATAATGAATTGAAGTCAGCTTAATGTAAATTCTACTTAGCATACACCTCTATTAAGCAGATACCATCAAGATCCCAAAGATATCCCCTTAATATAGGTACCACTGTAATTGTGTAAACATAACTACACTTTTCATTTTACTGTACAGCCTGGTTCACATCTGGTTGCTAGGATGGCTAGATCGCTATGATCTCTGAAATGTTGTCTTCAGCAAATTTATCATAGTGATCATATGTGAACCACACTCCACATTTCACACTTGCTGAAGTAGAACAAACTCTATCTCAGTGATCTATCTCAGTGATTGCTATGATCATTGGTACAACAGTACAATGGTATGATGGTTGGTTTGAAGGATGGTACAAATACAACTGCTGAACACAGCATCTCTATGTGACCACATTTGACTCTAGCAATTCCACAATCCATTGTCATCCATGCTAATTCTAGTTGTTTGATATATTTTCCATGCAATAACTACAGCAGAATCCCAATTTCTCAAACCTCTAAGGGAAATGAAAATTCCTTTGAGAGATCGTGAGGTTTGAAAAATCAGGGGTAAAACTACAGTGAAACCAATCCAAGTGGAAACAACAATTGGATTGAGTTATGGGGAAGTTCAAGAAATTGAGGGTGAAAGAAATCAGGATCCTACTGTAATGACCATATTGTAAACTTTATATACTAGGTATATAATTCTCCATCTATATGAATTCTTTCAGTTTCAGTTTATTAGTACCAATTCCAGTAAAAATTAACTAATCCAGGCACAGGTCTTCATTCCCTTGTGCAAATATAATAACAAGTGATCAAATAATGATAATTTTGGGTTTTTTGTAATCATTTACTGACCTTGTCCTTCCAAGTTCTACTTCACAATGACCTCTCTCTACACCAAATGCTAATTTTATTTTTCTATAGTCATAGGTCTCTCTGCCATCAAGACGCTATAAAGAACACCAATAAATAAGTCTTAATCAATGCCTTCATCTCACCATACTATACATAAATGTGAATCAACCTACGGATGGGCTTCCTGTGGTCACAAATATTTACATGAAATCTCAAACTCGTAAATAACTTTTTACACAACAAACTTCAATATTTATTGATGTCCTTATTAATATATATTAAATTGGTACAGATTCCTTGAAATTCGTACTATAATAAGTCAAACAAGGATGCTGAATTAGATGTCTGACAAAGGTGATTAGAATGGCGCCAAAATACAAAAATAATCACACTGATACGATAACAATCTCGTCAATGTCCTTGTCAAGGTAAGGTAAAAGAAAATTAAATAATCTCTTCTTACTTTTCTAGATCGTATGCATTGTAGAATGAAATCTTTTTCACAGTTTGCCAAAGTCACGTTGCTTGCCTTCATTATTCTTATCAACGGTGGAAGTGGACTGGGAAGGAGTCGACCCAGTTCCCTCGCTGGGGTGAAGCCTTGGAAAGGAAAAGTTGACAGGGAGAAGAAAAATTCAAATGATTTCTACAAAAAGGGGAAATGCGAAGAAAGTTTCTCTTGTGTGGGGTGGCTCTATATGCACGTCTAGTTTGTGGCAACATATCAAGAAGTCAGCACAATTTCAATGTTTCTTTTAAATGTCTGCAAAAATTTATTCCACGTGCATACCAATTAAGATCTCGGCATCTGACATCGAGCACAGTCAGTTCTGATGGCAGTAATTTAACAACTGAAAGATTCAGTGACAAATTAAGTAATGCTATAAAGCGAACAGACGTCAAGGAAGTGCTGGAGCTATTTAGGATAGCCAAAATAGAGGGAAATACTCCATCAGCCAAGTTGTATAGTCAAGCAATACATTTGTTATTTTCAAACAGTGAGCACAAACAATTGGATAATCTTTATAGAGAAATGTGTAATTATGGTTATCACATAGGAGAGGGTGTCAGGATGACTGTAATAAGGTCATATGTCTCTAGGAGAATGTGGAATGAAGCGGTGGGTCTTCTGAATGACATGGAAACAGAAGGCCTCATGAGACATACAAGAACATTCAATCCAGTTATAAAGGGTCTCGCAGAGGTTGGTCATGCATATGAAGCATTTGAACTTTTTGATAGGAAGCTAAAAATATCACATTGCATTGCTAGTGGACATGAGAATATCATTCAGGACACTGAAATGTTTGTTGCAATGATAAAATCATGTACGATTGACAGCTCATCAAAGACACGTCCCATTGGAGTAGAGCCTTTTGAGGATTTTGGACAACTTTCACCCAGTACCTCAAGAATTTCTTTTCTAAATGAAAATTACAAGATACCCCATGAGACAAATTACAGGCATTCACTAGTTTTTAGACTTTTTGAATTATTTTATCAATTTGGACTTAAATTCCCACCAGATATTCTTGAAGCCTTAAAAGAGTGGTCAACATTTGATGAAAGCCATTTATGGAAATGGAGAGTCTGTAACATAAGCAAAATTGGCAAATGTAGCTCATGTGGGGTTAGTCTTTGTGAGGATCTATCAGATAACTACTTCAAAGACTTGGAGAAAGAACTTTTTGATTTACTTTCTGGTCAAAGTGGTAAACTGAAGCTAACCCATGAAGAAATACAAGAAATTAAGTATGTGCATGACCTTTGCAGGGAAAAGGGACCTTTTGATGTGATAATTGATGCTCAAAACATTGGTCTTGAGGGAAGGAGAAAAGGAATATCTTCCTCACATTCAACTGACAATTATCAAAAAAAGTTAGTTACAGTGGTACAACATTTTTCAAAAAAGAAGAAAAATCTTTTTCTTCCTTTGCATGGTAAAGCCATAAGAAATGATATTACTAAAGAAGTGCTAATGTTCTTGAGAAATCACTGTCATGTACATGTCTTAGAAACACCTATTAATGAAGATTTCCTGTTATTATATGCTGCAGCACTAAGTGGAATGGATTGTAATAAGACATGCATTGTTAGCAATGATAATTGGAGAGATCACTGTTCTTTGCTGTCACTAAAAAATCACTGGAAGTTACTCAAATGGGCTCGACTCAATCACATCTCATTTACACTAAACCACAAAAACAGGTTAAAATTCCACAAAAATTCATTTGATCCTATAATTCACAGATCAGATAGTGGCTGGCATTTTCCTTTGAGTGATGGTAGATGGCAGTGTGTTAAATTACAGAAGAAATAAATTATGAATTCACAAAGGCAGTTATAATACATGATAAAGAGAATTCTATTTCTTATGACATACCATTTGCATAATTATGCACTCCACCAGACAAAATTAAAGTGGGTGATAAGCTATTGTGAAGCCAACAAAAGTATTGAAAACGGAGGTGGATTCTTGGTAGGCTATCGACCAAATACCAGTTGAGATTTAGTCTGATGGGATGTATAATTACACAAATTGTGGTTGAGGGTTGTTGGGGGGGGGGGTGTACGGGGTACATTATTTGGGGAAGCTTGATAGGGCTTATAAGATTGTTGCAAGTCTACATTGGAGTTATTTAAATTACCCCTATTATCAATTGGGGGGGTCATTAAATTTTGCATGAAGCACCTACTATAATGTGTTTTGAACCTGACTATTTTTCAATTTCCAAATCCATTGCATCTTTATAAATCACATTGTATACAGGTAAGAACAAACACCAGATGTACATTGTACTATGTATATTATGTACATAATTCCATTTGCAAAATTTTCGAACGTTTGTATAAAACGGACTTGATCAAGTGTTCTAGAATTAGAAGTGCGAAAAATTGCGTGAGAATGTTCAATTATTTTATGTTCATTCAATCAGCCAAGTCCACGAGTGCACTGTTCTAGCTATCGCTCTAGTTGTTTTCTTTGATCACACAAAAATTGGATTCCAATCAACTGTAGAATTCTCCAGAGCTTTCTAATCATTCTAGGCAGTCTAACGTTTCCCCTTGTTCATAGATTCTTTTAAACTTTCTGTCCATTCTTTGATTTTCGATTCTACATTTGGTATGTCCGCATAGTTCTGTTGAATGTATATCCCTGAAATTGTACCAACAAGTAGACCTGCTATCAATTTCTTGTTTAAATGCGAAAAAACAACTCCAGCTACGAATCCTTTCAACATTGGTAAGTCCAAAGGGTTTTTCTTCTTCTTCGAGCTGTCTTCCGCCATGATGAAATTTGTTCTAGTCCCAGTCTCTTCGCGCAATGTTTAATTCAGATTCTTTTCCGTCTGGGTTTCCTGTGCTTTCACCTTGTCCTGCTCAACCCTTTTCACAGTTTTCAAGCTGGACAGAAATATATATGAAAGGGATACATGCTTGAAGTATAAGAAAGGGGTACCTTTTCACACTGGACGCATACTAACGGTTGAAATATCGTGAAATGTTTTATAAAACTTTGAGTAAAGATTTCGCGAGTTGACTACTGTATCTGACTGAGCGCGCCTTGGGAAGAGTATCGTGCTTTGGGAGGTATATAGATTAACAGTGGTATCTTTTCTTTGAAAGATAGAACATAAAGGGTAAGCATTTCGTCCTCGACCTTAGGGAGGAGTCTCCCAATGTACTGACACTGGTTGAGTATCACCACTCCCTCCCACCCCCTTTCCCCAGGAACGACTCATGCTTCAACTTCATTCACCCTTAGGCAAGAGAGCTAGTGCAGACTAGGATGCAGTTTATGACCTCGAAATTTGTGGTCACCTCCAGATTTGTAGTCGCCCTGGGATTTTGCCGACCCTGAGCCTGTGTATAAAACTCGATATTATCGTGTACCAAAACATTCGCAATTCCTGCTGATGAACGTGCCGTGTCATAATAAAGTGTAACTTCGTCTGATTTAAATGTCCTCTCTAAAATTTGTAGTTGGAAAATATTTCCACAAAATATTTTCCAATATCCCCATAAAAATAAGAACTTACCCTTGCCATTATTCAAAACAGTACAAATAAGTTCCCTTATTGCCTCGCAGACAATCCCTATATCTGTCAAATTTCTAAATTCAATTACTTATTAAAAAGCTTATAATTACTGAAAAAAATGAAAACGCACGGGAGTAGGGTAAGACGAAAATTAAACTGCATCCGGTTACTAAAAATAGCCCAACCGGGAATTATCATGGCGCGCGCGGTATTAAGAATTTCCCTCTCTTATTTATGCTCTCTTGCTTTTATATATTACATGAGTTCTGATGAACTAAATTCTACGTCCACACATTCTGATACGGTTGAAAACCCATCTTTTTTCTCCATTTTCTCACTTAGACAAAAAGCGCCGTTTCAGCCACGGGTGTGGATGGCGGGTCTGAACCCTAACAAAAAGGATGCGTTATTAAAAACCCCGGATGAGTGTGGACGTACGTAGCCCATTTAGGGACCAGTCATTATTTACAGGGAGGGGGGAGCTGGTGGAAATATGGGGGGGGGGGGCATCATTTTTCATGCACACACTGCATCATTGTAATAAGAGAATGTATGTGGAAAGGGGGGTGGGGCCATCAAAAATTGTGCATCACATTTCTCATTTCCACCAGCCCCCCACCCCCTGTAAATAATGACCGGTCCCTTAGTATTGAATTTGAAATCGAGGTTGCATTGTTGGTTAATTTACTGAACGATGTTGAACTTCTCCGCGTAGTTACAATCAATAGCAGTATTTTTAGCAGTTCGCAAGAACGGATTGATGTAAAGTTGGCTGAGAACCACTTGGGTTACTAGCTCATTAAAAGTATGCCCGTATAATTATGCCCAACATGTAACTCAAGCAGAAACCTTACAAGACCAGTGACCTGTTGTTTTTAAATTTACGTACATTTTAATCATTTTTGTTATTACTCGTGCCCAGGCCTTTAGGCCGGGAACGAGTTATAAACTGCAAATGTTTTTTTTCCTCTGGTCGTCTCGAGAATGCAGCATTCTTGCGCAATCGGTCACGTGCTACTCCCTGATTGGTTAAGAACGTAAAAGACAATGCCCCTCATTCATCACCTCCGTAGTGAACGCCAGCGAGGAACTTTAGGAATGCAACATGGCCGACTACAAAGAAAATAGCTTTCAGAGACAGGCTTTTCCTGCAGTGGCACAATGTAATTTGGAGCTTTTAACTCGAGAAATACCTATATACTTATAAGAGCTTCAGAATGGGCTGTTATTTTGAGCTTCATCTCCAATAGTTTGACCAAATATCGAACTCTAAATGGAGTACTTGAAAGAGAACCCTCGCGATAAACATGGATAAAGAGTATTTCCTATGAGCTGTGAATCTACGAATTTCTCATCCTACATGTTGCTAAACGAACATACGTAGAAGCAAGTCAATTGTATTCCTCATTCAAGCATTCAAGAGATCTTGAGAGGTTTTTGTACTGAATTTAATACGGAATTCTAGAGCAGACCATTGCATGGAACGGATAGGTTCCATTGACCTTGTTGGTCACGTAACGTCTTTTATTATTTAAAACATCCGAAACATGAACGAAAAAATTCACGATTTGTTATTGTGTCAAAAACGCCGTTGTAGAAGTCTTTACAGCAAACAATTGAGATACATAGTGAAATAAAAAGTTGAATAAACTGGTATATTCGCTGGTAAATTTTGCATGTCGACTAATAGCTGCTGACAGACAAATTGACTAATCAAGATATTTTTTTGTTTCGGCCCTCAGGCCGAAACGTTACTGTGTTTGGTTTGCTAACCCATAATTTTTGGCTCGTCTGTCAATTAGCTGTCATACTTTTATAACACATCCAATTATATGTCGCATTCTTTTCACGTCTATTAAAAAATTGTTGGTGAAAACCTACCAACAAATGATATTTGACGTGCCTGTCACCGACATCCAATCGCATGAAAGGAAGCGCTAAAACGTTTTGCAAAGATTGTGTTATCTATTGTTTATTTGACCGTGGGAACACCCCTTTCTGATTGGTCGGGAATAGAACTTGTAACAATCATACACGCCCTTTTCATCACTTGTGTGAAATTAGCCAATCTGGCACGAGAGGAAATCATAGAAATCTCGATGAATGAGTTTACGCTCTATTTATAATAGTCATTGGAAGTTTTATGGCAAAATAGGCCATTTGCACGATGGCGTCATTTTACTACAACTACCAGAATGCTCTACGAATTTTCTTTCTTATTCAGATTTTTATTCCCTTTTGAGAATAGTCGAACAATTGACACTAATTATTTTACAAAAGAAAGTGGGCAAAGCATTCTGGTAGTTGTAGTATATGACGCCATCATGCAAATGGCCTATTGTCATTAAAACACACGGATTTGCAGGATTTACAGCCCTAAACTAAAGGCTGTTTATCGAGGTTTGTTGCATTGCTGCATTGCTTAAAAACTTTCCGCTTAGTTGAGTCACAATGAATCCCGCTGATATTAATGAACAAATTTGATTTTCAGTTTACATTTTTCTTTGCAAGTTAGAACTCCAAGTCTCGTAAAGAAATCTAAAGGGTTTTGAGCGGGCCGAAACATCATTGCTTTGAAGCAATATAGGCTTGTTTAGTTTAAGTTAGCCGATTCGAAAAGGGTCTTTATGTTACGGTTAACTATTTCCCGGAATGGTGAAGAATGGGTGAAACGGCTCGGGAAAGAGTACGAACGGGACCGGTCACTGAAGCCTCTCCTAAAAGGGCTTCCGGGGCACGAGTGAACGCACGTGTGCGTCTAGTTGTAATTTAAATGGCCCGCTGTAATTGGTTTATAAGCTGTAGCGGCGTTCCTGCCTTTGGCAAAGTAAATAAAATAAAATAAAAATAAAATATGTACTTGTTGTCCTTTCCTTTCCTTTCCTTTCCTTTCCTTTCCTTTCCTTTCCTTTCCTTTCCTTTCCTTTCCTTTCCTTTCCTTTCCTTTCCTTTCCTTTCCTTTCCTTTCCTTTCCTTTCCTTTCCTTTCCTTTCCTTTCCTTTCCTTTCCTTTCCTTTCCTTTCCTTTCCTTTCCTTTCCTTTCCTTTCCTTTCCTTTCCTTTCCTTTACTTCACTTTAATAATTTTACACACACAAAAAATAAATAAATAATACATGCTGCTGAGAAACATACTGACAACAGGAATGACTTTCCATAATAACATAGGCCAACAGAGAAATAAAAGAATAAATAGATAATTAAAGTAAATTAAAAATGTCTTGAATATAGACGTAAAACTATGTACAAATTAAGATAAAATATAATAAATTATGATAATGTCAATATACATATATGAATATGGATACGTTCTGTTCAAAACGAACCAGTTCCATGATAGGGCCTTACATGATTACCACTTAGAGTTTTTATAAGGACAAAACACAAACACAAATTCCAAAACACAAACACAAATTCCAAAACACAAACACAAATTCCAAAACACAAATACAAATTCCAAAACACAAACACAAATTGTATATCCAGCTACCAAGAGACCATAATACTAAGATAGCGAAACTCAGTATTGATGTCTGTGCGATGTTCGTGGCGACTAAGGCTATTTTTAGTAACTTCGCCATAGCGCGCGCAAGGCCCTCAACCAATAGAATTTGATTTTTGACGTGCGCGCGGAAGGGACCGTTTGAATTCTATTCTTTGAGAGCCTTGCGCGCGCGATGGCGAAGTTACTAAAAAGCCGCCACGAACATGGCACAGACATCAATACTGAGCTTCGCTCTCTTAGTATTATGGTCTCTTGCAGCTACGCTATTCGAACTACCATGTGCTATGTATCATTCGCATAAAGAAACAAACTTGACCGCAGACCATGCATTACCATTAGCTGATTATATATGATGACGTTTTTTGACGCCACGGGAAAATCGCTGAAAAACTCGAGCTTGGCACGAATAGTAAGCTACTCGCTTCGCTCGCAGCAATTACGAACCTTCTTGACCTGGAATCTCTTATGCAATGCCACGACCAAGAATGCATTGCGCCATATCAGACCAGCGGGCGGAATAAAGGATTGTGGGATTGCAACCTCTTAACCAATGAAATAGGTGCTTCTAAAGAGGTTCACGCACACATTTGTGTTTGTGTTTTGGAATTTGTGTTTATGTTTTGGAATTTGTGTTTATGTTTTGGAATTTGTGTTTGTGTTTTGGAATTTGTGTTTATGTTTTGGAATTTGTGTTTGTGTTTTGGAATTTGTGTTTGTGTTTTGGAATTTGTGTTTGTGTTTTGGAATTTGTGTTTGTGTTTTGGAATTTGTGTTTGTGTTTTGGAATTTGTGTTTGTGTTTTGGAATTTGTGTTTGTGTTTTGGAATTTGTGTTTGTGTTTTGGCCTTATGAGGCACCGTATTCGTTAGCATAAACATAATAGCATATATAATGAAAGACCACGTAGCACTGGGATAGAATGAAGTTGAAGCTTGAATAAAAGATGCAGTGCTAGAGGAGAAATCCCACCGAGGAGACTTTTCGAGCGGCGACCCTACGGTCTTTTGCCCTAACAAAGCACAGAGAGTACTCTCTGACATCGGCCTCAGGTGGGATTCTTGATTTTATTTTTCCTTCCCTCCCTCTGTCATTCAATTTGCTCGAACAAGGACGCCTTGACAGTTAATAGTTTTATTTCTGAAAAACCCTAAGGGAGAAATAATAAAGTTGTATTGTACAGTTGTGAACTATTACTAAACAATACTGAATATGGGAGGGGGATGAAAGATAATATTTTAAAACTATCATTTTTGTTCCCAATAAACATCAGGATGACAAGCTAAATTGCATCTGTTGTAGATCAAATCTTTCTCGTGATTTATCGACTATTTTCAGTCTTGTTCACAATGGATCGATGATGTTGATGGACTACTCGACCTACAAATAATCAAAAAGTTATCAAAAAATTATGAAAAAGACTAAAAATATGAAAAATGAAATTCCTTTAGTCGAGACTCACGACATCTTGCGCATGCGCAGTCATTTTCCCGTAGTGTCGCTTTGTTAACGCGCCAGCTGTGTATGGGGAAACAATCGACACTTGTTGAAAACTGAGCCTACTTGGTTCTTTATTGGGTTTCCTGTGGCATCAGACACCTCCTTCTCAGTCTCTAAAATACACACAAAATGTTCTACGAAATCACTCTAAATCGTGAAACTTCTTAAACCTCTGGCACCCAGGGTATGCAAGAGGAGGCTGATATATCGACCTTAATAGTACTCAACTGACCTTTATTTGCAGCCATACAACTCCATCCTCAATGAGGGATGCTTTCTCCAAGTCTGGGGATACAACTTGATGTACCTGGCATAAATAATTGGTTCAAGCTTGTGCTTAACAACGGTGTCGATGTCACTGTTTCCTTGGAAAGTCTTGCCTGACTGGTAGTCTGTGAAGCTTGACCCATCGTCACTGTACTTCAAGGTATAACTTGTTACCCATTCGGTCTCATTCTTGCTCCCTTGCGTGGCAACTCCAGTCACGTTCGTCGTTCTGCCCAAATCCACTTGAATCCATTCTCCTATTGACTTTGTTTTAGCTGCCCAAGCAGCAGGCACTCCCACTAGCTGAAGATTAAGTCTTGCCTTTGATGCTACGTACCCAGCACTGTAAATTGACGAGGCTGTGATGCTTGAATCAGGAATTTCTCTACTTTCCATACCAAGAGGCTTCTCTTTACAGGCTGGGTCTATTGAAAGAATACACGTGTATCAGCTAAGTCTAGATGCAACTCACAATCTTGAACAATACCCCAAGAACTTTTTCGGCAAGTCAGTAGATCTGCTTCAAGTCATCACTGTATGTGTACGCCGCCCATCTCCTCTCCCTCCCATCCAATGCCACACAAGGTCGATTTACATGCATGGATTCGCAAGCAGTGGAGAAACATGGCCCCTCGTAATGGGACACTGTGTTAAGGTTCAATGGGAGGACAGTGGACAAGGACAGTGTTAAGAGTCAATATATTGTATACAAGCCCTTTTAGGTTGAAAGAACAAATATGTTGAACCACCAAATTTGGTGTCCAGAAATTTGTTGTAGACCATTGTAATCTGATACCCTGTACTTTGGGAGAGGGCGCATTTTGATTAATGGATAAACTATCGCTTTCGTAAATATCTCGAAGAAGCTTTAAGAGACCATAATACTAAGAGAGCGAAACTCGCGAACTGATGTCTGTGCGATGTGCTTGGCGCTTAAGGCTATTTTTAGTAACATTAAGTTGACACAATATCGCGCGGGCAAGGCTTTCAAACAATGGAATTTGATTTTTACGCGCGCGTGGCTACCAACCGTTTCTCCTCCGAGAATCAAATTTCATTTTTGCACGCGCGATGACGTCAACTTCCTGTTACTAAGAATATAACCTTAAGCGCCAAGCACATTGCGCACACATCAATACCAGTTTCGCTGTCTTAGTATTGTGGTCTCTTGTTGTAACTTGAGGTTTTGTCACAAGTTTTGTGCAACAGTAACAAAAACGGATCGCTTAAGCTTACAGTTTTTGATGTACCATTGCTAATGAATAAAACAATATGAAAACACCAGCTTTGTAGTTTTTACTTCGCAAGCCACAACACGAACAGTATGGAGTACAACGTCGTCATGGCGGAGGAGGGTTAGGGTGGTTGTTTGTTCGTTGATTCGTTTGTTTGTTTGTTTGTTTGTTTGTTGTTTGTTTGTTTGTTTGTTTGTTTGATTGTTTGTTTGTTTGTTTGTTTGTTTGTTTGTTTGTTTGTTTGTTTGTTTGTTTGTTTGTTTGTTTGTTTGTTTGTTTGTTTGTTTGTTTGTTTGTTTGTTTCACTTTTAGATCACTTTAGAAACAAAAAAGGTATTTACAAGTTTTGGTCAGGATTGTAGCTTTCATTGATGTAACATCTTAGTTTACTAACATAGTTAGAAATATCTAAGAAAATTCCAAATCATACATTGACAGAAAAATTCTAACGTATTTCTATCTGTAGGGAAAATCTAATTTGATAAAACTGAAAAGTACACAACACAGTACAGTTTATGAGTAAAATCCTTATTAGGTTTTTCTTTCCTAATTTACAATCAACAGTAACTGATTAAAATACAAAATATAGACGTTACCGCGGTAGCCCTCTTAATCAGTATTCTGAGTCGTTTGTTCAGTTTGGCGTTTCTTTTTTGACGATAAGACGAAAAAAGATAAGAATTAAACATGAAAGGTTCCACGGAATATCTTAAAGGCGTACTTTGCATATTGTATAATCAGTGGAAACATTAAAACACTCAGGTTTCGTGCTGAAATATGACTGAATTTAAAATTCCAGGAGAATTCAAGGAGAATTCAAGGACTAATAAACGATTTTTCAAGGAGTAGGGTTATACCAGATTCTTTTACTAATGGTTTTGATGAAATACTAGGACATCCTCTTCCCTCACTTGCATGCACAAGAGAACAAGTGAATTTCTATTTTCACAACACTTGATACTAATCTCGCAATCTGATTGGTTGATTAGAGTGTGTCAGTGTGTCGCTGTGCTCGTGATTCCACTTGAGTTTTGAACATTTTATGACGTCAAGAGTGTGTCAATAAGTTGACAGACAACTCAAAACCATCTTCAATTTGATAAATTTCCCATCCGGCCCATTCAAGTCCCTTACGGTTTTTGGCAAAAGTATAAATTCAAGGAGTTTTCAAGGAGTTTGAGGAGAATTTCATAAATTCAAGGGCTTTTCAAGTTTCAAGCGCTCTTAAAAACATAAATAAAATTCAAGGGGTTTTCAAGGAGTTTAGGGAGTAGCACGAACCTGAACACTATAGACTAAAAGTGTCCAACATGAAGTAGTGCCAAATAGTGCTGTTTTATGCTAATTACAGTGGGTTTTGTTAATTTTTAATGAGCTTTTCCGAACTTGCACGTGACATTTTAAATTGTAATCCTACCAAAGACAAAACTGACAACCTGATTTGAAAAGAGCACACCAAAGTTTGCACAAATTGAACATTTGAAGTATTATCGAAACTTTGGCGCTATTCATCGAAAATACTTCAAAATTTCAATTTTTGCAATTAAGTTTGGTGTGGTCTTTTCAAATGTTATATTTTTGTCTTTGCTGGATTAAAGTTTAAAATGTCTGCATGAAGGGCGGGAAAAGCTCATTAGCACTATATAGCACTCCAGATTATAGTGCACAGTTTTGCACGTTTTCAGTACTGAATGCTTGTATTCTAACACCTGCCCAAAACTTAAAAAATTAATATTCAAACTTAATAAAAATCATGAATCTCGAAAAGTTACTTCGACATTTCCCACATCATGCATGTAAAGACAGTTTTTCACGAATTCCAATCACGAGAAGTGATTTAATTTTCCATTCTCGAAACATGAGAAATTGGAAAATGCTTCATTGATCCACGCGTCACGAAAAAAACTCTGTACGTCCCTGTTTGTTAAAGAC
The DNA here is from genome assembly GCA_029948255.1 of Telmatactis stephensoni. NCBI lineage: Eukaryota > Metazoa > Cnidaria > Anthozoa > Actiniaria > Isophelliidae > Telmatactis > Telmatactis stephensoni. The sequence goes on from JALIZF010001510.1 coordinate 20,170, forward strand.
GATGAAATTGAACAGGTGCGTTATTGACGCGAAGCGAGTGAGTTAAACGTTTTGCTAAAACTCGCTTGAATTATGCAGGAACCACGTCAATGAGACAAGCGATGTTTGCAATAGTCTATATCTTTTTCAACTGGACAACGTTAATCAGATTCATGTTTATTTACCGATATATATGTTTAACATCATGTAGAGCTTGTTTAAATATAGGTATACGAAAATATAACGGTCTAAATGAAAAAATGTATACTGTAAAGAAAACATAAATATTTTACTGAACCGGCACAAAAAAAAAAAAAAAAAACTAATTCAAACTAAGCTTGGTATATACATTTTATTCAATTTCACTGATATATATTCTTTCTTCAGTAAAAGTACTTACTAAATGATGTCTTTTCAGGATCGTTGCACACATCTTCAATCTTTAATAAAATTTTAAAAAATGACTACAGTTTATAAAAATATCTGCCGATTGGGCAATAACAGTAATAATTTCTTTACCTTGGATGGTCTCAATTGATGAAACCAAAATCTTCGATTCTCAACCAAAGTGCCGTTGTTACCACATCTACTGAGTTGACAAATGTGTTCTGAGGGGTGAATAGGCTGATATTCGTAGTTATACGAAGAACAGTTGGTATCATGATGGCATTCTAAGGCACAAGTTATTGAATCCTTAACAGCAAAGTTCCGATAAACACGGTTGAGAGTAACATAGTTCAATATACTAGAGGAACCCGAGCAGCCAGCCGAAACAACTGCGAAGAAGTAGCTGACTGAAAACAAAAGAAGATGTTGCAGAAACTTCCCTGAAAGTATGGAAGAAATCGTAAACGAAAACATTTTCGGTTTGCCACTGATGTGTTCGACCAACTAACAAAATATCGTGATGTTCTTTATATCCATGAACAATATATTCATATCCTTAATAATTCATTAGGGTCTTGTCCATTCAAAACGCAAATCAGGCCAGTTTGATGAACTTTCAATTCGTACTGCCTAGCTTTGTATGAGAGAACCTATTAGCAACCGACTTCCAAGAGACACTTCACTGGCCACATACAAAAGTATACAAGACGAGGCTACGTGCATAAAGCTCAGTCATCCGTAACAAGACAAAAATTTTAGTACGTAACCTCGTTTTAAATCCTTTGTACGTGGCAGGTGAAACATAACTCGGAAATGGACTATTAATTAATTGATAAAGGCACACAGAAGCACAGCCTGTGAACTATGCCTAGTAAATAAATACAAAATTGCAAACCTGAATCTCGTACGTCTGCATAAATCGACTTATATTGTGATACCAATCTTGATGAGTAGTTGCCAGTCTTGGTCACGTGATTCAATTCACACGTCCCATTGGCGTAGTAGTTGATGCTTCTACATCGCTCACCGTCTTGAAGACAGTGTATGTAGCATGCCTCAAAGTGTTCAGCTGTAGTAGTCTTGTAGGTAGAGTTCAAAAGAGCAAATCCATTCTTGTAATATGTATTGATTGGTTTACATTGTTGTGTTGATGACATGGAGCAAATGAGAAGATGGACCAAGGCCGACACGAGAGCGAGTTGAAGAAAGATTTTTCGTGTCATCCTAAAATTGAAGAATATAATGTTCAACTAATAAGGGAAACTCCGGCCAATATCGCGGCCTATCCGGCTTATTTATAATGCTTATTTGTGTTCATCTAATTAAAGTCGCTTTAATTTTCAATAGACCCTTATCACGCTAATGTGACAATATAAAATATTTCAGATTTATCGAAGAAACGAATTCACTATCAAATTCATCACATTGATATTAGTAAAATTGCAGAGTTTCATAAAGATTGCCCTTAATTAAACTGACGAAGTCAGTGGATTTTTGAAGGTATATATTTTTGTGGAATTTTAATTTGTAAAGAAATGTATGTGTCTAGCCTGATAACGAGGCTGGGCGTGCATGCGATGCACGTCCACAGTACATTTCTTTGTAAAAATGCTTACTTTCAAAAATTCATTTCTTCGTTCAGTTGGAGGCCAATCTTTATGAACTTGCAATTTTACTATATCAGTGTGATGAAATTGATAGTGAATTCCTTTTTCCGATAAATCAAATGATTTATAATCTCACACTTGCGTGATATAAACGGCTCTTACACGGAAGCTATCAGCCCCGTGACTAACGTTTGGTTGGTGGGTCTGAGGACAGTTCCTAAACTTACAGTTAAAATGCCTTCTGTATAGAGTAAAAGTAATGTTAACAATTTGAGCTTACCACAAATTCTTTTCAAATATTTAAGAGGGGATTTATTTCACCGGTTCCGGCATTGGGCAACAAAATCTATTCAGCTAAAGAATAACTGTTGTACAAAGCTAAAGTTATTACTTTCAGAAAGTTTAGGCTGTTTGTAAGTGGTTTTAATGAATAAAAGTTGGATAAAAGTGTTAACTAAAGGATTTGAATTGAAAACGAGTTTTATGCCTTCTTTTGCATGGATCCGTGGCCAGGTCATTCGTCCATTCAAAATTCAACTCAAAAGATAATTGAAAATCTATTACACTTCAACGTAAAGATCTTGAATTTTCAAAATTGTTAATTGCTTTCCTTTTCTGACTTTAGACGGGAATATTCGATAACTAATGATCAAATATTGCTTTAACGACACTAATACTGATACACATGAAAAAACAATTTTGAAGATTCAAGATATCATCTGTACTTGAAGTGTAATGGATTTTCAATTTTCTTTTGAGTTGAATTTTGAATGGACGAATGATCGACCCACGGACCCCCCGTGGACCCTTTTTGGGCACTTTTAGCCATTATTACTCGATATTGAGAAAATTATCCTCTTAAAGTGTAACTCGGAGAAGAAATTCCCTCACAAAAATTACGAAGTCTTTAATAGAGGTCATTTGAAGTAACTATGAATTCCGTTACCTTATAAGCAAACAACTTGGAATTCTGTTTTCGCCATCTCTCAAAAAACCCCAAAACGATAATGAAAACTTTGCATTCCAATTGTGCATTATTCATGCTCCAAGGTCTGATTACCATTTAAATGGAAAAAAGTCAATTAGTATAGAAAATTCCACCTTAGTTCTCGAAGAATTAATGAAGAATATACCGCTTGTATTTGATGAAAATGGCTTAATAGAGCAGATTTCGTATGAGTTTGAAACGGACTGCGCCGTGCCGTAACCGTGTCGACAGTGCCGTGATCTCTATAAAAACATTCGAAATTTCTGCCGTAACCGTGCCGTGACCGTGCGTGACCGTGACCGTTTTCACAGTCACACGAAATCTACTCTGCCACGAGTGCGTAGCACGAATAAAGTGGAATTTCTAATCACAAAAATACAACGGACGAACCGTTCTTTCGCATTGTCACCATAAATTTGAAACAGTGACTAAAACATAATATTTGTTTACAAAGATTTTATAAAAAATACACATTAATTTTCGAAAATACACAAAAGTTATTGCACAGTATTAAGAAAAATTCAAAGCTCGGCAGCCAATCAGAAACGAGTATTTTTTTGTAGGTGTCAGTTATTAAGACTGACGTCATTTCACGAGTTACATAATTATAGCAGCAGGGGTATTTTTGCCGGTGACATAATACGCTAAAATTGATATTTACAAATAAAAGGCTAAATGTTTTCATAAAAATGTAAACGTTTTCGACCTGGTGGTTGTACAACTACAATCACTGCCAGAATTGTTTGCATGATTTTGTCGGAGTGCGCGCGCACAGTGGACGGTAATGAAATTGGCTCCCCCCTCTCCCCCTGCACAATGTTGCTGTGAAAATCCCGACACCTACCACTTGGCAATCAGTCCAAAATACCTTTTAGCTAGCAGCAACATTGAACGGGGGGAGGGGGGTCCAAAAGTACAGCCACAAAGTTTACATTTTTAGGAATATCCGTCAAATTCACATAATTGTGCCAACTAATTTTGGCAAGGATTGTAGCATTAAGGGTGTCGAGCACTAGCCAAGGAAGTCACTTAATAACATAGTGACAGTTATACAACATGACAACTCATCCTGATGATGACCACCAGGTCAAAAACGTTTAAACTTTTATGAAAACTTTTAGCCTTTTATATGTAAATAGGGGTATTTATTTTCCGAGATATTCGGGAATGAAAGAATATCGGGAAATGGGAAACGGCAGAGAGGATCATGTGAACTACTTTTTTCGTGTCTAGCCCATGGTTTTGCCGTTTCAACGCGAGGATGAGTCATTTCGCGTTTGCCGTAACTGTTGAAAAGTCAGTCTCTCATTTCAGTGCCAAACGCGTTACGCCAGTCATGAAAAAATTAGTTCACGTGGAACATGTGAAGTAGATCACGTGGGACGTGGGAAAAGTTTAATTATTGACTTCAGTACGGACTTATTTACATAGCCGCAGGCGTCTCTATAATCTAAGAATTTGAATTCTTATATATCTTGGGTTTCCTGTGTTGCTGATAGAGAAAGACTAGGTGCTAGTTAGGTAAGAGAAAGGAAGGTGAGACATCTGCCAAAACCCGAAGTGTATGGACATCTCACTTCACCCTAAAGGACATGTCACCTCACCCCGGGTACCCATTGGATTGTTGCTGTAAACAGTTTGTCTATTTTTTCCCCTCGGTCCCCCTCTTCTCCGTCGAACAAGAATCCCACAGGAATCCCAAAGAGAGAGAAACGTAGAGATGCCTGCGGCAGGATAGTCGTTTCCGTAGAAACAGTGTCCACAAAAACTTATGGTTTACAGACACTTTAATTTAGCTGAGAAACTATGGCATCAAATGTCAACATTTCATCCGAAAGCGAGAATGAAATCCAGCAGAATGTTATCTACAATAACCTGTACGGGCTAGCCAAGGTAGATGGCCAATGTTAATTGGCGCGAAAGCGCTGTTGTGGTATCCCTGTCTTCATAGGAATGAAATGCACTAAATAACTAACTAAATAATTGGGTTTCTTTAAAAAATTCGCGTCCACTTCGCAGTAATTGAGGTACGTAGTACATCAAATTTCTCATGATGATTTATCTATACATCATTCATAATCTTTGTCATTCTTTCAGACTTGTTGTGATGTCGTGGATGCACTCGACCTACAAATAATCAAAGTCATCAAACAATTATTATGAGTAAGATTTATAGAAGAACATATTAGAGTCAAAAAGATAAACAATAATAGACCTGGTCCGAAATGCGGAGACCAATGTCCAAAGTATCGCGGCAATGTCAACAAAATGGCAGCAAGATTTTCTTGACAACAAAGTCAAAATAAGCAAAGATTAAAATACCTCTTTAGAAATAATAAATGTCTATAACGCCAATTAACAAATAGATTCCATTTTTCCGTGCGTCTGTACTCCAATAGATGCACAAATGACGTCAAAAATATGGTGAGAACAAACAAAATACGCCACGAGACGAACTCGAGCGGCGTGACAGTTCTCACCATATTTTGACGTCTTCTGTGCATCTGTTAGAGTACAGACGCAGAGAAAAATTGAATCTTACGCACGCTTTGATTGGTTGAGATGCTTCGATGAATGTTATATAAATCAAAATTTTAATAGATTCCATGACGTCATCTATGCACTGTAATCACACCGCACGGTTCTCGGCCTATCATAGCGTGCGTAATATTATATGAAAGCCATTCGAAGTTCAAGAAGACTTATTGACAATTTTATTTATAGATATATTTCAAAATTACGCAATCAGTAGTAATGACTCCTCGATATGGTATTTTGACTTCCGTCAATCAAATATACAACGGCTGGGATTTGCAAAACCTTAGCTTTCTAAACTCCAAAACAAAGCAAACTTGGCTTTCTTCATATAATATTCAAACGTTTGAGACTTTAAAAAAGAAAAGGCGCATCGTCGTACACATGATTGGCGACAGTCAAACAATGAAAAAGCCTTTCGAGTGCTGTTTGCAACGGTCGAAAACAGGTAGGTCTAATGGTATTCAACTGACCTTTATTTGCAGCCATACAACTCCATCCTCAATGAGGGATGCTTTCTCCAAGTCTGGGGATACAACTTGATGTACCTGGCATAAATAGTTGGTTCAAGCTTGTGCTTAACAACGGTGTTGATGTCACTGTTTCCTTGGAAAGTCTTGCCTGACTGGTAGTCTGTAAAGCTTGACCCATCATCACTGTACTTCAAGGTATAACTTGTTACCCATTCGGTCTCATACTTGCTCCCTTGCGTGGCAACTCCAGTCACGTTCGTCGTTCTGCCCAAATCCACTTGAATCCATTCTCCTACTGACTTTGTTTGAGCTGCCCAAGCAGCAGGCACTCCCACTAGCTGAAGATTAAGTCTTGCCTTTGATGCTACGTACCCAGCACTGTAAATTGAAGAGGCCGTGATGCTTGAATCAGGAATTTCTCTACTTTCCATACCAAGAGGCTTCTCTTTACAGGCTGGGTCTACTGAAAGAATACACGTGTATCAGCTAAGTCTAGATGCAACTCACAATCTTGAACAATACCCCAGAACTTTTTCGGCAAGTCAGTAGATCTGCTTCAAGTCATCACTGTATGTATGTGTACGCCGCCCATCTCCTCTCCCTCCCATCCAATCATGCCAGACAAGGCATTTACATGCATGTATTCGCAAGCAGTGGAGAAACATGGCTTCTCGTAATGGGACACTGTGTTAAGGTCTTATGGAAAAACGACATTTTCTGCCTAATTTTTATCCACGAATTCGAAAGAATGCGACAATTTTGTTGGAGACCATTACTTGTTGCCTAAAAAAATAACTTGCTTTTTTGATACGGCATCTAAATAACGTTTTGAAAACAGATGGATAGTTGGAGAAGCATTCTTGTACCTTTTTTACCATGTCCGGTGATTTTTTCACGGAAAACAAATTTTCGTTCTCTTTACTTTATGCTTCGTGAAGAAGGCTCTGCAAAGTGCAAAATTGGCCAACTTCTCAGCGATGTAGCTCTCGAACTGAATTTAACGGTTTCCAACTTTTCCAACCCCCAACTTTTTTGGCCTTATTTGATGAGTTTCATGATGATTTATCAACATGCTAAATTGCAGCGATTTTTCATTTATTTGCATTTTCCCGCGAACGTCCTTAAGGTTATTTTTAGTAACATCATATCGCGCGGGCAAGGCTTTCAAACAATGGAATTTGATTTTTACGCGCGCGTGGCTACCAACCGTTTCTCTTCCGAGAATCAAATTTCATTTTTGCGTCGCGCGATGCGTCATGAAATACTAGGACATCCTCTTCTCTCACTTGCTCAAGAGAACAAGTGAATTTCTATTTTTACAACACTTGATACTAATCTCGCAATCTGATTGGTTGATTAGAGTGTGTCAGTGTGTCGCTGTGCTCGTGATTCCACTTGAGTTTTGAACATTTTATGACGTCAAGAGTGTGTCAATAAGTGGACAGACAACCCAAAACCATCTTCAATGTGATAAATTTCCCATCCCATTCAAGTCCCTTACGGTTTTTGGCAAAAGTACACAAGACTAAAAGTGTAAAGTATTGCCAAATAGTGCTGTTTTATATGCTAATTACAGTGGGTTTTTAATTTTTAATGAGCTTTTCCGAACTTGCACGTGACATTTTAAATTGTAATCCTACCAAAGACAAAATTGTAATATTTGAAAACAGCACACCAAAGTTTGCAAAAATTGAAAATTTGAAGTATTTTCGAAGAAACGTTCCTATACAAAAAGCACCAACTTCGACCGCCAATAACTTTGGCGCTATTCATCGAAAATACTTCAAAATTAATATTTAAACTTAATAAACTTAATAAAAATCATGAATCTCGAAAAGTTACTTCGACATTTCCCACATATCATGCACGTAAAGACAGTTTTGCACGAATCACGAGAAATTATTTTTTCCATTCTCGAAACACGAGAAATGAAAATGCTTGATCCACGCGTCACGAAAAATACTCTGTACGTCCCTGTTTGTTAAAGACGATAAAATTGGACAGGTGCGTTATTGACGCGAAGCGAGTGAGTTAAACGTTTTGCCAAAACATCAGAATAGAGTGGCATGAATTCCATTAAGAGTTTCGTCGGTACTGTACGAGGTCAATGATCCGGACGACTATACTGCCAGTGAGGGGCTGTTTATATGGAGGCAAGCCAGCCCGGTAAGTGGGCTGACTTCTTTTGTTGTCTGGCACCAAGGGAAAAGAAAACAAAAGAATTCAGCCCGCTTTCCGGGCTGGCTCGTCTCCATATAAACAGCTCCTGAGACCTTGTATTGATATAATACTCATGCATAAACGTGAGTGTTTTATCAGAGTAGGTTAAAACACTCATGTTTTATTAATGAGTGTTTTAACTGATTTTGATAAAACACTCATGTTTATGATCAGTGTTTATATCCAGTACTGAAGGTCTCAATACGTGAGCAAAATTCGACAAAATTAATGAAGGTCTTCTGCTTATCAATTATTAGTGAGTTTTAGAACATCATGTAGAACCTGTTTAAATATAGGTATACAAAAATAAAACGGTCTAACTTTAAAAATGTATAGTGTAAAGAAAACGTATAAAATCTTTCACTTCGTCAGTAAAAGTCAGTACTTACTAATAAATGATGTCTTTTCAGGATCGTTGCACACATCTTCAATCTTTAATAAAATTAAAAAGAAAAAAGACTACGGTTTATAAAAAAAATCTGCCGATTGGGCAATTCAGTAATAATTTCTTTACCTTGGATGGTCTCAATTGATGAAACCAAAATCTTCGATTCTCAACCAAAGTACCGTTGTTACCACATCTACTGAGTTGACAAATGTGTTCTGAGGGGTGAATAGGCTGATATTCGTAGTTATACGAAGAACAGTTGGTATCATGATGGCATGCTAAGGCACAAGTTATTGAATCCTTAACAGCAAAGTTCCGATAAACGCGGTTGAGAGTAACATAGTTCAATATACTAGAGGAACCGGAGCAGCTAGCCAAAACAACTGCGAAGTAGCTGACTGAAAAGAAAAGAAGATGTTGCAGAAACTTCCCCGAAAGTAGGAAAGAAATCGTAAACGAAAACATTTTCGGTTTCCCTATGATGTGTTCGACTAACTAACAAAAAATCGTGATGTACTTTATATCCATGAACAATATATTCACTTTTAAATGTTCTTAATAATTCATTAGGGTTTTGTCCATAAAACGCAAATCAGACCAGTTTGATGAAACTTCAATTCGTACTGCCTAGCTTTGTATGAGAGAACCTATTAGCGCTCAGATATAGAATCCTTAAGTCTGACGTCACGTTGCCATGATTGTTTTGAAGAATTAACCTTCGACTTTTTAGACAAAAACTTCTATTCAAATCCAAAGAAGATTGAAAGCGTGTCATAGCAACGTGACGTCATGGCTTAAGGACTCTATAGCGAATAACCGACTTCCGAGATACACTTCACTGGCCAAGACGAGGCTACGTGCATAAAGCTCAGTCATTCGTAACAAGATAAAATTTTTAGCACGTAACCTCGTTTTAAATCCTTTGTATGTTTCAGGTGAATGGGTGAAGCATAATACAAAACTGCAAACCTGAATCTCGTAAGTCTGCATAAATCGACTTATCTTGTGGTACCAATAATCTTGATGAGTAGTTGCCAGTCTTGGTCACGTTATTCAATTCACACGTTACCGTAGTAGTTAAGGTGGCTCGATCGAGTTTTGCAGTAGAGCTACCAGTCGTCTTTGAGTGAAAACTATTTGTTCATGAGCACTCTGATAGTAAATTAAGTATTGCACCCTTACCAGACAAATATCAAAGTTTATGATGACGTATGTTATATGGAGATCGGTGCTATTATGGCGACGCCTTAAAAGAATTCCCCTTTTTACACATTCTCGATTTTAATGAGTTCTAGGCTTATTCTTGAAAAATGCTCTTGTGACCTTTAGTTAACATCATTGCCTTTAGCTCTAGCGAATTATATCAAATTCTGAGAAAGCGTTTTCGAAATATCATCGATGAGAGATCGGATTTTAACTGCAAAAATCGAGCGTAAACAAAACAACTTTTTAAATCTCCTACAATTAAAAAGAAAGTAACACATCTAAGTTAATTTTTCATCTCAAATTGTTGTAAAGATATCAAATTTGGCTACTGAAAGAGACGAGAGAAATCACATTGATTGATATTGAGAAAAGTGAGCCGAACTCAGTCATGTATATGGACATGCTGAATTTGCTTCTGTTGCCCAAATTTCGCTCTATTGTTACATAAACTGCAATACTTAAAGATCCCTTCGATAAATATTGTTTATAAATTAGTATGGTTTAGTTTAGGTAATAGTTGATATGATATAGCGTTTTCAAATTCATTGAATCATTGTACGGCTGTAAAATATAAGCCTCAAATCAGTATATTTTTCAGACGGATACAGTGGCCCCGTGCCGTAACCGTGTCAGTGCCGTGATCTCTATAAAAATATTCGAAATTTCTGCAGTAACCGTGCCGTGACCGTGCCGTGACCGTGCGTGACCGTTTTCACAGTCACACGAAATCTACTCTGCCACGAGTGCGTAGCACGAATAAAGTGGAATTTCTAATCACAAAAACACAATGGACGAACCATTCTTTCGCATTGACACCATGAAACTGAAACAGTGACTAAAACATAATATTTGTTTACAAAGATTTTATAAAAAATACACATTAATTGTAAATTCAAAGCTCGGCAGCCAATCAGAATCGAGTATTTTTGTAGGTGTCAGTAGCAGCAAGTGATAACATGACGAGTATGCGCGAACCGCTGGACGAAAGTGGCCTCAATTATGGTTTTAACCTGGCTTAGGGCTACCTTGCTCATAAAGAGAGTCGTGTATAGTCTCCCCAAAGTTTTTCGTAGCATTACAGTCGAGTGCAGAAGTATAAACAGCTAGAAATCATCCTTTCAAAATTATCCTTTTGTCCAAGACAATAGAAGTTGGAGACATGCGCAGATGTTATCACTTGCTGCTGGTGTCAGTTATTAAGACTGACATTTCACGAGTTACATTATTATAGCAGCAGGGGTATTTTTGTGACATAATACGCTAAAATTGATATTTACAAATATAAGGCTAAAAGTTTTCATAAAAGTTTATAGACAAGGCGCAAAATTGAAATAGTCGATCGCAAAAAGTGCAGAAGGCATTTTGGAGTAGAGGCTGGTAACATAACTATTCTAAACTAATTTTTCATGCTGAATCCGAATATAGCTGTTACCAAGACGTATTCAGCAATTTTATACGTGTAAATGACGTATTTTGTGAATTGCTACAGTCATTTCATACTAACGGCTTTTTCGTGTAATTCCAAAAGTTCCCAAACTTAAAAACAATTACCATAGCTGGAAAGAGCATATCAAAATCAGTAAAACCGTGAAGTTTGAAGGATATCAGTTGAAAAACCAAGGAGATACGAATTTTCAAAAATCGAAATTTGTTTGTATCTCTTGCATAACTGTAAGTGTTTTCAAACAAAATTTCGTTTTTTGAAAATTCTTATCTCCTTGAGTTTTCAACTGATATCCTTCAAACTTCACAGTTTTACTGATTTTGATATGCTCTTTCCAGCTATGGTAATTGTTTTTAAGTTTGGGAACTTTTGGAATTACATGAAAAAGCCGTTAGTATGAAATGACTGTAGCAATTCACAAAACACGTCTTATTGTTATTTTCTTATAAAATAACTACAGGTGTTGCACCTGAGTATCTTAATGTTCTCTTAAATCGATACGAACCTAAACGTAGTTTAAGATCACAGCATAAATTTTTTTTGGAGCAGCCAGGGTATAAACTCAAATCATATGGTCTACGTTCATTTTCCGTGTGCGCTCCTATGCTCTGGAATAAGCTTCCTACTTACATTAAAGAGAGTTCTACTTTAGCTATTTTCAAGAAGAATCTTAAAACTCATCTGTTTAAAGAAGCTTTTAATTTATAGTTTTATTGTAATTAAGCATTAGTTTTTTCAATTCCTCATAGTATTTTTAATTATAAGTTTTAAGAGCATCCTTTCTGCACAGTTCATACCTATAACATAATCATAGGTACTCAATTTTTATAGTTACTTTTAGATCAGTAGTTTTCTTAGATATTATCAATTTAGAATTGCAAATATATAAACATAGTTTCTTAATAGTATTTTTTGTATATGGCATTATATATCATAAGTAGTATTATTGTAAAGAGTTTCATGAGAAGCGCATTTGGGCACATTGGAAAATGCGCTATACAAATAAAGTTATTTATTATTATTTATTATTACACGTATAAGATTGCAGAATACGTCTTGGTAACAGTCATATTCGCATTCAGCATGAAAAATCGGTTTAGAATAGTTATGTTACCAGCCTCTACCCCAAAATGCCTCCAGGTATCTGATTTCTCGAAAATGCGCCTTGTCTATTAAACGTTTTCGACCTGGTGGTTGTACAACTAGCATTAAGGATGTCGATCAGGCACTAGCCAAGGGAGTCACTTAATAACATAGTGCTAGTTATATACCACATGACAACTCATTCTGATGATGACCACCAGGTTGAAAACGTTTAAACTTTTATGAAAACTTTTAGCCTTTTATTTGTAAATAGGGGTATTTTTATTTTCCGAGATATTCGGGAATGGAAGAAAATCGGGAAATGCATGGGAAACGGCAGAGAGGATCACGTGAGCTACTTTTTTCGTGTCTAGCCCATGGCGTTGCCGTTTCAACGCGAGGGTGAGTCATTTCACTCTCATTTCAGTGCCAAACGCGTTACGCCAGTCATGAAAAAATTACTGAGTTCACGTGGAACATGTAAAGTAGATCACGTGGGACGTGGGAAAAGTTTAATTATTGACTTCAGTACGGACTTATTTACATAGCCTCTTCAATCCGCAGGCGTCTCTATAATCTAAGAATTTGAATTCTTATATATCTTGGGTTTCCTGTGTTGCTGATAGAGAAAAACTAGGCACTATTTTTCCCTCTCCCCTCTCCTCAGTCCCCTTCTTCTCGAACAAGAATCCCACGGGAATTCCAAAAGAGAGAGAAACTTAGAGATGCCTGCGGCAGGATAGCCGTTTCCGTAGAAACAGTGTCCACAAAAACTTATGGTTTACAGACATTTTAGCTGAGAAACTATGGCATCAAATGTCAACATTTCATCCGAAAGCGAGAATGAAATCCAGCAGAATGAAAAAATACATATTAAGATTATTTAAACAAAAGTTATCTATTGTTACCCTGTAAAACTTCAGTGATGAGATATATAAGTCATATACTGGATGAAATTGCTAGACTAAATTCATGTCGAGAAAATGAACAATTAATCATTTGGAACTGAACTAACCGATTAAAAGATATTAAAACAACGCCCGGTTAGCTCAGTTGGTAGAGCGCGGCTCTTGTGCGGGAGGTCGTGAGTTCAAGCCCCGGTCGGACCAACACTCAGGGTCTTAAAATAACTGAGGAGAAGGTGCTGCCCTTTGTATAAATGGTTAGACCTTTACGTCTTGGATAAGGACGTTTAATCGTAGGTCAGGTTGGTCCCGTCTCTCAAAAAACTACTATATATATATATCCTTGTATCGGAGGGACTTATTCATCCTGGGAAATAATTGATAGAGGCGTACCCCAGGGGAGTGTTTTGGGCCCGCTTTTGTTTAATATTTTCCTCAATGATTTATTCTATTTTATTACAGATGTCAAGTTAAATGCTTATGCTGATGATCAGCAAATTCACAGCTCTGATAAAGATCACTTAGTAGTCATTATAACTTATTGCATTTTTATATTATTTTCTTTGTTTGTTTGTTCTTTCTTTTTTCTTTGGAGATGCTATCTTAAATCCGAAGTGAAATAAAAAGATATGTATGTGTATGTATGTGTGTGTGTACGTACGTTAAAGAAACCACACCACTGACTACTGATTCGGGGAGAATAGGCCACGGAGTTGCCGGTGTGTGTGGTCTGGCCTATTACACTACAGGGTCATACATACATACTTTATTTAGCACCACAATTTTAAAAGAAATTATTTACATATACAAAAGACATTATACAAGCTTTTAGATCCAAGCCATCTACAATAACCTGTACGGGCTAGCCAAGGTAGATGGCCAATGTTACGTTAATTAATAGGCGCGAAAGCGCTGTTGTGGTGTCTCTGTCTTCATAGGAAGGAAATGCATAACTAACTAAATAATTGGGTTTCTTTTAAATGAGGTACGTAGTACATCAAATTTCTCATGATGATTTATCTATACATCATTCAGAATCTTTGTCATTCTTTCAGACTTGTTGTGATGTCGTGGATGCACTCGACCTACAAATAATCAGTCATCAAACAATTATTATGAGTAAGATTTATAGAAGAACATATTAGAATCAAAAAGATAAGCAATAATAGACCTGGTCCGAAATGCGGAGACCGCTGTCAAAAGTATCGCGGCGATGTCAACAAAATGGCAGCAAGATTTTCTTGACAACAAAGTCAAAATAAGCAAAGATTTAGATACCTCTTTAGAAATAATAAATGTCTATAACGCCAATTAACAAATAGATTCCATTTTGATCCGTGCGTCTGTACTCCAATAGATGCACAAATGACGTCAAAAATATGGTGAGAACAAACAAAATACGCCACGAGACGAACTCGAGCGGCGTGACAGTTCTCACCATATTTTGACGTCTTCTGTGCATCTGTTAGAGTACAGACGCAGAGAAAAATTGAATCTTACGCACGCTTTGATTGGTTGAGATGCTTCGATGAATGTTATATAAATCAAAATTTTAATAGATTCCATGACGTCATCTATGCACTGTAATCACACCGCACGGTTCTCGGCCTATCATAGCGTGCGTAATATTATATGAAAGCCATTCGAAGTTCAAGAAGACTTATTGACAATTTTATTTATAGATATATTTCAAAATTACGCAATCAGTGGTAATGACTCCTCGATATGGTATTTTGACTTCCGTCAATCAAATATACAACGGCTGGGATTTGCAAAACCTTAGCTTTCTAAACTCCAAAACAAAGCAAACTTGGCTTTCTTCATATAATATTCAAACGTTTGAGACTTTAAAAAAGAAAAGGCGCATCGTCGTACACATGATTGGCGACAGTCAAACAATGAAAAAGCCTTTCGAGTGCTGTTTGCAACGGTCGAAAACAGGTAGGTCTAATGGTATTCAACTGACCTTTATTTGCAGCCATACAACTCCATCCTCAATGAGGGATGCTTTCTCCAAGTCTGGGGATACAACTTGATGTACCTGGCATAAATAGTTGGTTCAAGCTTGTGCTTAACAACGGTGTTGATGTCACTGTTTCCTTGGAAAGTCTTGCCTGACTGGTAGTCTGTGAAGCTTGACCCATCATCACTGTACTTCAAGGTATAACTTGTTACCCATTCGGTCTCATTCTTGCTCCCTTGCGTGGCAACTCCAGTCACGTTCGTCGTTCTGCCCAAATCCACTTGAATCCATTCTCCTACTGACTTTGTTTGAGCTGCCCAAGCAGCTGGCTCTCCCACTAGCTGAAGATTAAGTCTTGCCTTTGATGCTACGTACCCAGCACTGAAAATTGAAGAGGCCGTTATGCTTGAATCAGGAATTTCTCTACTTTCCATACCAAGAGGCTTCTCTTTACAGGCTGGGTCTGTTGGAAGAACACGCGTGTATCGGCTCAGTCTAGATTCAACTCACGATCTTAAACAAAACTCGGATAAGAACTATTTCGGTCAATCAGTAGATCTGTTTCATGTCGGTGTCGCTGTGTACGCTTTCTCTCTTCTTGACTTTTTTCAATTTTTTTTCTTCATCAGTTTTTTTTTTCTAAATTCATTTATCTTAGCTTCATGCCATTCGTTTAATGTTTCATTACTAAACAAAATCGTATACTTTTACAAATAGCAGTGGCTAACTCGAAAGCTTCATGCTCCTTTAGCCACTGCACACAATATGTTTCAGTGTAATTTTTTTTGAAAATGACTTGAAACTCGGTTAATTGAGTGAACTTATCTATATGGCTCCTATAATCATACAGCAACATATTTCATTTATATTCAAAAGAGACAGATCAAAATTATCAAGTATATTAATTAGCATCTAAATTGTATGCAAATGACGTCATTTACTCAAACCTATTGTTCTCTTGGCTTTTAAATCGAAATTTCTCGGTGATAACGAGGTTAAAATGCAGAATTTTTGGGAAAGTAATTCTTCATATGCATTTATTGTCATCACTGAGTTACTTCAACTAGGAATAATCCATTTCAAATTTTAACCGATTTTGATCATCGTCCCCCTTTAAAAGTGCGCAGCTTACCTAACGCCTTCATTTCGTCAGGAGTGTTACATACATCTTCAATCTTTAATCAAAACAAAATAGTCATAATTTATATGATATCTCAAACAACTTTTTTTTGTCCCAGACACAAACAACAACAACGTTTTTACCTTGGATAGTCTCAATTGATGAAACCAAAATCTTCGATTCTCGACCAAAGTTTCGTTGTCACCACATCTACTGAGTTGGCAAATGTGTTCTGAGGGGTGAATAGGCTGATATTCGTAGTTATACGAAGAACAGTTGGTATCATGATGGCATTCTAAGGCACAAGTTATTGCATCTTCAACAGTAAAGTTTCGATAAATGCGTTTGAGGGTAACATAGTTTGTTATGCTGCAGTAACCAACAGGGCAGCTATCACTCTGAGAAACGACTGCCAGCAGTATAAAACTAAAAGACAAGTAGAGAATTTTTTGAAGAAGATTTTTAGAAAATGGGAAACAAAACAAAAACATGGTCGATTTGATAATAAGGCGTTCTTTAAAAAGTCGCACTTCTATTAAACCGAAACATAATATCACGCATATTCACTATGTACATACGTGCATCTAATTGGCTCAAACAGATCACGTGGACGGTCTATGTGGCAAGACTTTACTAAATGATTGACTTTAGATTATACAGGACATTTTTATTATAGTATTTTGCGTCGGATATGTTTACAAAAGAACTATACAAAACCAATAGAATAAGAATAATTTCGGCTGTAAAAAGAAGCTCTATAATTTCAATGATACTGATTTGCTCAAACTCTACTTCAATGAATAGGTTATTGATAAAGATGAAATAAATTTTGAATTGATTTAAAATATATATTTTCATATAACTTGAAATAAATTGAAAGCTGACTGAGAGGTGCCAACGATCTGTACGTTCACCTGCGTTGTCTCGCAAAACAGACAATTATGTTCTTCATGAATATCACTAGGAAAAGTTTGATCGAAGACCCCAAAGAAGGAGAAGAACTTATTCAGTAACCCTGCATGGCTTTGAAATTAAATTGTCATCAAATAAACACCACCTCGCTATGCTTTCTAAACTAAGTAAATGAGGTACGTATAAATTACCAACCATGCATATTTTGGTCATTGAGTTTAATACAATATTAATGCATTTTAATTCAAGAAATATAAATATACGAATCCAAAAACGAAATGAAGGGAAATTAAATAGATGTTTAGGTTTTTAGATCACTAGAAGGCGTTCCAAACTAAATTGGCTTTTTCCATTTTCGAACTGAAATTTCTACCAATTAAGTAAACGGGGTTTTTTTTTAGATAAATCGTACTGCCAGTGGATAAACAGATCAGTTGACCGTCAAACTTTTTAATTAGAAATTCGCCAAATGAAAAAACTGAAACTAAGTTTTTTGAAGTAAAAATACATAAAATGGAAAAAGCCAATTTATTTTGGAACGCCTTCTAGGTGGTCTCATTATTTTGGCCAAGCGCACGCAGGCCGAGTACGGAACTACAAGTAGCACTTTTAAATTCTGAAGACTGTAACGTCTCCCGGCAAACGATGAAAAACATATTAGGTGATCAGCATTGGGAGCAGCATCTTGTTGACTTTACGTTTCTGATTGGGGTCGATTTAGCATAAACATTGGCGCGTAAGAACACATTCACATGTATTCGAGTTACGTAACTCGACTTTGATTTCAACGATGTTTCTCATCGAGTTGTCAAAGATGTCAAAGTGGGCGTTGCCTCATCAAAATGGGCGTGACCGGGCGCGCAACTCGAAAATCGCGTAACTCGAAAATCGTAACTCGAAAAATACCTTACCTCGATTAGGAAGTGCTTAAATGACCTGTATAAGTATAAGAGGTCCAACCCAACTGGATTTTGGAAAGTGGAATGAAAATTCTTTTTATTCTCTTATATTATATTCTTATATTATTCTCTTATTTCAGGGAATATATTTTTCTAAATTACGCAAAATTTGAAAGCATCAAGCTAATGTAAAGAGTTTATGTAGTTTTTTTCATGGAAGATCCGAATTTTAAGCAAAGAAAAAATAGAGAAAAGAAATCTATTTAAAATTAAAAGAAAAAAAAAAAAAAAAAAAAAAAAAAAAAAAAAGAAAAGAAAAGAAAAGAAAAGAAAAGCTGTTGGCGCAGGCAGGACTAGAACCCGTTACCCAAAGAACTTAGTATGCTAATTGCAAAACTCAAAAAAATCGGACCATGCATCCAGACAAATCGCTGAATCGCCATGTTACGTTTAAGATGGAAATTTCGGCCCCTTCCGCGCTATCCGGTAGAACACAGCGAGCTTCGCAGTCAAAGAGGAAGGAAACAGTCGGATCCTAGGCAATAGATGACTGAACCATACCACTAGGATAACTGATCTACTGAAGGATTTGGAGGAAAAATAACCTAGTGTATTCCGTGAATTGGCTATTTATTGTTGTGCAAATTACACGATCCCGTGGCGTAGTTGGAAATCCTTAATTGAACTGTGAAGCAAATGAGCAGAGACAAGATTGATATTATATAGCCTCCTCCGCAGGCATCACTGTGAGTTTTTTTCTGTTCTTGGGTTTCCTGTGTAAAAGAGTGAAGATAGGGGAGAATGGGGAGAGAAGGGAGAGCTCAAAATTTCGCACAGGAAGCCCAAAAGGTTGCCTGCGGAGGAGGCTAGATATTATACACCTTGTTTTCGTTTTATTGAATCAACCCAGAACAGTTTAATCCAGGGGTTTACAATAAGCATTTCAACAATTTGGGAAGACACGGAAAGACAAAGAAAGAATACAAAATGAAAAATAAGTATGAAAAAGGAAATAGCTTTATTTCAGGTGGCAATTCCAACCTTCAAATAACTAATACAATGAATTGACAATGGTTGACTAATCCATTCTTCTAAAATTTCTGATCAAAGAGAAGCTAGACTTTATAAACTAGGCACAATGCAGTTTTGCAAACCTAGCTTTATGGAAATAATGAGTGCAAGAAAGCTCCACGGTTCCATGCAATAAATGCATCAAAACTTTGTAAGCTTTGGCCTCATAAAAGTTTTTGACTCCCACTTAGTACCAGAGTCTATAGCTAGAGTTTAGAATCAGGGAACCAGAGGCTAGTACATCAGTAGCTCAATTGAAAAAATCCTGGTAGAACCAGAGTCTAGAGTCTAGAGTCAGGGAACCAGAGGCTAGTGCATAAGTAGTTCAATTGAAAAAATCCTGGTAGAACCAGAGTCTAGAGTCTAGAGTCAGGGAACCAGAGGCTAGTGCATAAGTAGTTCAATTGAAAAAATCCTGGTAGAACCAGAGTCTAGAGTCTAGAGTCAGGGAACCAGAGGCTAGTGCATAAGTAGTTCAATTGAAAAAATCCTGGTAAAACCAGAGTCTAGAGTCTAGAGTCAGGGAACCAGAGGCTAGTACATCAGTAGCTCAATTGAAAAAATCCTGGTAGAACCAGAGTCTAGAGTCTAGAATCAGGGAACCAGAGGCTAGTGCATCAGTAGTTCAATTGAAAAAATCCTGGTAGAACCAGAGTCTAGAGTCTAGAGTCAGGGAACCAGAGGCTAGTGCATAAGTAGTTCAATTGAAAAAATCCTGGTAGAACCAGAGTCTAGAGTCTAGAATCAGGGAACCAGAGGCTAGTGCATCAGTAGCTCAATTGAAAAAATCCTGTTTGACACCAGAGTCTAGAGTCAGGGAACCAGAGGCTAGTACATCAGTAGTTCAATTGAAAAAATCCTGGTAGAATATACTACCAAAATAAAAAATGACATGGAGTTCACTATCAACACATCATAGCAAACTTATGCAAAGCACAATCAACAAGTCAACAGTCAGAAGCAATCTGTTACATAACCATCATTTAAGTTGCCTTTGTCCAGACAGACCAGACTTCAGTGGTGTATAAACTTCCATATAAAGTTATCAAAACTTCCATTTAATGTCTACTTCACAGATTTTGCTCTGCTTAAGATTGCTAATATTTTTAAGACCTCATTCTGTGTCCTTGAATAACTCATTGAGTCTCTATCTGTTTTATATCTTAGCTAAATGAATGTTCAAATTTATTGCTGGGGTCAGCTATTGAATAATGATTCAACTGCCCTTTCTATGTTCCAGGAATATGTAGATAGTGCAACCCTACTTTGGCTCTAGAGAAAAAAAAGGAGTAAAGGTGACTATAAAATAAAAATAAAATAAAACAACAAATGAATTACAAACTACCTCTTGAAAACCCATGTCCATTAGTTGCTTGATTTTTGCATCACATTCGGGAATTGAACTTCCAGCTATGGATAAAATTATACATAAAAAATAGTAGTGAATGAGTGTAGCAAGTAATTGGCAAGGTGTCAGTAGGTGGTTGGGAAGGTGTCAGTAAGTGGTTGGTAAGGTGTCAGTAAGTGGTTGGTAAGGTGTCAGTAAGTGGTTGGTAAGGTGTCAGTAAGTGGTTGGGAAGGTGTCAGTAAGTGTGTGGTAAGGTACCAAGCGGTGGCTGCTTAGTAGTTGCTAAGGTGTCGGTAAATAGATATGACAAGTAAACATCAAAACACTGTTCTATGGTAACAGCATGTGGTTGCTAAGGAAATCAGGTGGGAGATATTCAAGGTCATTACCTCCAGCATATGTATGCGCCCAATGTCTTGCAGTAATATCATAAGCTTTCCTGTCATCTTTAAACTAAAAAAATGAAAATTTCCCCATATATTATCACAAATTAAAACAATGATTTAAAGTGCCTATTATGAAATGAAAAAAATCACCTTCAAGACTTCAAGCTAATATGAAAGTGAGGGATATCAAAAGTTCTTCAAGTATGCAAAATAGCAACAGATGATATCATGGGTTGTATAGTCAGTTCAAAAATAAAATAAAGAATATCTCTGTAAAAATAAGACTCAAATGATCTATACTTCATATAATTACAGAAATTTTCTTTGTTGTATATCTTATAAACTTGACTGTCTACAATCCATGTCATCAGTTGCTAATTTGCATATACAGAAAACTTTTGATCTGCAACAAGAAGACATATCAACAAACTGTAAAATAATATCATTCTAATTTTTTAATGGTGCTTTCATTCATATTTTTTAAATCTTGAAGGTGACTTTTTTCATTTCATAGGCACTTTAAAGGAAAAATATCCAGCATTAAACTACCTGCTTAGCAACTACAGCATCTTGAGGATCATCTGGTTCAGGTGAAGCTAGCAATGCCTACATAAAAATATCAATAATGTTCAAATGTTAAAATAAAAGTTTAAGATTTGCTTTGAGGCTGCAAATAACTTTGCCAGTTATTTGTCAGACAAGAGGCAATTGACCTGTCAAAGTCAAAGTCCAGCTGGACAAAATCGAAAAAAGACACCAATATTGATAACTTGCAAAGTGTTGAAATGTGTTCCCTGCAGATGTCAAATGTTTAACCATTAATTCATTTGTCAGTCAAATCAACATTTTTATTGGACATTTAAATTCATCAAACAGCAAACTGACTCAAAAAAAGCAAACTCCAAAATGATCAATCCATAGTAAGTGTGGAAAAGGTTTTCATTGAAATACAGTTTCATACCTGGATTGATAAAAGAACTGTTCTTAATGTCATTGCTGCTGCCCTAGAATGATATAAAGTTTGTTTGTATTTTATTTTCTATCCACCTACATTATGATTATCAATGGAAACAAAAAAAAAATGTCCTGGTTTGAAATTTTTCAAACCAAAAATAATTTCAACCCACAACATCAAATAGAGAACTTGTTAAAGGCTCATCACAAATGTGGATACATGAAATTTAGGCAAAGATAAAACCAAGGCATGCTGGCCAGCATTCTCTTAGCTACATGTGCAGGGTGTCCCTAAACCATGCAAGGCCCTCACATGTAGTCATTCTTACAAATCCATATCTTGCTTGAGCAATGCAGCTCAACTGCTTTGGGCCCCACCCTCTCCTCCCTGGTAAGTATGGTAGCTGAGTATTCTTTCCACTGATACATCAGTGTGATGGGTGCTACGTGATGAACCATGAATGGTTACCATGGTTACCAGATTGTCACCAGAGACAGGAGTGTCCCTCATGGTCCAAGCCCAACCTTGTCACTGTTGCCAAGTTAAAACCAGTTTGATTGCAATGTATAGCCACAATACATAGTTTACACAATATACTTTTTTCTCTTACTAAGATTATGTATATTGTGGTTTGACATTATTTTAGTTTGAAATTTTAGACCAGTTTAAGTAATAATTATTATCATAATCTTGGACAATAGAATAAGTATATGTAAAAATGAAACTGGTATGAAATTTTCAAACCAAAAATAATTTCACACCACAACTGACACATTAGCCATTACACAAAACAACAGTGTTCAGATGTGAAAGTTGCCAATCCCTGAAATTGCTCTAGCTTATTTAATTGACGTATCTTACCATTGGTCTTTCAAGATATCCAAACAAATTGCTCCAGTGACAGAACTAATATTAGGGTGCCATATCTTTGTTGTAAATTTTACCTGAAAAGATGGATGGTATCATTCAAAATTTGTCACAATAAAAGTAACAAGTGTCAAGCCAAGACAGGAATGACTGATACTCATAATGCAGTTAAATCACCCCACTATCTTGCTTTCAAATACTCTGACTAAATAATCACAGACTTGAAGAATTAAAGATAAAGGTAAAGCTCTGTATTTAACGTCGAAAGTTCCTTTAGCTACAAGCAACGCTATAAGCTAGTCTCCCAGGAAGCCGACAGTGCGCTCATTCTACCCCCCTCTTTCCATCAGTGCTCCGTTTCAAGGGCATTTAAAGCTAATTAAAGCTACACGGAAAGGAAAGAAGTCGAAACAAGGATGTGAGATCTGGGGATCGAACTAGGGACCTCTCACACCAAAGGCCGCGCACTAACCAACTGTGCCATCCTTGCTCCAGATAACCAATATTCAATTTGGTTTTGGCTTGACCCTTGCTACTATTTCCCATTTACTATAAATGAGATAACACTTTTTTGGGCCATTAATTTGCATAATCCTCAGCAGCTTGATAAACCATCGTGTTTGGTATAATTATAACATTTATAAAATACGTCACTTCATGCTTCCCCAAGTCTGGAACTACTATGACCTTAGAGCTAGCTAGCAACATATAACCAATCAAACAGAGATGACAGGTGATTCAGAATGGAATTTTCTCAAATATTTCTTTCTATTTTTTATTTTTATTTTCACCAATAACAACATACCTTTGGCGGGTTAAATGGATATGTTTCTGGAATAAATATATCCAGTGAATATTTCCCACCTACAAAATTTATGTAAGAATCTTAGTACATTGATGAAACATTTTATTAAACTCTTTGGTTATCCATGAATATGAAAACATATAGCTCACAGTCTTAGAAGTCTGCATATTGCAACATTTTATGCATAATGATATCTTGCTTAATATTCCCACAACCAAGGGAAAAAGTTTGAGCCATACTTTTTTCATATTCATGAAAAATCTAATTGTATGTGCTTTTCTCCTGTAGCAAGATCTAGAATATGAAATGTGAGAAATCTTGAGTTGTCAATACAATTTATTACAATCATTTAAAAAACAACTGATTCTCAACTTTTATAAAGGTTGGCACAGGAAGCAATGATCTGACAAGGGAGATATTCTAGGTACGCTTATATCTACATACATGAATGTTATGATTATTTTTATGAAGAATGACAGGTGCCCTATGCATGTTTGTCTGTATGTATAAACTATCCATATCTTACAGTCCTTCCCATCAATTGAAAACTCAATAATGCTATATTGTAACCAATTATAAGATTAAATAACCTCACAGAAAGATTTAACTTAAAATCTTGTGTCAGAGATTTCATTCTGTAGAATGGATTTCGTATGTCCTTTATTAGTCAATGTGTTAATAATTGAGAATTCCAATTACCAACAGATACAATTTCCAATGAAGTGTATTTTTTTTAGCTTATATAATAATGCAAATGTTTTCGTGTCACAGAACTGTAAAACATCGAGTCATCGAGGCACGTACTCGAGGGAAGTACATACCTTCAAATGGTGTATCTGGGGGTCCAACGATTTCTCCAGCCAATCTTGTAAAAGAATTATCTACTAATTCAACTTTGATCAAACACTGCTTTGCCTGCGATTTGGTAAAAAGGAGCAATTTAGGAGATCATACTTGATTGTCGTGGTAAAAGTAGTATTTCAGTGTACAAAAGTTGTACACACTAAATGAACAAACACAATGTGCTACACCAGCACATACCTCTTCACTAGTTATTATTTCCCTAAATTCTCGCTGGACTCTTGATACTGCAATATTAGTCATATCTCCCGGTGTTTATTGATGGAACAAAGTGGTTTGTTTGTCAGAGTTTAACCACGTTTTCCTGACATACCCTAAAAAGTTTGAAATTGTGGACTACAGTACGGCCCAAGGAAGTTCTCTGATCGCATTGACTTATGGATCCGTTACCAGGCTTTCTCGTTCTCGATACTGCTCAGGAAATCCGTCAACTAGGACTGGTTTTCTGTATTTCAAAGATTACTGTGGGAAGAGTCCGGGGAGGGGGAGACTCCTATATATATAAGAGGACGGGGATGCTCGTCGGAAATTTTGAAAATGACCCCTAAAAGGTACCTGAGTGGGAGTGGCAACAATTCATTTCTACCCCTAAAAGGTACCAATTCAAAAACAATAATAAAGAATTAAGTCATGAAACACTTTGTTATCGATGTGCTTTGAAGATTCAATTCAGATCATTGAAATCATCCCTTTCATGCTTACTTTAGATAGTAAAATAGTCCCTAAAAGGTACCAGCTATCTGAGCTATGTCTGGTAGTCCAATTAAGTCTGAGACACCCTAAAACTCATGTACTGGGACTGGGTCATAATTTAATTCAAATTTATCATTTTTCATTTTTCATTCTGGTACAACCTATAAAGGCGGTGTTACATGAGACGATTTTTAACAACGATTTTCAGCGCAACGGCGTTGCGTTTAAAATCTTTCTCGTGTGTTACGAGAGGGACTTTGTGATAAATTGATAAAGTTTATTAAATCTCTAAATGTACAACTTTCAGTTGAGTTAAGATATTTGTAAACGAGGTACTTAACTTTGCTGACATTTCAAATCTTCGCCCTTTGTCTGGAAGACTTCTGGATAATCATCGAGATCTGCTTTAGGACTATTCTTAAATAGCAAATGTGATCAACTTGTGATCACCAGTTGCAAACCTTCATCCAGCATGTAGAATTAAAATAAAGATCCATACTAAAATACAGCATAACGTCTTCACTTTACAAAGGAGCTCGATGGACCTAAAATGCATATTGTTAACGCAACTTTGTTGATCTGTCTTCAAAATACTCGATTTTGATTGGATTTGGGACAAACATATTAGCATCATAATGAAACTTCGCCGAATAGATTACCCCAATTAGACATTAAATATTAAGTGTCTAGGTAGCGCAGCGGTCTAAGGTGATATCTAAAGGTATGGATTAGGGTCCGGATATCGTCTCCCTCCCTGGCCTTCGGGCTAAGAAAACTGTTTTATGTAGCACCGGGATAGCGTGGATGGGGACGAAATCTTCATCCGTAACGTAAGTCGATTCGATGTCTCAGCTTCTCAGAATGTCTCGGGAGAATCGTCCCAAAATTTAATTTTTCTTTTTTTTCTTTTTCAGTTAAATAATCATTTCTACTTTGTGTCCGGGGGGTGCATATCTAACAGGTTCGATTCGTGTCGGGGGCGAATCCTTTTTCTTTTTTTCACTCTTTTTCTATAACTTTTTCTTTTTTTACCTGAATATGCTGACTACTTATTTTCTTGCTACAGATACTGATGTTTTTACCTTAACTTTTTTAATTATTTTGGATCGTTCATAAATATATTGAGATTGATTAATATTCATATTATTAATTATTAATATATGGATATCGTTTAATTTTTCTATATTTCTTAAATGTGCGATCGAATATCGTGCGTTTTTTATGCGTTTTCAATTGCCCCGCTAAACAATTGCCAAGTTAATCAAGACATACTATTTGTTAAAGTTTAAATTCAAGCAAAAGGTATATTTTTGGCTTGTGTATACTGTATAAACTGTTCATCCAGCTGGGTAAACAGTCGCACGAAACTCCTGGTTACTCCCCTGATAGACCTGGAATCCCCTCACTCTTTTTGGGAACTTTTAGGGAAACAGAACTTAGGGTAATGGCTACTCAAAATGTAATAATAACTCAAATAAAGGTTTGGTTGGGAGGAGTGAGAATGCGAACGCGCTTGCGCAAAGGCCGACAGGCAAAGAGAGAGAAAAAGCCTCTATAGGTCGAATATATGGATCTGTTTTCTTTTGAATTTTCTTTACTCTCCTTCTTTGGCCATAATCCCTCCGATCGAGTAACGTCTTCCATTTCAGTAAAACGCTACATTTCGACAATTTAAAAGGTTAAGATAAAGCACAATATTTAGGGTCGGTAGTTTCTTCAGCTAGTTAAGCTGGTTACGCTTCCCCGGGAAGCCGACGGTGCGCTCTTTACCCCTCTCTCCATGCATCAGTGCTCAGATTTAAGGGTATTTGAAGCTACTTAAAGCTACACGGAATGGAAAGAAGTCGAAACAAGTGTGAGGTGTAGTAGGTGTAGTACCTGTAGTATTTGTAGTAGCCCTAGTACAGTAGTTCCCATAGTTGGCAGTGTACACATAGTAGGCCTACTACTATGCCTAGGCATAGTACTTGTAGTAGGTGTAGTATCTGTAGTAGAAGTAGTGCCTGTAGTAAGTGTAGTATCTGTAGCACCTGTAGTAGGTGTAGTAGACCTAGTACAGTACTTCTCATAGTAGGCTGTGTAAACGTAGTAGGTGTAGTATTTGTAGTAAGTGTAACTTGGTTGTAGTTGGTGTAGCACCACTAGTAGATGTTGTAGTACTTGTAGTAGGTGTAGTTTCTGAAGTTCGTGTAGTACTTGTAGTATCTGTAGCGTCTGTAGTAGGAAGGCCGTGTACTTGTAGTATTTGTAGTAGGTGTAGTGGTTGTAGTTGGTGTAGCACACATGGTAAGCGTAGTAGCAGTAGTATCTGTAGTACCTATAGTTAGTGTAGTACCAGTAGTAAGTGTAACTGTAGTCAGTGTAGTACATGTGGTACCTGCAGTCAGTGTAGTATCTGTAGTGTTACAATATTAGTGCTTACGTAATTGTAATTTGATACTTAAGACATGTGGTTGTTTGAAATAAAGCGCATATCTCTTCTCCCGTCAACACGAACACGTCTTGAAACATGGTGTCAAAAGTAAACTCGAAATAACGCTTCCAAAGTAAGTAAGTAAAAAAAGTAAAGTCCTCCCTGCCGAGGCATTACAGAAGAGATATGACAGAAACAGAACAAGCTACGACCAGTAGTGGTCCACGAGGACCAATCTTTACGTCGCAATTCCCAGTACCATCGCCGATGAACACAAAAGGAGATCAAGTCAACAACTGGGATTTCTTCAAGCAACAGTGGGAAGACTACGAAGTCGCCACTGGACTGTACAAGCAAGATCCAACAAAGATTCGACTCGCAACTCTCCGCTCTGTAATGGGTAAGGAATGTTTACAAATATTCCTCAATCACAAACTCACCGAAGAGGAGAAGAACGATGTACAAACATAGTCTAAAAGGTACCAGATTGCAGATTTTGACCCCTAAAAGGGCATCCCCGTCCTTTTACGATCAGAGTCCCCCACCCTCCGGGGGAAGAGTTTCATTTGATGAATTGCGACTACTGGATTTTGTCGTTTGTTTGTCCCAAGGGGTATAGTACGTTGTGTGGACTGAAAACGAAAAAGACGAAAATTGTTTGTACAAAGTGCAGCACAAAATGAATCGAAGAAACTGAAAAAGGAATGAAAAGAAAGAAAGAAACACAGAGGAAGAGCAAGGGAGAGAGAAAGGAAGAAGGAAGGATAGACAGAAAGATGGATGGAAAGAAAGAAGGAAAGTGAGGGAAAAAGACAAGTACGTACATCATAAATCATGTTTCACTTTTTTTCTTCACATTTTTTTAATTTCATGGTTACTTTCTAACCGTCAACAAAGGTCTATAGCGCAGAATCACAAGACGGGGACTGAAACAAGTACGAAAATTTGATTTAATAATTTTAGAAGTTCCATATACAATGTCGCTGATTCTGCTCTACTGACAATACATAACGATCCCATATAACGATCCCATATAGCTACTAAAATTCTGATTGACTGCTTCCTGCCTCTGAACGGAAATATCCAAAGGTCTCCACATATTCCAAAATAGTATTTTAATACTACTTTTAAAAAGTGAGATTAATTGAAATGATACATTTTAAAATCAGGTGAAAGGACTTGAAATCGAAGAAGGGAGAGATGGAAGCAATATCTGACAGTTTATACACAGGTTATTAGTCAAATAAAGCCTCCTCCGTAGGTAAGTCTTGGCCGGGTTTCCTGTGGCAGGGGGGAAGGGGGAAGGGGGAAAGAAAAACAGGAGTTACCTACTCTTCTTCATCTTCCCCTCCCTCTCGTCCCTAGTCTTCTTTTACATTCCCAGTTTTCCCTCTTCTCCTGTTACCATAGGATACCCCCATGGGGAGGAGGCCAAGTCAAGTCAGTCAAATGTCAAATTCAAAGAACACATAAGACATTCTTCATCTTCTCACTAACAGAGCAGCCCTCAAGTTTCCATTTTAAAGCACCAAAGTCTGTTTCTTCGAGGACTGTTCTCCGTTCCGTTCCATCATCAGTTCCTCCGTTCAAAAAGCTATACAGAAATCGCTCCGAGAAGGCAGCAATGGAGAGAAACATGCTTAAAGTGACAGTTTTACATTTTTCTTCGACTCCAAGCATGTTAAGTATTTCGTTGACTTGCTGGACGGTAATGCTATGTGCGTATAGTTCTCGCAGTGCTTTAAGTAACTCCCTGTGATTGATATTTCCATCTTTGTCTTTATCGTTCTTGATGAAATAATGCCTAAAAAGTGTTCTCCTCCGGCTATTTATACGGCAGTATGTTGAGATGTAATCCAGAGGCGTCATCTTTTCCAGCACTTTCATATCCATAGGCAACTCAAATCGACAGCTTTTGCGCGACAAAGAAAGTGGCCCTTGCAACCATGCCTTTGTTTCACTTTTGACTCGTTTTGGCTCTTCTTCTTCTGGGTTTCCTGTGATTTTATGACTTTCAAATGAAGATCCTTGAAATGATTCGTTGAGACCGAGTGAGGAAGAAAGGTGCGACACAGTAGACAGTGTGCGATCGATATCTCGCATAGTGCTAGGAAAGGGGATGATATCAGTTCAACGATTGACTTCACTTGACTCAAAATTTGTACAGTATTTCGGGGCGCAAAAGGCTGAAAAAAAAGAAACAACCTGGGACCTACCGGTAACAGCCAGTAAGTCGATGTTTATTCAGTTCAATTTTTCAACTGGTTATCCGACGCGCTCAAAATGATGGCCGAGAAGAAACCGTGTCGAAATCCAGTTTTTCGATGTCGATGTCCCGGTGAGCCACGAAATGAAATTCGTGAAAACGCAGTCACCACGTGTAATTCAGTGGACCTCAAAAATCAATATCTCGTTACTTCAGACTCTTTTAATTCGTTGATCTTCTACATATCCCTTTTGATGCGATCAGTTGACATTGATTCGTATAGTATCCAACTCCTATATCTGTAATTCACCCTGCATGGATGTGACAGCTGCTTCGAATATGGGCGGTGAAATACAGTCAAGTCTTGTCCCAGCAAAAGGTTACTGAAATTTCAAAACTATACTGGGCCTCATACGTACTCAGTCCAAATCAATGCAGTCAAAAGTTCCCCGAAGACTAGCTTGACGTCGAGCTTTTATCATCCAAATCTTTACAACTTTCCGATTACGTTTCACCTGCTTGTCTTCAGCCAAACCTTGAGTCAAAACCGGCAACCAAAACCGACTTATTTCTCTCTCACGACTTTGTTCACTTTTGTAAGCAAAAGCTTCTCGAGGTTTTGTGTACGAGTACACGTATCCAAGTAGGATTAGACTGCTTATTTGAGGAGAGTTTGACGATTGTACTTTTTAAAAGTCAACAAGAACCATTGTTTGAACTGACGTCACCAACTAACATCTACTTACAACTTATAATCAATTTTTCATCTAGAAAAAATACATAATTACTTTTATAATTCCAAGACGTAGATTCTTCAATAATCTCTTGTAATCTATTTGCCACGGTGACTAACGGAGACACAGTACAAGGAACTTATCTCAGGGTTTGCAGAGAACTTGGATCTATCATGATTTGGATACTCTGTAATGGCATCCATGTGCCTTGTTTGTTTTGTTTTGTGTAATACTTGACTTTAGTTAATTTGTTACTTTGTTACTTGATCTAATCCACGCGTTGTAATTAGTTACCCTGACAACCTTCATGATTATAAAGGGATTATAATTCAAGGTAAGATTAAAGAGCCGTCAAGATTTCGACGGGTTTGGACGAATTGTGTGTTCTCCTGCTCTGTTTGGGATCAAGGCTTTTTCGCAAGTTGGTCTATAGTTCCGCGGCCCTCTCACGTGAGCTGGCGCCATTACAGTCGAAATCTTCGTCGAATCCTCGTCTCAGGGGAGACCGTCGCCAAAACATCTCAAGCCGAGATTCACCGCTTCGACACATCGCATCATCTCAAGCCGAGATTCACCGCTTCTACACGTCGCATCGCATCTACACTTGGACACTCCATAACCTTCATAGATTCATCTCCAACATAATATTCGCTCACGTATCGTATTTTCACTGCAACACCGTCGTTATACGTATCATAACTTCAACTTCTTCAATCTACAATCGGACTCTACAACTCATCGATCATCGCAAATCATCGTAAATCAAACTCAGCTAATCTTGGTAAGAACTTTAATTTTTTCTTCTATTATAATATTTACAAGTACATTACCTGATTACGCATCGCTACGCTAAAAATTTCGTATTAGTTTGAAGATATTTTGATAGACGCTATCAGTTATTACCAACGCTATCAGTTATTGGTACAAACTTTGATTGACACATTCATGATAAGTACAATGGTAATTCGTGTCACGCTATCCATCGTTCTGGACGCTATCAGTTATCACCTACGCTATCAGTTATTAATAATGGCGTTATTATGACTGAAAACAACAAACGCTCTCGTATGATGACCGAAAAAGGCTTTCTGTACAATCTGGAATTGAAGGAAAAGACCGCGAATTCAGCAATTAGCAAATTTAACGTTCTTTACAATAAATTTCATGAAATACTACGATCTGGTGAAGACAGTGCTTCGATTAAAACCGAATTAGAAACGCTTACGCAATTGTCAAACGAAGCATGTACACTTCTTTGTGAATGGTTAAACCTTGTTTCGAACACGGAAACATCACAACGCGTAGAAGAACTTTTGTCAAGTGTTAAAACCTCAATTCGTTCAGCTCATGAAGCAGCCGCACATCGATTATCGATTCTCAACGAAGACATACTTTCACAACACTCGTCACGCATTTCATCGACCAGTTCGGCTAGATCCGCAATGCTTAAAGCTAAGGCGCGCAGAGCAGCATTAGAAGAACGATTAAAACTAAGTGACGCCATCCATGAACAGGAAAAGGCTCTAGCCAAACTAAAACTTCAACAAGAAATTAACGAAACGCGCGCCGAAGAAGAAACCTATCGAGTCGAAACGGAAATCGATGAAAACCAAGAAGAGAGAAGACCAGATGTTACCAGTGCAACAAGTGCTCCCTTCCAAGCTGATAAAAGTCCGCGATGGACATCAGATGCTGAAATAAAGGAGAAAGCCGCGAATTCTGCGATAAATAATTTTCAACACTCGCTATAATCAATTTCATGAAACTTTACAATCCTGTCATAACGCTGTAACTATACAACAAGAGTTTAACGATCTAGCAGAACTATTCAACAAAGCTAATAGGCTCTCAATGAACTGCTTCAATTGGAACGCCACCACATCCGACATACATCGACCAGCCATCATACCATCCAAGTAAAGATCCCACTCTCAGTTTTGATCCATCAGCTCAAGACAACTCTACGCTAGTCGGTCCTAGCACATCGCTAACAACACGGCCAATCTACAGCGTTCCAGCTCAAGACAACTCTACGCTAGTCAGTCCTAGTACATCGCTAACAACACAGCCAAGCTACAGCGTTTCAGCTCAAGACAACCCTACGCTAGTCAGTCCTAGCACATCGCTAACAACACAGCCAAGCTACAGCGTTTCAGCTCAAGGCAGCTCTACGCTAGTCAGTCCTAGTACGTCGCTAACAACACAGCCAAGCTACAGCCTTTCAGTCCAAGGTAACTCTACGCTAATCAGTTCTAGCATGTCGCCATCAACACAGCCAGTCTACAGAGTTCCAGCCCAAGGCCACTCTACGCCAGTCAGTCACAGTACGTCGCTAACAACACAGCCAAGCTACAGCCTTTGGTAGAAAAAAACCACTTCGCTTGCCGTGAATTTCCCATCCAAGCATTACACCGAATCTACTTCCGCTTACACACAGATCATTCATGTTAAGCTCAATCTAATATGATTTACTCGAGTACTCCCCGTTCGTTGGTCTACAGTGTTCCTAACCGAGTTAGTGCTCCCTGATCAGTCTGAGTACTCCACAAAATGTTCACTAACCACGCGTGGCGGCAAGTTCAGCTCCTAACTACGTATCAGATCAGGTACAGTGGACGTACCTCCTGTCACGTCAGTCAGCAACACAAGTCGCTACAGACACACAGTCCACAAAAGTCAATAACAACAGAACACATCCAAGTATCGTAGAGTCAATAGCCAAAATTGCGCAACTGCAACGCTTGCTCAAGCGAAACCAGAGGTTTTCAGAGGAGATGACAGGGACAAGTCACGATATTTTCTCTGGGAATCTGCCTTTGACGCTCTCGTAGACTCAGCGCCCGTTGGCCCACAACAGAAGTTGCACCTGCTATATCAGCACCTAGAAGGAAGAGCTAAAAAAGTCGTTGAGCAGTTACAATTCGTAGTTGATCAGCCTGAAATTGCCTACACAGAAGCAAGAAAGATGCTGAAGCATCGCTTCGGTCACCCAGCCATACTCTACACCGACTTCGAAAACTAATCAGCTGGCCAAAGATAGCAAACAACGACGCTCGAGGAATGCAAGAATATAGTGACTTCCTAAGTCAAGTATTAGTAGCAAGTTGCTATTTATCCAACTTAAAGATTTTCGAGTTTCCCTCAAAAATTCAAGCCCTGGTTGAAAAGCTTCCAGGCTGGTTCAAGACCAAGTCGTCAACCAAAGTGCAGTCTCTGCAACGAGAAAAAGGGTACCACGCCTTCCCTTCCTTTGCTGACTTCGTAGAAGAAATGATCTTTCATGCAGAACGGATGAACATTCCACAGATCAATTGTAATGCTAGTGCAGCATCCACAGTATCTAGAATGACGACAAGTGCCCACAGCCCCGGAAACGCATACCAAAGAAAGAACCCGGTCAACACATTCGTGACAAAGGCGCAACAACCGAATAAATCCAAAACGCAAGAAAGCCAACCAACAAAGAAGACCTTTTGCAAATACCACGATGCTCAAACACACTCACTGACAGACTGCCAGAAGTTTCTCGAGTTGAATTATCAGAAGAGACGAGACTTCATATTCAATTCATGTGTTTCAACTGCGCAAGCACCGACGCACATATGTCAAAAGATTGCGATAAGCCACAATCGACCTGCAAAGTCTGTAAAGGTAAACATCTCACAATTCTTCACAAGCCAGAAGACAACAACATTGACTCAAACCCGTCGTCAAATGCATGTACGAAGATCTGCAGTTCGACCAAGACGTCTCGTTCTTGCGCAAGGATTGTCCCGGTAGAAGTAGCACATCAGTCGACACCTTGCCACAAGACATTGACTTACGCTGTGCTCGATGACCAATCCACCGATGTCTTTGTAACTGAAGACCTACTCGGTAAGCTAAATGTCAGTGGAGAAGAAATAAATGTGCAAGTGAACACTATCGTAGGAACAAACAATATACGCACTCAGAAGCTGTTTGGCCTGAGATACAAGACGCAAATCACAACCATGCACCTATCAAGATTCCTTATGCCTATACGAGAGGAGACATACCAGCAAACCATCGTGACATTGCCACACCTATCGTTGCTAAGGAATGGAATCACCTTAAGTCAATCGCTGACAAGATCACAAACTACCCGGATGTAAAGATTGGTATGCTCATTGGCCGTAACGTTCCTTCGGTATTCCAATAACTGAATGTAATCTACGGAGGAGATGAAGAACCATAGGCCGAGGAATACAAATTCGGCTGGACCATCATAGGTAACGTATGTCCATCTCAAGCCATCAACAGAAACCACACGTACGCCTCATCAGTGCAACGACTCACCACACATGACGAAGTAAAGCTAAAGACCGGCATTAACAAAATCAAGGACACGACAAGCCCCCAACAGCTTCAACAGATGATGGAGCTAGACTACAACGAATTACACTACAGTCGTCAAATTCACGGTACGGAAAAGGTAGAATCCTTAGACGATAAGCGCTTCCGCGAGATCATGGAAAGCACTATTCATCAAAACATCAGCGGAAACTGGGAAGCACCTTTGCATTTCAAGACGGATGACGTATCGCTACCGAATAACCGACGACAATGCCTACGCAGACTACTGTCTCTGAAGAGAAAGCTCGAAAGAAATGACCAAACCAAACAAGCATACATTGAGTTCATGCAAAGACTTATAGACAAGAACCATGCAAGCCGCGTTCCGGCCGATGAAATAACAACTCAGAAAGGAAAAGCTTGGTATCTCCCGCACTTTGACGTGCACCATCCAAAGAAACCGAATCAAATCCGCGTAGTATTTGATTGCAGCGCAGTCTTCGATGACGAATCGTTAAACAGACATCTTCTACAAGGTCCTGAATTGATGAATGCCCTAGTGGGGGTACTTCTAAGGTTCCGCAAAAAAAGCATTGCCTTTACCTGTGACGTTGAACAGATGTTCCACAGTTTCTTCGTTGATCCTGACAACAGAGATTCCCTACGTTTCCTGTGGTTTGAAGGAAATGACCTAGACGGTCACATAGTCGAGTACAGGGTGAACGTCCACCTGTTTGGCGCAATGTTCTCACCAGGAGTAGCCAACTACTGTCCTCAAGAAACAGCAAGAGCCGGAAGACAAGAGTTCGGGAACGAAGCCGCAGAATTCTTACTACAAGACTTCTACGTGGATGATGGCCTGAAATCTGTTCCAACAGTCGAAGATGCTATCAGCCTGATAAAGAATGCCAAAGCAATGTTTGCTGCAAAGAAATTACGTTTACACAAGTTTGCAAGTAACAGCAAAGCAGTATCAGAAGCAATCCCTATTGACGACAGAGCTAAAGATCTTAAGGACCTGGATCTCAGACATGACACTCTACCAATTCAACGTTCTCTAGGTACTTTCTGGTGCATAGAAAACGATACCTTAGGCTTTAGAATTGAACTCCAAGACAAGCCACTCACCCGTAGGGGTATTCTATCGACTATAAGCTCGGTGTATGATCCTCTTGGAATTGTTGCTCCAGTAATCCTGGTAAGCAAGCAAATTCTCCAAAGTCTCTGCCGCCAAGGTATCGACTGGGATGACCCTGCACCAGATGACATCGCCATGCAATGGGAGAAGTGGCGTTCTGAACTACACCTCTTAGAAAAGGCCAAGATCGATCGTTGTCTGAAACCTGCGGGTTTTGGTACTCCAGTAAAGGCGGAAATACACAGCTTTGCCGACGCTTGCGAAAACGGGCTTGGACAAGTATCTTTCCTTCGTCTTGTAAACGCTCATGATGAAATACATGTCAGTTTCCTGATGGCAAAGTCACGTGTCGCTCCTCTTAAAGCTATCTCCATACCTAGAATGGAACTAACAGCGGCAGTCGTTTCTGTCAACGTAACAAACATGCTTAGAAGCGAGTTAAACTATGAAGACCTTAAGTCTGTGTACTACACAGATTCTGAGATTGTTGTTGGCTATATCAATAACAATGCTCCGCGGTTTCACGTCTACGTTGGTAACAGAGTTCAGTACATTAGAGACCACACCGATCCTGAACAGTGGCATCACATCCAAGGCAGCAAAAATCCTGCAGACGAAGCATCAAGATCGATGTAAGCACAAGAACTTCTCGACAACCCTAGATGGCTCAAAGGCCCGGCATTCCTTTGGGAAGCAGAGAATCCTCTGACCAACCAATCCGGTTCCAGATTCAATGTAGCTGATGACGATATCGAGGTAAAGGTCCATCATCAGGAAGTGCAAGGCACTACTCTCTTTACCGCAAAGGCCAAAGATCAACATCCAAGTATTCTCCAATACATTGAACGTTTCTCAAACTGGCACCAAGCAAAGTTAGGGATTTCCACGATACGAAGAGGTATCAATAAACTGAAGAAAAGTCCAACAGGCGACATTTCACACAAAGAAGGTAACTGTCTACCCACAGATTCACCAGTCAAAGACCTGCAAGCTGCAGAACAGCTAATGATTAGAAGTGTGCAAGAAGAACATTTTAAAGAAGAAATAGCCATCCTGAATCAGCTTCAAGGAAATGCAGAACGTTTCAAAGATCGAAACGCCGCAAGAGCCCGAAATAATCAGTTAAAAGCGAAGAGTACATTGTTTCGCCTCGACCCGTTCATTGATAAAGATGGTCTTCTCAGGGTTGGAGGACGAATCACCACGATGAAGCATTTGCAATGAAACACCCTCTTATCCTTCCACAAGGAAGTCATGTGACGACTCTCATCATTAATCACTATCCCAGTGAAGTCATCCACCATCAAGGTAGAAGTACAACCCTCAATGCCCTGCGACAGTCAGGTTTTTTGGATCACCAACGGAAGATCTACTGTTACATCGCACATCAGCAAATGCGTTACGTGTCGCAAAAGAAAGAGGCAAGTTGCAGAATCAGAAGATGGCAGATCTACCAGAAGAGCGTGTTACACCTGCTCCACCATTCACTTTCTCGGGTATGGATGTTTTCGGACCGTTCTATATCAAAGAAGGTCGCAAGACTGTCAAAAGATACGGCATAATATTTACATGCTTATCTTCACGTTCTGCTCATCTGGAAATGCCGAACTCCATGGACACCGACTCATTTATTAATGCACTGAGACGTTTCCTCAGTCGCAGAGGAAAAGTACGAGTACTACGCTGCGACCAAGGCACAAATTTTGTTGGAGCCAAAAACGAGTTCATCGCTGCTGAATCTGAAGTGGAAAAAGACAAAGTAAAAGGATTCTTATTGAAGAATGACTGTGAGCTCATTGAGTTCAAATTCAACGTTCCCCACGCCTCTCATATGGGTGGTGTGTGGGAGCGCATGATACGATCAACACGCTCAGTGTTGTCATCACTACTCAACCAGCTGGGTAGCCAGCTAGACGACGAATCTTTCAGAACGCTGATGCCAGAAGCGGAGAACATCATCAACAGCCGCCCCCTCACAGTAACAGACCTCTCTGACCCGAAAGCTGAAGAACCTCTTACTCCAAACCACCTCTTGACCGGAAAGTCAGCTTTAGTATTACCTCCTCCTAGAAGGTTCGAGAGCCCTGACGTGTATTGCAGAAAGCGTTGGCGTCGTGTTCAGTATATTGCGGATCAGTTCTGGACACGATGGAGGAAAGAGTATCTCAACCATCTCAACAATAGACGAATATGGACTGTTCCCAAGCGTAACAATCAGGTGGGTGACATTGTCCTCCTCAAAGACGAATGCCCAAGAAACAAGTGGCCTCTTGCCAGGGTAACGAAGACCCTTCCCGGCAAAGACGGCATAGTGCGCAAAGTGGAGGTCCAGACTGCCCAAGATGGACAGCGAAGGTTCTACGAAAGACCTATCCATAAGCTGATACTAGTACTATCAAAGGAAGAACAAGAGAAAAATCAATAAGTTTACAAGAGACACTTTATTAATATTACGTAACATATATACTCATTAGACACTACAACAAGACAAGAGTTATTGTTTATGTTCATCACATACTAGTCATACGGTGGCTACCTGATTATTTGGAATTATCAAGTCATAGCAACAGACATTTAATTAGTTTATAATTAACATTAATCGATGTATACAGCTTTTATATCCATTTCTCGTAGGTTTTGATTCTATAAATGACAAGCATTTAGGGAAGCAGTGTAACGGCGTTGGTACGCCCTTAGCTTTAGTTTATATTTGATTAACATTTCGATTTCATATTTACTGATTTTCTCATTTTATTATCTCAGCGAATTATTGTAATTTTATATATCTAGGTTTATTTGATTAAGGATTAAGCGCCCATAGCAACAATCAATGTATGTAATTTGAGACGTTAACATATAAGATATCATTTGGACGACCGAATAAAAGGCCGTCAAGATTTCGACGGGTAAAGACGTGACTCGACGTTGCTCTTTTCTCTGTGTGGGATTAAGGCCCTTTCATCGTGATTCGTTCCGCGGCCCTCTCACGTGAGCTGGCGCCATTACATACTCAGTGATTTGAATACAGTCGGAAGATGACAGTTGTTTGTCATCTAAATTGCAAATTGTACGAAGTATAAACATTATTTTTATGATTTGCATAATACCTTTGTCGTTAATATACATACTGTTATAACATGGATGAAACTAAAATTTTCTCGGCGTCATTTACATCCCATATGGATATTTCTCTTTTGCATGGCTCAAAATAACCATTTTTAATGTCTTCCTTTTTTTTCTAGTTCGAAATTCACATTTCTTTGACTTTCTCATTTTTAACATCGCATTTAGGAAGTCTGTTGCGAAAGTCTGTTTAAGTAAATATTTTAAAAAGATTACGGCAGTTGTTTGCGATTAACTGAAATCGTAAGTTATATATACTAGTTATTGAAGTTTCTGCTGCATCCAGTAAAATGAAGATTTCACAGACTCCCCTCAAGGAACTCCCATTTTTGAAATGAAAAAACAAACGAACAAACAAAAAACGAATATATTTGGGTGAATAAAGCATGTTTATGGCATACGAGGGTGTTTTACAGGACAGAAGTGATGGTTTCATTGGTTAGTGCTCGGCGTTCTAAGCAACGGGTTTCTTCGCGTGATTCAGTTTATATCACCGGCCCCTTGTGCTGGTTATAATGTGGCCATGGACAGACAGTCTGCACTCATAACGAAAAGGCGATGTAGACTAGTGCCGCTGATCCGTGCACTCATATTCACGCTTCTCCGCTTTCAGAAAACACACGGTTTTCATTCTTTGGTTAAACATGCCCTGGGGGGGGGGGGGGGGGGGGGTGTACTCCTATATGTTTACTATACGGGGATGCTCCTCCCGAAAGGGGTAACTTTTTGACTGAGGCCAGAGGTACAGAAAAGGGTGGGGAATTGGCAATTTGGGGTATATCAAAGTAGGGGAATTTGCGACCTTGGGTATCCCCCGGTGAACCCGCGCGCGCAATGGGCAATGGGTTATTGCAAGACTACGTCATTTTGGTCTTTTCAAGCTAGCGCTTATGATGTTTTCCTCAGGGGAAAGGGGGGAGGGGGTCATTAATGGAGTTTGCGGTGATTCGATGTTTCGGGCCTTTTTTGTACAGTATTTCGTTATCATTTCAATATACGCCCCCTATGCACCCACTAAAATATCGTCTAAGAGATAAGACCTCGGGACCCGTTAAGCTGTTTGGCAACAACACTCGCTACAGAGCTTAGCTCAGGATAGGTACTTCCGTGACGTGATAGATTCATTGTGGATTACATGGCATTATAGTATTGCACACACACTAAGCTAAAGAGTTGTTTTTTTTGGCAAAGCAATCCATGCAGTTCAGCATGCACTGAATCATAACATATAATCTTTTGACGGGGAATTTCAATGTGTACCGCCTTAATTGGTGTAATGTGTATAACCTTACCGAGAAATAAACAGAAACGGAAATGAAAGCAGTGTATGGTATGCAATGGAAACCATTTTGACAAACTGCGGTTCGACGAGGCGATTGGATGATCTGATATCATTCTGAGTATGTCAGTGCTCTTCTCACTGAATTCACTAAGAATTTACGAACTTTGGGGTTAGACACGGGTTCATTGCAATCACTCTACTTCATAGCGTCTAAACAAACAAACAAACAAATAAACAAAAAAAGCACTAAGGATAGTGAAAAATGACTATTCTTCAAACTAAGTTGTTACTCATGACCCAATTACACGACAACCTTTTTATGGCACGGCACCCTTAAAACTCGGCACGCGGACCAATTGTTTTTGGCACGGCTCCCGAAATTATGATAAAAATAAAAATAAATGTTTATTTATGTGTCCAAGTCTTCTAACGCTTGCGCACTTATTGGGGGGGACACTGTACTCTCTCTCATACACTACCTCTACATTAAGTATTTTGTAAATAATCACTCGACTCACATGATGATTTTTGCTGAGGGAGGAAAAACCGGAGAACCCGGATAAAAAACCCTCGTGGCATGGTAGAGAACAACACATCAAACAAACTCAATTCACATATGATCCAGGCGCTCGAGCTGGGACTCGAACCCGGACCACAGCGGTGAAAGACCAGCGCTCCAACCGCTCGGCCAACCATGCCACCCATAATGATGATTAAGATGTTTATATAATTAGAGAATAGTCATTTTTCACTATCCTTAGTGCTTTTTTTGTTTATTTGTTTGTTTGTTTAGACGCTATGAAGTAGAGTGATTGCAATAAACCCGTGAAATAGAAATTGAATAGACAGAAGAAAACAACGGAAATATGGTCTTCTAGTAGTATCTATTAGTCTACTATTTCACGGGGCAATTACTCTATAATCGGTCCACCTGCCCAAATTTAGAGATGCCGTCCCATTTAAAGGTGGTCTTGTGGGATCTGGATGATTCAATCATCCCTCTGTTGGGCAGATGCTCCTTTGTACTGCCTTGTGTAGCGACCCACTTGGCCGCCAGGCATGCTATTTTTAGTAAAGTGCCGTCTTACACCACTAGTCAGGTCTCGCCAAAGACCTTGTCTAATCTATAACTAGTCGTACGTGCGTACTTTAAGTATATTTATATTTACATCCAGGTAGTTACTCAGTTGGCGAGGTCCATCCATAAATGTGCATGCATAGCACGGTACCTTCATGATTCAATTATCCCACCATGACTGGGCACTACGTTATTACTCAGCGCACTCGGCTTTATACTTCCTTTTGCTGCCTTTAAGGCATTCTTTTCACCGAGACTCTTGCACAGCCTGTATCAGTCTTGAAACTTGTGTAAAAGATTAAGTCAAAGTAAAGATCGGTGGTATTTGCTTTCAAAGAACTTATTCCCCTATATAGATGATATCTTGTTGATAGATTCGACTTTTCCGTGCGCCTGTGGCTGTACTCGAAATGTAGTGATCAGTAATAGAAGCATATACTCCATGAGATGTAAATCAAGTGGTGTGACTGTTATTCTCACCACATTTTCACGTCCTTTGTGCATCTATTAAAGTATAGATGCACGGTAAAATGAATTGTATATGTTTCATATCGCCAGATTCTGTGACATCATCCGTCATCTGTACTCTAACCTCACACGGTTCTCGATTAATCAGAGTGCCCGTAATATATATAAATTATAATAAAATATAGATTGTATAGATTATATGTACATTATAATGAAATATAGATTGTATAGATTATATAGATTTTAATGAAAATTAAAAACAATTCCTGGACAGCATCGATGGTTCTTGCAAGGCTACACGCACTATTCTTATTCACGATGCAGGTGTTTACCACGTTGGTCCAGCGATTATGGCGGCATAGCATGGCACCTGCATGATCCAATTTTCCCGCCCCAGGATAGATTATCGGTATCCTTTATACCACACGTAATTGTTCCGGCAATACTATTTTTGATCGAGAAACTCGTGAATAACGTATATCTTTCTTCAATGTTTGTGCAACTGGAAGAATCATGGTAAAGACAAGGTGGTATTTCCAGGATTCCACACATTAACGTTTATCTTACGTCCCCAACATCTATTTATTGTTTAGACGTCAGATGAAAACGTATTTTTAACTACTTTACTGCCCGTCAGGGGTTTATACTTTTCGCACGAGATTACCGGCGAGAACTGAAATAGCGACTGCATTTTGAATGCCAGTTCAGACAGTCGATGTAAAGGTACAGAGTAGCACTTCTAGAAAAGGGCGAGGTCTATTGCCTATTTTGCCTATATCTAAACAACAGCCTAATCTTTAAATCAAAAGCTTGTAATTCAAATATACACGATTGAACTTGGAATTTTATGATGAAAATATGTTTAACGCTGCCGCGCGCTCTCAAACTTTTCAGAAGCGGTAAGTGCACATTATTCGAATTTGCTTCAAGCCAAATGACTTGTATTGATCTTTACTCTCGAGAAGAAACTGAAATATTATTATATTATTATATACTACTATACTATATATTTTAGTATAGTAGTATAATTTTATTTTAATGTGAAGGTGAAAGTTTTGTAAAATAAAAAAAAATAAAAAAAAAAAAATATCATCGCAGCATGTTGATAATTCAGGGTGCACGTCAACCACCAGACTCGAGCACATTGGTTTCGTAATGCATGTCTTCTCAAACGGAAATAGGACCGGAATCTCCCACTATGGTTTGAAAAGGACCCAATTCTTGAGTTAAGGCCTGATTTACAGTAGGTCACTGTCTTGAAAATGAGCCAGACTCTCAGAGGGCACCTCCCGAAAAATTGAGTGTGATGTATGACCCTATCAGCATCTCAGACCTAAATTTGTGATTTTCCCCTAGCTTGTTTCGAACATGCTTTCGGTCGATATAAGACTTTTTTTTCTAAAAAGCTTATCATCTTCAGACTAGATTAAGTATACTCTATTTGAGGCCAAA
Organism: Telmatactis stephensoni; assembly: GCA_029948255.1. Lineage (NCBI taxonomy): Eukaryota > Metazoa > Cnidaria > Anthozoa > Actiniaria > Isophelliidae > Telmatactis > Telmatactis stephensoni. Next base: position 63,473 of record JALIZF010001510.1, read on the forward strand.
ATCTATCTAATCAGACCTTGACGGCAAAAAACAAACAAACAAACAAACAAACAAACAAAAACAAAACAAAACAAACAAAAACAAAAAACAAAAAAACAAAACAAAATAAAAAAACAAAAAAAACAACAAAACAAACAAGCAAATAACTCACTTTCGCGTCGCGCAAGGAAAAATGGAATCTATTTGTTTCATATAATATTTATCGAAATATTTCAATTAGAGCGAGCTTAGCAAGATTCTGTGACGTTATTCGTGCGTCTAAACTGAAATTACACCCAGTTCTTTAATTTCCACCAATCAGAGCACGCGTTTACCGCCAATTACCATTGGGGAGTACACCTCCCCCTGGACCAGCCTCAGGTTCTGTTATGACAAATGCTAAACAATGACGTCGGATTATATTCAATCTTGATAAAGTTCAGTGTACGTAAATCATTCGGCTTATGCCTTCACGATAAGCCAGTTTATCTTATGATAAACGAATTCAAAACGTCAAGGGATTATATGAAACGTCTTTTCAGTCACGTATCGCGCGTTCAGTTTGCGAAATGCATCGTTATGCCCTAGAAAGACATCCCCATCGTCATAGCAACGAAGTTGCTCACGTTATTGTGTACACCCATTTCAAAAACGTTGTCGTAAGAGAGGCCTCCAACCCAATGCACTAGACCTAAAAGAACCTAAAAGGGATTATGGGTAGTTGAAAAACTTCACTCTGTTTACAGAGTTTGGTCCGATTTTAGCTTCAACAAATGAAGTTCTTTGGTGTATAATGATCAGGGCAAGCTAGATTCAAATTGTCGTGTGGATATTTGTATGATTCAGCTATAACTTTAGTAATTTCTACCCATGCTTCCTGACAGATGAGTCGAGTAGGCTCGGTGGCTTTTGCCATGACAACGTTTATTGAAATAGATGTAGTCGCTCGCGAAACTCTTGCGATTAATCTGCATTATCTACGCTCTCTACAGCTGATAGGAGATGTTAAACTTTACATAACCCATTATTTATCAAACAATCTAATTTGATTTATAGCTGTTATACAACTTTAAAACTTAAATTATAGTGCTAAACAAGTTTTGTATTTATGCGGGTGATGCTAGAATGGAGAATTCAACCAATCACAGAACGCGCGCAAAATGTTTTATGCTCGTGCAATTAATACATTATCAGAGTAACATTCGATGATTTCTATGAAAGGTTATAAAATGTTATCAACATAGGATTCTAGTCAACATTTTCTTCTCGTGGCAGAACTCTAGATTCCTGTGCACTTATGAACGCCAAACATTCTCGATAAAGTTCATGGCATGTCCGGTTTTTAGTTGTTATGGAATGTTAAACGTTTACTAAGTCTAGAGGTACTTTCCAACCGAGCTGTACTTGTCTGCAAGATCAAGAGGTCGATGCATGCTTGATAGAGTATTCAATCCTACAACTTATCAGTATCAGAGCAAGTTCTGGAGAGTCTTAGAGCTTGATAACATCGATTGCATCTCAAAAACAACGCGCCTAGAAAGCTTTTGATTTTTGAACTAATCAACTATTCTGGGGGTTTCATCCTGAGGGGCACATCCTGGAAATTCGCGTGTCGATTGTAACAACTCTACAAGGTTTGTATCTAAACAATGCTTTGATTCTAGTTCTTACATGTTCTTACGTAAATTGGGTTAAAACAATGGTTATATTTGATTTTGTCTTCTCCGTCAATTTTGCTGTGGGCATTGTGGAATGAGTGAACTTAATGCGTATTGCATGATGTCAATTCATGCCACAGTAGAAGTCCAGCTAAAATAATATCACTATCTGATCCATGGAAGCAATCAATCAGAACTAGGGCATTGACTTTTCTTGCACGTCATTAAAGTGAATGATTGAAAAAGAAGTCATGATACCTGTATGGGCTTGCCGAGCATCGTAGATGGGGAATTCTGCAAAACTGTTCGATAAAATGTCATACATACTGTTGTTTATACTTCGTTATTCATCTACATTCCTTTCACAACACTGGAAAATCTTCTGTACTTGACAGCGCTATTGGGGTCAGAAACGTTCTTTTCATCAGTTTTTTAATACGATTCTCCGGTTCGTTGGCAAAAGCAAAATTAAATTAAAGCCTTTCAGACAAAGGGTTTTTAAGATTTTTTTTAGTGAAATCACTCTTTTTGTTAGCAAAATGAATGGATTGCATTGTACGGTAGGATTCAGTTACGAACGAATTTCTTTGTATAAATTTACAATTGAAACTCCGCGTGCAGACTAGCTTCCGCTACATGTGCAAGATTGTCAAGAGGCTTGCTGGGGAAAAATGGTACTTAAATCTACATCACTCTACTGAAGATAGCGTGCGACCACGCCGAAACATGTATGTCTTGTAAAAGAAAAAATGTCGTACTGTACTTGAAGCTCTGAAAATGGTACTTCTTTTTAATGGTACTCACTTCTCATTTTACCTCTTGAACTGACACTGCAAACATTGACTAAGCATTTCTAAAACAAATAAACCATCAGGCGCCGATTGCGCGAAGGTCTGAGAGCATAGATCCTTACTAAAGTAGATAAAATGATGGATAACGATTTATCTGATGGATAGCGCTATACACCCTTCGTACAACCAGGACCAGATCAGTTTTTTCAAGTAGGGCACGGTAACCTATCTTACGCATACTGCAGGTATATCATTAGATTTCAAGGATTTAGAACAATCGAGAAAACCATCTACAAGTACCACACCTAGCATTCGTTTCTTTCTTACAATAGACATCGATCAGATGCATTTCATCAATAGTCAGTCTCGCATCAACGAGCTCTCAGAAAATCATTTGAACTGTCTAAAGGAAAGGATAATCTAGTGCATTTACTGAGTGTGCTCAAAATAGCTGTCGGATTATTGTGAGAGTAAAGTCTTGAAGTATGACAGTTATTTCAGTTATAAGTATCTCTATACCTAATCGTTAGTGTGAGGATGAGGTTGAAATAGATTTTGCTGCACTTGAACTGGCTTTACAGACTTATTTTGGTTATTTAAAAAGGCCCCAAAAATGTAGATGAAGAACTGAACTGGATGACACTAACATGTTTAAAAGGCCAATTAACTGATCACCAATAGTATACAGATGTAAGGAAATGCTAACACATGCTAGTGTATCAAAGGAAAACGTTTTTATGGGGTCATTTCTGTTGGGTTAAAGTTTTTAACTACAACAATCACGAGGAAAAATTAATCTTGACTGGAACGCTATGAGAAATAATCGTTTTGAAAAAATACCTTATATATAGCCTGACAAGATATTTTTACGTCCTTTTTTCCCCGAGATTGACATGTGTCACTGAATAAGCTCAATTTAACAGGATTACTGTCATCTAAAAGCGAATCTTTTAAGTAGATTTTGACAGTGATCTGAAGGGTCTTAGGCTAAGCTCTACGTCGCTAAAAACCTTACAGACCCTTTAATACATGCACAACAACTGAGAGATTTTGAATTTGACTGATTTACAAAAACTACAAAATTTTAACGAGAGATCGGCATTTTCTAGAGATCGCATTTTCGAGAGATCGCATTTTCTAGAAATAATTTTACAGCAGGAAACTCTGCTAATAATTCCCTGTATTATTACGGAATTTTGAATTGCCTGTCGAGGCATGGTGTGAACCATTTACTTCTTGAAAATATTCTAACAATTTATTTCCAGAAGAGAATAACACAGGCTAATATAAATAGCTTTAATTTACACTTTTTCAAGATATTTTTAGTATATCGTGCAGGGACGGACAATTGTTTATTTCTTTTAGTGATGATAACTTGCGAAAGTGTATAATTATACAGAGTTTCCCTCCTCGAATGACCGGAACTGTACATGTCGATCTCATTTCAAGATGAGATACAACTGAGATAAAAAGCTAAAGTTCAAAAACAGTATTAACAATTCTAGAATAATCCTAGACAAACAACACTAGTGCCAAAAGATTGTTTCTTTCTTCGCCCTGGGCAGAGTAAATACAAGTTAAATCAACTATGTTGAAATTGCACCTGGTATTGTTATGTTGTATATTAACGCATTCCGGAGCGCAGTAGCCCTCCTACTTATTTCATTAACACAAAGTTACCTCTAAGGCTCTGAAACAAACGAAGAAATCAAATGAATAGTCTGTACTAGTGTCTTCTCCGCCCCCTGTGTCTTATTCAGTAGATGAATTTTGCTAAGGTGGTTAATCAGTCTTTGTTCTTATTGACTTATTAATTAACTGAGCGTGGATTAGGACACAATAGAAACTCCGCCTTGCTTTAATTTAGTATTACTTTTATTAGGTGAATTCTTAGACTCTTCATCCTGTTGTTTATATGTGACTTAATAATTTTCTAAAGTTCTTGTGTAAATTGTCTGTTGTTATGATTGCGCCATTCAATGAACAGGAAGATCTATGGCTTCGAGTACTTCAACAATGCTCTTATAAGGTGACCAATCTTTTGACGAGAAGACACAAAAGACCGGAACAGGTTCTCTCTTTGCTTCGGAAACCATTCCTCATGTTGCTCATCGTAATTAGTTGTTAAACACGGATATTTTATTTACTCTCCTGGGGGCATTCGTGAACTGACCAGTGAGGTTATCACGTCCATCATTAGATGATCTATAATCTTGACTTAGTACGCACGTTTGTGTGCTTAAGCCTCTGAAATCAAATTGAGTGCTCATACACAGCATCGATTTGATCATTAACACTTGACGCATTTATATAGTGTCAAAGTGGGTGTGAATGTCATTTCGCACTGTTTACGTTGTTTTTGGAAGACAAATTCTGAGTTTCGCAGTGGCTGCATCACATTTCATAGTTCTGGCTCGAGAAGTTCGGTTCAGCTAAAATACACTGGGCGAAAAATCGTCGTTTATTCACCAAAAGTACCATTCTCGACTTTGTCCCATTTATACCACGTACTGTTGAGCATTAGCACAATATCACGGTTAGTAAGCAATGTTGACTAAAACGGAAAAAGATCCCACATCGTTGATATCGATATTGGCCTGTGGATCGAACAGCTTATAAATTTGGTAATCTGAATTGTATCTTTACTTTTTGTTTTGCAGCCATCGTTCCAAGATGAGTCAAGTAACTTCTGTTTTCGTTATTTTATTCACTTTTGCAAGTTTACTATATTGCTGGGGAGCTCCAACAACGCGATATAACCCGAGTGTTTCACCAATGCCTGCTTCGTCAAAGAGTAACAGTAAATCAACACAAACAAAAAATAGCCTTCATTCATTGAGAATTTCGGGGCTAAAGCCTAAAGGAGCCAGAGTGAAAAATGTCTTGCGTCCTACTCGGACCTGCAACTCGTCCGATCCTGTGCTCTCTCGCAGCATTATTGGTGCAAGGAAACTATTTTCTGAGCGTAGATATTTCTTGCAAATCGCAAGAGATGGACAAGTTAGTGGAACCGATGACGAGACCAGCACAGCAGGTAAGTTCATATGCCATGACTCTTTAGAAAATAGAGTACTACGATGTGTTTTCTGATTTGAGTAGAAAGTTGTTTTTTTAATCTTGTTGTGTTCCCACGTTCATGACTCTCTCACATGCTGTGCTTTTATTACATTTGGGTTTGTGTTACCATACTGAGAACCATAAAATCGTCAAATGCTGCTGGATGGTTGTATTTGTGTAGTATCCGAGATCAAGCTGTGATCACGGAGTAGAACCACCATTCAAACTTATTTTCATTGTAAACCCTTCATGTTACTACAAACATTATAACTCAACCATAACTACTAAAAATGCACGCAGTGATCAGCTGCGTCAAAGACAGAGTAAAACTCAGTGTTCTTCAGTTCTTTTCATGAATAATTAATAACTTACAAATCAGAAAAAAGAAGGAAAAAATACTCGAAGGATATAGATACAAGTTTTTGTTTATTTGATTGTACTCTGTATTATTTAATGATTTACTTAAATGTTGCGATATGAAGACACGAGTAATGCCACAACAGGGAAAAAAAGATATAGATTTATCTTATTTAAAGAAATTTTATCATTCACTGTCTTTTCCATTTACAAACAAACAAACAAACAGAGCAATATAAACAAGCATAAAACATCACAAACCATATTAGAAATATAGATACGGCTGGGATCGAAATGGCTTTTTCGTTAGTTTTTCTTGGTACTTCGGAAAATGTGGAGCCACTGGGAGGGCCGAAACAATGATTTGCAAATTAGAAAATAATTATTGTCGTACGCTTGGCGCACGCCTCAATTTAACGTTTTTGACAGCTAATGAGGACATAGGTGCAGCTAAATGCACTCAAAAGCAAAAATTGACTGTCAAATATTTTAACGACGTGTCAGAACTGAACTTCTTTGGAAAACAGAAATAAAAGTAAGGATGTAAAAAGTGTTAACAGCTCCCAACGCAACGCGGGATGTTAAATTTCATTTCTGTGAGCTTGACAATCAATATTTAGTAAGCCAGCAATGTCATTCATAGTGGTTCAACGTTATGATAGTACCCAAAAGTCACCTCATGTCAATTTACTTTGACTTGTAAAGCACTCACTGTTGAAAACCATGTTGGTCACATTTGTATGACCTGTTCTCTTTTACAGCTGAACTAGAGCTTGAGTCTGTGGGAACGGGACTGATTAGAGTCAGAGGAAAAGAAGCAAATTTGTATTTATCCATGGACAGCAAAGGAAAACTGACAGCACAGGTAAAAATGAAGAACTTCTTGTTGCTTATATACATAAAAACACATGAGCAGCCAGAACTGAAAAGCGTCATGATTTTAATTGAACTTTTTGGCTTTGGTTTCAGTTTATCAGAATACATATAATGAAAATCGATACTTACGGAAATATTTTGCAATTTTGATACTCTCCCCTGAGGGTAGCGGAAATGTCACGTCGTGATAATAATGAAAAACGGGGAAAAGTCTTGACACTTTTGTCTCGATATTGGCTGTTGGCATTTTGTTCTAGTATTATTATATTCTGTCACTGTATGGCAGTAAATATAGAAACTAATAAGCAAACAGAGCATCTAATAAGAAGACAAAGTATGTTACTGAAGTGGAAAGAAAATTATTATAGGAGGCATCCAGTTTGCAGAGAGTAGCATGACCAGAATTTGAGCAAAAGTTTCAAAACGTGTTGATATGCACGGAATTTTAAAATATTCATATCTACACTGATGCTGTCAGTGCATCAATAATCATATTTTTATTTTGATATGGTCAACCACCTTAACGGCTAACTCGCGAACAGGGGAGGAGCGAGTCGCATACCAAATTTTGACATTTTTCCTATAAATTACATTTATTAACTATAGTAGACTGCAAGGCATTTTTGAACACATTTTCGTTTTTCTCCATTTCAGAAAATACCTGATTCAAAGAGCGTGTTTAAGAGAATACAAGCGGACGATGGTTTCGTCGCATATCGAAGTAACGAATACTGTACGAAATTCATTGGAATGAAGAGGAATGGCCATCTCAAAAGAGGTCACAAAATCAACCAAAACCACCACAGCACTCACTTCCTTGAAGTAACACCAGATGAATAATTGTGCAAGACCAAATTGGTGCAACAAGTAGTAGTAGTAGCGATCTGTGCATTATTTTAAGAAAAAGTCGACAGAGTCTACTGTGAACTATCTTGCTGAAACAAATCCTCGCAAATGGAAACTTTTGAGGAAGTCAAGGCAACGAAAGAGTCAACTCATCTGACCTAATGCTAAACAAGAAAGAGCTAGCATAGTTTTTACCCCTAAAAGTTAAAACCCAGATCAGTACTGTTCATGTTGCACAGTAAGTCTTTGCGCTCAGTGTAAGAGTCTACAGCCTAAATATTTAGTGCTGACTGAAACTAAGACAGTCTATAAGGGCGTGGCTCAGTCCCGAAATTCATGCCATATGGAGGCTAAACTTTCGAGCAATTGGACATGCTATAAATAGCACCAATTGGCAATATTCATTCAAATTCTATATTTAAATTGTATATAGTATATATGATGATGCACATGATAGAAAGTATATAGTGATCAGTTTGTTGCCTGCTATTGACAATCAGGATGGCGTTTTTTAATCAGAAAAGGGATTTTGAAATCAAAGATCTGTTCTGGCCTGATGGAACTACCAGTCAAAATCCAACGAGCTTTTGCGGGAGCAACAAAAGATGGTCTTTAGTTACAAACAATCTAAAGCTAAAATTAAGTAGAACAAGCCAAGATAAATAGACAGCTCACATAAAATTAAGCAGAGTTAAATTAAAGGAAGAGATTAATATGGAAACGCAAAATAGATTATAAAGATGTTTTTAGCATTAAGTTCAAATATTCGTATTGTTCATTGTAGAAAGTGAAGTGTGGTTAATTCTAAGAACATTATTTCAATATTAAACATCTCAGTCACTGTAGTTCTTTATGATGTATGAATACCGGTATTCAACAAATATATAACTGACAATCGCAAGAAAGCAGTATAGAAGTCAGCTGAACAGTCAATGCAACCAAAGCGACTGAAAGTCGTGGCACAAACCTTCGAACAAAGTTATTTTCTGATCTTCTTGCGACGAGAGAAGCAATATTTGCTGGTTTGGCTAAACTGGCACAAGTTTCGAGTTATAAATTTGTTGAAGTTTTTAAAAGAATTAAGCTTATAGATTTTTTAAAAGTATTTATATCATAACCACATGTTAATTATCAATGTCGAAAAAGGTAATAAATTTACAACGGCCAAACTGTTCATATTTATAGATTGTTGTTGCTTGTACTATAAACAATAAAAAAACAAAAAGCAATACGAAACAATCAAACAAACCGAAACAGACAAACAAACTGAAACAAACTGAAACAAAAACAAACAAACACTGCAAACGAACGAACGAACGAGTGAACGAGCGAACAAACGGCAACAGAAAGAAAGTAAGCGCAAACAAACAAAAACGACAAGTATGCACTAACAAGGTCGAACGAATAAATAGAAAATCTACCTCTTCCGTCACCAGTTTCACTTTGTCTACAAAAAGATAAAGAAAGCAGGAAGGCTACAAATGCTTTACTTACCACCATTTTCATCCAAGTTTTGTCGTTCTGAGTTTTATGACGCGTTTGACGCGATAGGCCATGCATTGTGACAAATCTCGTGCGCGCGCGCTGCCAAAATCCTGTGGCGGGAAAATTGGGCGGGAAAATAGAGTAAGCCGCTGGTTACTTCCTCGAACTTGTTTCTTTGGGGAAAAAACTTAACAATCCTATATATTGAATTCTCTATCCAATAATTATTCCAGGACATAATACAATATAATTTTCTTTCATTTAATTATGGTAGTTTTTGATTTTCCTAGACTATTCTGAGACTTCTTGCATGAGCCGTACTTTGAGCCGGATTTTCGATCACGTGCAAAGATGAACGAGTTTCTTACTCCGGGGACTAGGACTGAGCAACATCCAAAATGGCGGACGAAGAAGAAAATAGAAGCGGCTAAATACAGGAATGCTCACTCATTTTTAGATCAATACACGTATAACGCAGTTGATCATTCAGTGAGCATCAATAAAGTTCAACAACCGTTCATATACTGTTCATATCAGTTCAACAGCCTTCAACGCCCTTCAACAGCTTTCATTAGCCTTCAACAGCCTTCAACAGCCTTCATCAACTTTCAACAGCCTTCATCAGCCTTCATTAGCCTTCATCACCCTTCAACAGCCTTCAACACCCTTCAACAGCCTTCATCACCCTTCAACAGCCTTCAACAGCCTTCAACAGCCTTCAACAGCCTTCATTAGCCTTCAACAGCCTTCAACAGCCTTCATCAACTTTCAACAGCCTTCATCAGCCTTCATCAGCCTTCAACAACCTTAATCAGCCTTCATTAGCCTTCATCACCCTTCAACAGCCTTCAACAGCCTTCAACAGCCATCAACAGCCTTCAACAGCCTTCAACAGCCTTCATTAGCCATCAACAGCCTTCAACAGCCTTCATTAGCCTTCATCACCCTTCAACAGCCTTCATAACCCTTCAACAGCCTTCAACAGCCTTCAACAGCCATCAACAGCCTTCAACAGCTTTCATTAGCCTTCAACAGCCTTCATCAGCCTTCATTAGCCTTCATCAGCCTTCATCACTCTTCAACAGCCTTCAACAGCCTTCAACAGCCATCAACAGCCTTCAACAGCCTTCAACAGCCTTCATTAGCCTTCAACAGCCTTCATTAGCCTTCAACAGCCTTCATCAGCCTTCATTAGGCTTCAACAGCCTTCATCAGCCTTCATTAGCCTTCAACAGCCTTCAGCAGCCATCATTAGCCTTCAACAGCCTTCAACAGCCTTCGACAGCCTTCAACAGCCTTCAACAGCCTTCAACAGCCTTCATTAGCCTTCAACAGCCTTCATCAGCCTTCATTAGCCTTCATCAGCCTTCATCACTCTTCAACAGCCTTCAACAGCCTTCAACAGCCATCAACAGCCTTCAACAGCCTTCAACAGCCTTCATTAGCCTTCAACAGCCTTCATTAGCCTTCAACAGCCTTCATCAGCCTTCATTAGGCTTCAACAGCCTTCATCAGCCTTCATTAGCCTTCAACAGCCTTCAACAGCCATCATTAGCCTTCACCAGCCTTCAACAGCCTTCGACAGCCTTCAACAGCCTTCAACAGCCTTCATTAGCCTTCAACAGCCTTCATCAGCCTTCATTAGCCTTCATCAGCCTTCATCACTCTTCAACAGCCTTCAACAGCCTTCAACAGCCATCAACAGCCTTCAACAGCCTTCAACAGCCTTCATTAGCCTTCAACAGCCTTCATTAGCCTTCAACAGCCTTCATTAGGCTTCAACAGCCTTCATCAGCCTTCATTAGCCTTCAACAGCCTTCAACAGCCATCATTAGCCTTCAACAGCCTTCAACAGCCTTCGACAGCCTTCAACAGCCTTCAACAGCCTTCATTAGCCTTCAACAGCCTTCAACAGCCTTCATCAACCTTCATCAGCCTTCATTAGCCTTCAACAACCTTCATCAGCCTTCATTAGCCTTCATCAGCCTTCATTAACCTTCAACAACCTTCATCAGCCTTCATTAGCGTTTAACTGCGTTCATCAGCCTTCATGAGCCTTCATCAACCTTCATTAGCCTTCATTAGCCTTCATCAACCTTCATTAGCCTTCATCAGCCTTAATTAACCTTCATCGGCCTTCAACAGCCTTCATCAGCCTTCAACAGCCTTCATCAGCCTTCATTAGCCTTCATTAGCCTTCAACAGCCTTCATTAGCCTTCAACAGCCTTCAACAGCCTTCATCAACTTTCAACAGCCTTCATCAGCCTTCATCAGCCTTCAACAACCTTAATCAGCCTTCATTAGCCTTCATCACCCTTCAACAGCCTTCAACAGCCTTCAACAGCCATCAACAGCCTTCAACAGCCTTCAACAGCCTTCATTAGCCATCAACAGCCTTCAACAGCCTTCATTAGCCTTCATCACCCTTCAACAGCCTTCATCACCCTTCAACAGCCTTCAACAGCCTTCAACAGCCATCAACAGCCTTCAACAGCCTTCAACAGCTTTCATTAGCCTTCAACAGCCTTCATCAGCCTTCATTAGCCTTCATCAGCCTTCATCACTCTTCAACAGCCTTCAACAGCCTTCAACAGCCATCAACAGCCTTCAACAGCCTTCAACAGCCTTCATTAGCCTTCAACAGCCTTCATTAGCCTTCAACAGCCTTCATCAGCCTTCATTAGGCTTCAACAGCCTTCATCAGCCTTCATTAGCCTTCAACAGCCTTCAGCAGCCATCATTAGCCTTCAACAGCCTTCAACAGCCTTCGACAGCCTTCAACAGCCTTCAACAGCCTTCAACAGCCTTCATTAGCCTTCAACAGCCTTCATCAGCCTTCATTAGCCTTCATCAGCCTTCATCACTCTTCAACAGCCTTCAACAGCCTTCAACAGCCATCAACAGCCTTCAACAGCCTTCAACAGCCTTCATTAGCCTTCAACAGCCTTCATTAGCCTTCAACAGCCTTCATCAGCCTTCATTAGGCTTCAACAGCCTTCATCAGCCTTCATTAGCCTTCAACAGCCTTCAACAGCCATCATTAGCCTTCACCAGCCTTCAACAGCCTTCGACAGCCTTCAACAGCCTTCAACAGCCTTCATTAGCCTTCAACAGCCTTCATCAGCCTTCATTAGCCTTCATCAGCCTTCATCACTCTTCAACAGCCTTCAACAGCCTTCAACAGCCATCAACAGCCTTCAACAGCCTTCAACAGCCTTCATTAGCCTTCAACAGCCTTCATTAGCCTTCAACAGCCTTCATTAGGCTTCAACAGCCTTCATCAGCCTTCATTAGCCTTCAACAGCCTTCAACAGCCATCATTAGCCTTCAACAGCCTTCAACAGCCTTCGACAGCCTTCATTAGCCTTCAACAGCCTTCAACAGCCTTCATCAACCTTCATCAGCCTTCATTAGCCTTCAACAACCTTCATCAGCCTTCATTAGCCTTCATCAGCCTTCATTAACCTTCAACAACCTTCATCAGCCTTCATTAGCGTTTAACTGCGTTCATCAGCCTTCATGAGCCTTCATCAACCTTCATTAGCCTTCATTAGCCTTCATCAACCTTCATTAGCCTTCATCAGCCTTAATTAACCTTCATCGGCCTTCAACAGCCTTCATCAGCCTTCAACAGCCTTCATCAGCCTTCATTAGCCTTCATTAGCCTTCAACAGCCTTCATTAGCCTTCAACAGCCTTCAACGGCATTCATCAACCTTCAACAGCCTTGATCAGCCTTCATCAGCCTTCATTAGCCTTCATTAGCGTTCATCAACCTTCATCAGCCTTCATTAGCCTTCATCAGCCTTCATCAGCCTTCATTAGGGTTCAACTGCTTTCATCAGCCTTCATCGACCTTCATCGCAATTCAGACTTTCTCAAAAATTGGCACTGTTAAGGATTTTCTCAGCATATTTGTCTGGTAAAATGTTTTTGAAGGATACACCTTTTTTCAAAAGAACATTTTTTTCAAAAGAACATTTTTTAAAAGAACATTGATGTTGGTCAGTGGAATGCAAGCAGCACGATGCAAACCATAACCGTTTACGAGTGTTTTATGCCTCGTCCACACACGCATTTTTCGAAAAAGCTCTCAAAAGTGGATACTTTTCACAATATTCAAAAACAGAGTACACAATCAAATTAAGAGATAATTGTTCGCCAAATTCCTCGTAGCGCGCTGCAATGTCGATTGCGGTATCTTGGGATATTTTGAAATAGGTGCATATTCGTCTAAGCTTCTAAGACTCAGAAATTCTGTTCATTCACAAGATCAGTGCCGACGAAGGAGATCGACTGCCCGCCCACCCACCCACCCCAGTCGCTGGCAAATTCGTGCCGGCCTCGATCAACTTTGCCCCGGCCATCTCTTATAACAATGAGTACGAGGTGACGGTGTTGTGTAATAATTTATTTTTGACAACGCTGTTCTTGCGTCTACGTGTGGACACCCGAAAACAGATGCTTTCGAAAACGCTGAACTCATAACACTATTCAGTTCAACAAAGCGTTCACCATTGTTTAGCGTTTTCGAAAAATATTCGTTAATTCTCAAATTAAAACGCAAACGTGTGGACAGGATCTAGCCTCCTCCGCAGGCAACTGTTCGCTTTTTCGCTTTGGGCCTCCTGTGTTAAAGACACGTAGTGGCCTGGGAAATTTCGCACAGGAAGCCCAAAAGGTTGCCTGCGGAGGAGGCTAGACAGGATCTATAATTTTGACGAGATACTATATTCAAAATAAACAAAAAAAGCGCTTCGTCAGCCGTTTTTCGTCTAATCATATGCAACGGATCGGAATCGAATGACGAGGCTAGGGTCGATTTTCTTTTCTTTTGTCTTCGACAGGGTATGATGAAAGCTGATGATGAAGGTTAATGAAGGCTAATGAAGGCTAATATGAAGGCTTTTGAAGGCTGATGAAGGCTATTGAAGGTTAATGAAAGCTGATGATGCAGGTTAATGAAGGCTGTTGAAGGCTGATGAAGGCTGTTGAAGGTTAATGAAGGCTGATGAAGGCTGTTGAAGGCTAATGAAGGCTGTTGAAGGTTAATGAAGGCTAATGAAGGCTAATAAAGGTTAATGAAGGCTGTTGAAGGCTAATGAAGGCTGTTGAAGGCTGTTGAAGGCTGTTGAAGGCTAATGAAGGCTGATGAAGATTGTTGAAGGCTAATGAAGGCTGATGAAGGTTGATGAACGCTAATGAAGGCTGATGAAGGTTGATGAAGGCTAATGAAGGCTAATGAAGGCTGATGAAGGCTGTTGAAGGCTGTGGAAGGCTGATGAACGCTGATGAACGCTGATGAAGGCTAATGAAGGCTGATGAAGGTTGTTGAAGGCTGATGAAGGCTGATGAAGGCTGATGAAGGTTGATGAAGGCTTATGAAGGCTAATGAAGGCTAATGAAGGCTTATGAAGGCTAATGAAGGCTGATGAAGGCTGTTGAAGGGTGATGAACGCTGATGAAGGCTGATGAAGGTTGATGAAGGCTGGTGAAGGCTGATGAAGGCTGATGAAGGCTGATGAAGGTTAATGAAGGCTAATGAAGGCTGATGAAGGTTGATGAAGGCTGTTGAAGGCTAATGAAGGCTGATGAAGGCTGTTGAAGGCTAATGAAGGCTGTTGAAGGCTAATGAAGGCTGTTGAAGGATGTTGAAGGTTAATGAAGGCTGTTGAAGGGTGATGAAGGCTGTTGAAGGGTGATGAAGGCTGTTGAAGGCTGTTGAAGGGTGATGAAGGCTGTTGAAGGCTGATGAAGGCTGTTGAAGGGTGATGAAGGCTGTTGAAGGCTGTTGAAGGGTGATGAAGGCTGTTGAAGGCTGATGAAGGCTGTTGAAGGCTAATGAAGGCTGATGAAGGCTGATGAAGGCTAATGAAGGCTGTTGAAGGCTGATGAAGGCTGTTGAAGGTTAATGAAGGCTGATGAAGGCTGTTGAAGGCTAATGAAGGCTGTTGAAGGTTAATGAAGGTTAATGAAGGCTAATAAAGGTTAATGAAGGCTGTTGAAGGCTAATGAAGGCTGTTGAAGGCTGATGAAGATTGTTGAAGGCTAATGAAGGCTGATGAAGGTTGATGAAGGCTAATGAAGGCTAATGAAGGCTGATGAAGGCTGTTGAAGGCTGATGAAGGCTGTTGAAGGCTGTTGAAGGCTGATGAACGCTGATGAAGGCTGATGAAGGCTGATGAAGGCTGATGAAGGTTGTTGAAGGCTGATGAAGGCTGATGAAGGCTGATGAAGGTTGATGAAGGCTTATGAAGGCTAATGAAGGCTAATGAAGGCTTATGAAGGCTAATGAAGGCTGATGAAGGCTGTTGAAGGGTGATGAACGCTGATGAAGGCTGATGAAGGTTGATGAAGGCTGGTGAAGGCTGATGAAGGCTGATGAAGGCTGATGAAGGTTAATGAAGGCTAATGAAGGCTGATGAAGGTTGATGAAGGCTGTTGAAGGCTAATGAAGGCTGATGAAGGCTGTTGAAGGCTAATGAAGGCTGTTGAAGGCTAATGAAGGCTGTTGAAGGATGTTGAAGGTTAATGAAGGCTGTTGAAGGGTGATGAAGGCTGTTGAAGGGTGATGAAGGCTGTTGAAGGCTGTTGAAGGGTGATGAAGGCTGTTGAAGGCTGATGAAGGCTGTTGAAGGCTAATGAAGGCTGATGAAGGCTGATGAAGGCTGATGAAGGCTGTTGAAGGCTAATGAAGGCTGTTGAAGGCTAATGAAGGCTGTTGAAGGATGTTGAAGGTTAATGAAGGCTGTTGAAGGGTGATGAAGGCTGTTGAAGGGTGATGAAGGCTGTTGAAGGCTGTTGAAGGGTGATGAAGGCTGTTGAAGGCTGTTGAAGGCTGATGAAGGCTGATGAAGGCTAATGAAGGCTGATGAAGGCTGTTGAAGGCTAATGAAGGCTGTTGAAGGATGTTGAAGGTTAATGAAGGCTGTTGAAGGCTAATGAAGGCTGATGTAGGCTGTTGAAGGCTAATGAAGGCTGTTGAAGGATGTTGAAGGTTAATGAAGGCTGTTGAAGGCTGTTGAAGGGTGATGAAGGCTGTTGAAGGCCAATGAAGGCTGTTGAAGGCTGTTGAAGGCTAATGAAGGCTATTTGAAGGTAATGAAGGTTGATGAACACTGTTGAAGATGATAAATGATATATATGTGCAAATGATGTATATACGTCACTCACCTTACTGTGCATATTTGTGTGAGCATTCCTGTATTTAGGAACTACTGAAGAAAATACTATCAATGTTTCGAACGTGAATTTACCCGGCACATTCGAACAAGATTTAGTTAATGCTTTACGAGAAGTGGTAGAAGGATCCAACTGGCAATGCGTTGGTTCTGTTGATGACTTTCTAAACAAAAGTTGTACTGTTTTGTATGCTGTAAATGAGAGTCCTACAGAGAGACATGACAATGTGGCTGTGTTCAGTGTTGGTCCCGAAAAGAGATTATACGCCATAGATACAGTATGCCCCCATGAAGGTAGTCACAGCTGGGTTTTATTTAAAATGTCGTTGGCCTACTAATTTACGAGTATCGTGTTTTAGGAGGTCCTCTAGAACTGGGTGATATTGAGGATCTTGATGGTACACCAGTTTTGTACTGCCCTTGGCATCACTATGATTTTAATCTGAAAACGGGAAAGTCGTCTACAGGATTAGAGGTACGTATGAACGTATACGTAATGAACTTTTTGGTACGTAATGCACTGCTTGGACTTTTGTTAATGTGTTACAAAAAGTGTAACACTTAACAAACATTTATAAAATCCAAGCTTAAAGCTAATATCTTTTTTTTATTTATAAATCTCATCCAGATATGACCATAATTTCTTTTTAGCAACAAATTCATGATCTCAAAATAGTGGGCAGTAAACTGTATATAAAAACAGATGTAAAGCTGTCAAAAGAAAAGCTTATCACAACCTCATCATCATCATCAAATACATCATCATCATCAGGTAATAAGAATCAGTTCATTACCATATAACACTGTGGTCAAGTGTTTTTTAGCCAAGGAAGCCTAGGTACATTACAAATTTTTAAGAAATAGTTTGGCAAAAAAGGACAACTTTTGAAGTGGATATCTAAGCTTTACATTCTGTACATTGTGAACACTAAAGGCAAAATAAGTCTTGAATTTTGGAAACAAAGGAAATTGGTGAAAATTCGTCTTGAGCTGTCAAGAAATGTTCCTTGTCTTGTGTCTCGCAAAGTCTCACCTTGACCCATGATGTTTTGTTATGTTTAGATACTAGTGCAGATTTTTCTGTGATTCCTTCTGTAATTCATCGGTCAACTGATGACACCCTTTGTAATTGGGCTGTCAAGATTCTTTGCACTCCTGACCCTGATGACAAGGTTAGTAAATTAGGAAGGGAAATAACAATAAGTAAATACTGCTTTAATTTCTAAAAAAACTGATTGGAGTCGCACAGACTACACTATGTGTAATCTTGTGTCAATAGAATTTAATTAAGGTTATTCCTTATTCCTTAGATTTATTTTTTGAAGAATTTCATCACTTAATTTGATCTTTAAACTATAAATTACAGGTGAATCTTACCTTTCAAGTATTCAACAGATGGGACTCTGGTGATCTTGTTGACATTGGTCATTGCAGCCCTCCTGAACAACCCTATCGTACTGCAAATCTGAAAGTGGTTTCAGCAGGAAAAACAAAAAGACTTGGCAAGGCTGGAAGTTTGGTATGTATATAGAGTGCATGCCATATATCCATGAAATAAAACTTAACATGTATTGTCTAATTGCCCTATTTTGTATAAATTAGTGGATAGCACTGAAGCAGAACCGTGCATATAACAATAGCAACATATCTAGCCATCTTTGTGTCAGATTCTTTGTGTAGTTCATGCCTCAGTGAATTCTTAGTTTGTCCATAACTAAATACTATTGTATTTCTAAATAGTTGGTAGTTGTTTCACTGATATATGGCATGCACTCTACACTAAAGCTCTGTACTTACATACCTAACAGTTCCTTGCAAATAATTCCCCTTGGGTTACTATTCAAGTCCCAAGTGACCAAAGCCCAAGCAAAAGCGAAGGGGGGGGGGGGGGGGGGGGGCAGTCAATGGAACTTAGGTTAAATTTCCAATTACTTGGTTAATTAGGGCTAGGGCATTGAGACTTCCAGTGATGTGATTTCAGGCCATTTTTTTGACTCAGTATTTGATAATTTCACATTTTTACAGCAGTATTACAGTTTTTAACATCAGACAGTGTATGTACCTAGTATGGCATGTTTAATGCAGGAATTCAATTTTTTATAAACATTGTGGCACTGAGGTGGTCACATCATGGCACCCCCCTCCCCCTACACCCACACCCACAGACTGGTTATGACCCCCCACCCCCACCCCACCCACCCACAGACTGGTTATGACCTGTCAGCTGTGTACATCTCATCTCAAAAAGTTGGCAATGATTATGTTATTGTTTTCTTTAGGGTTCCAGAATCAGCTTAATTCATTCTTTGGCAAATATTGAACAGTGGGCCATTGATCTGTCCTGGGACATTATTGCTAGGTTCTCAGGAACTACTCATAAAGATGGGCAACCACTTCCAAGGGACTTTATCACAGACTTTGTGAAAGTTGCTGCAGATGAAGCAAAGGTGATTTTTTGTAATTTCTGAAAAGGGTTCTAATCCTTTACCATTCTGCATTCTCTACATTGATTCATAATTCGATTCATTAATTGATTGATTGATTGATTGATTGATAATATTATTGATTGATTCTTTCATTTATTCATTCATTCATTCATTCATTCATTCATTCATTCATTCATTTATTTATTTTAGCATTACAAGATGTTATCCTCAAGGCTTAAGTCTTTAGGTAGTCACTTTGGTGATCTTCCTGTCCATAATGGTACGTTTTATAATTTATGGAAAACTCACAAAAAATTGATTTAAACTCTCTGTAGACACCAGGCTGAAAACTCAGGCATGGGGGTTAGAGGGAGGTGGTTATTGAATTAAAATGGTTAAACCCCAAAAGGCCAAGACCATGCCAACTGCCGACAAAGTATCCTCCCAAAAGGAATCTTATTTTTCTGCTTAATTGCAGCAAGCTAGGCTACTATCCTAAAAAAGGCCTTGGTGATCGAAAGATACAATCCAGAAACCTTGTCTTCCCAAAAATTCACAACCCAAAAGTTTACCATCATGTGATTTTAGCTGCTCTCAAGCACCAATGTCACCTGCATATTAGATTTTTTTCCCCATGTATTTTAAATTTCAGGGTTATGGGAATCAGCTCAAGAGACATCTCACAGTTTGCTTAGTAGATTGGCAATTGTACATATGGTACATGAAGCAAGGTACAGAAAATAATATCCCATCAAAAAGTTGCCTGCGCCATCTTGAAAGGTAGCCATGCCTATTTGCATCGAAGCGAGATGAACGGTGAGCGTGCAATGATAGATACCTTTTTTAACACCTAGGACAATGATTCACAGGTCTCTATCATTGCAAGCTCATGCCCACCATTTGTCTCGCTTCGATGCAAAGGCATGGTTAACTGACCATGACTTGGTACATCACTCTGCACTTTTTTACATATCCACACCTGTATGAAACAAGGGTAAGGCATAATTTATGCTGCATGGTTCCATGTAGTCCCAACTTCGCCATGACCTGTGCATCTCCTTCAATGTTGATACACTTAATATGTAAATAGTTGTCAGATTAGGCCTGGACTCACAATGCAACTTTTTCTACAACATTGTACCCAACAGAGTTGCACCATCTGTCCCTCCTGCAATGGTACCCCTGCAATAGTTGCACACAATGTTGCATGTTGCACGCAACAGTTGCAGGTTTAGGAACTTCTGCAACTTTTTCTAAAATATGCTGCATGCAACACTGGATGCACAGTGTATCTTCTTGCATGCACTGTTGAGGAAATGCATGCAAGAAGAATGAAGGAACTGTTCTGGGTCTGGGTCTTGAGTGACATTAGAAAGAAGACCTTTGCTCCTCAGATTCACTTGAAATAGCTTGGATGGTAAATAATAACCTTATTAAAACTTTGTTTACTGTGGTACAACTTAAGTTTATAATTATCTATTTTATTAGAGGGCTTGATGTTCACCCAAAAACCTATAGGCGATTCCTCAGTGGTGGAGATAAAGAAACTGCTCAATTACTAGAAATACTGTACAAAGATGAAATTACACATGTAGCAGCTGGCATTAAATGGTTCACTTTCTTATGTGACTCTAATATCCCACCTTTGGTAAGTACTCCTCCTATTATGTAAAAATATTACAATCAAAAAATAACAATCACCCATAATCGTTCTACAATATTCTTTATTGCAATCATCCATGTGAATCTGTGCTTTATAACCTTATGTGCATGATTGTCTACCAATTAGAGCAACATAAAATGCACATGTCTCACTGCAGTAATATAAACATGATGGGAGATGCACAGCACCTCCTCTGCAAGTGTCTTTTTCTCTGCTCTCCTTTCTCTCTTCTCTATTTTGGGCCTCCTGTTTCATATCATCAAGGAGGGACTGGGACACCCCACAAGACAGAATCCATCAGTCATGAGGGTGGCAAAGGGTTCCCATGAGGGTTAATAAAGAAAGAAGGGTTGCCTGCAGAGGAGGCTTAGTACAGTGCTTGTAAGAAAACCAAGCTTAGGAATAGAGGCATAGCCGAGTGTTCCTTTTGCTTTTGAGTGCTACATCTTTCATGCATGTGTTCATTTGACAGTGTAGAGACATAAGTGATTATATTATATTGTAGCCAGCCAATCCAGTCTTGATTATTATATAGATTGTAGTTATTAATTAATATGGGTCATTCTTTATGCATTAGAACAAAATTCCTCTTTTTCATGATTTGGTGCTGAAACACTTCAGGTAAAAGCTTTATTAATAATTTTCTCCAACTCTCCAAAAATAAATTAATAAAAAGAACAAACAAATAAACGAACGAGCAAATGAACCAAAGAATGAATGAACCAACGAACCAACCAACAAACCAATGAACCAACGAATGAACCAACGAACCAACAAATGAACGAATGAACAAATAATGAATGAACGAACGAAAATTTGGGGAGGGATGGAATGAGATGGAGTACAGGGCCTGGTTTTCTTTGGATTTAATCCTGGATTTTTTTATTTTAAAAATTAACTCAACTCAACCTCATCTGTTTTTGTTTTTAGAGGTTACTTGAAACCTCCATTTGATACAGCAGGCAGAGAAAAAGCAGGCATGAGTGAGGCGGTAAGAAACATTTTTATTTAGCACCAGACTAAGGCATTCCTAATGATAATGTGTAACTAGGATAATTATACTTGAACCTCCACTTCTGGACACCTCCAGTAAGCAGACACCTCTGATAAGCAGATAACCTCTGGTACATTCTCCTGACAAACTCCACTTTTACAAGTAACCTATCAAAACAGACAACACTGTCTTAGCAAGTGAACAGGAATTCTTGGTCCTGAGGGTGTGTTTATGGGAGGTTCCACTCGGACTTGAACAAATCAGACCAATCAAATTACTCCTGAAAAAGCTGATTGGCTGTTTTCAAGTAAGCAATATTTGTTGGAATGTGATTGTTTTCAGGTATAATTTGACTGATCTGGATGTATAAAGGATGGATGTGATATCTGCTGGAGAAATTCTTTTTCAGTGGACAAAATGATTTTCTAATAAATTTATCCACTAGGTAGGGATTTCATCATCATCATCACCATCATCATCATCATCATCATCATCCTGTTTTCTAGTCTAATTTCCACTAGATATGCATAGCAGTTCTTGAGTTTTCTTCCAATGTTCCTCATCCCTGATGTCAGTGTCCACAATGTCCCTGGCCTTCAAATCATTATTTATACTCTCCACTAAGACCTGATTGGGTATTTTATTTTGTAAGTATTTTAAAAATGAAATTGTTTTTCTTGCAGTGGTATCTACCATTGATGAAACCAAGCTAATAGTAAGCCATTGAAGATTATAGTAATGTTATTTATTAAATTCAATAAACCAAAATTAAAAAAATACAAAATACTTTAGGATGTATATATATAATTTACATGCTTAATGTACAGAGTACAAGTGCAGGTAAAATTATTTACAGTGCAGATCCCATTGGATATTAAATGATTTTGTAATTGATTTACAGTATCTTCATCTTCGTACTTTTTATTTTAATTACAAAGATCAAAGAATTTTTTTGTAAAAATAATGTTTTCAAAGAAATTATTATTGTACATTGTACTGTAGATAGAGTGCAAACAGTATAGAGTGATCGCACTTAACCCGTACAAAAGTATTAACTAAATAGTGCAAAGTAGCACTAATAAAACACTGGAAAACAAAGGATTTAGGACTTTTTAGTACTATTTGGATATTGTACTTTTGCATGGGTTAAGTGCAATCACTCTAGAGTGATCGCACTTAACCTGTGAAAAAGTACAAAATCTAAATAGTACTAAATAGTACAAAGTCCTTTGTTTTCCATTGTTTATTAGTGCTATTTGGTATTATTTAGCTTAGTACAATTTCACGGGTTAAGTGCAATCACTCTATCCGTGAAATATTTGTAATTATACTAAACTGCAAAATTTTAAGCAAATTCTATTGATTTCTAATTGAATGTTTAATTGGCACTATTTTGTACTATTTAGTCATTTGTATTTCATGGATAGATTGTTTGCACTCTAGATTTTCTATACTTTTTCCATGCTACAATGGATTTTTACAATCTGCACTAATGTACATGTATATTAAATGAAATCAACTTTGTACTGAAGATACAACCCCTCAGAAAAATTAGGATATTGTCATGGTTAAAGTCACTAATAACATTTTTAAGAGGACTTTAGTTACCTAATGCCACTTTAAGCAGAAACCCAAGCTAATGTAACGTGTCCCTGACTGTTGAGAAGAGTGTCACCTTAGATGAACTTTGGAACTTAATTCATTGTATATTTTTAATCAAAAAGGAAGTTGGACTGAATTAAATTTCTTCCTTGCTTTTTACATAAATTTTTAAAGTCATTATCAAAAGGCTGGTCCATGATACAGTGGAATCCCAATAAAATGATGTGCTAAGGGAATTGGTAAAATTTTATCATTATTTTGGGAAATTGTTAAATAATTGGGGTTCAGTATTTTGGAAACATGGTTATATCGAGGAATGTTATATCAGGGTTCCACTGCATATTTAAATAATGAAGGGTTCCCTGTGAAAACAGCCTCAGTGACTTTTTGATGATTTTTATTCAATGGTATAAAATGATGTTAATTAACTTTCCTATGCTAAAAGAATTAATATCTCGACATCCATAAAAAGTCACTTAATAGGTCATTTTCATGGTAAACCCTTCATGATAAAGAGACATCACATGATCAAGATGAGAGATGTTATAAATAAAAGAGCAATTTCTTTATGTTTTTGAGATGTAAAATTTTCTATTTTAAAAACACTTTGATAAGACCAGCATGTAATTCTTCATGTCTGTAAAATAAAGAGTGAGATAACATGAGTCTAGACTGTTTGGGTGTTTATGAAACTCTGAGTTGCTAGTCAAGTACCTGTAGTTATTACGTTGTAAGTAGTCAAGTACAGCAGGCTTTATCTTGGCTCGTCCTTGTTTGCTGTGTAAACCCCTTCCTGTTACCACTGAGATATACTTTGGTTTGTGTATAAAATCTACAAGAGGTAAAAGATAACTTAATTAGTATAGTGACTATAATCAACTTCTCAAAGTGCATACAAAGTGGTCAAGAAATAATACTGCACAAAGCTTAAGTTATTGGCATATTTTTGGCCTTGTAACCCTCCAAGTTTAGTGCATGTATTTATATTATTAGACATAAAATGACATAATCCTCCTATGCTGTTTTGATGATGGTCCAGACAAAAAATTCCAAATACATCATACTTTTGGTCTTCATGCTGTCTGGGGGTCACTGCTACAGATAATAATGTGGGTGTTTCTCATAACAAGGTTTTGATGATTTGCAAGCCAATAACTATACCAATTATACCACTAGTGATGTGGTCCTAGCTCAAGCTGTTTACAGGTTCAATGCAGCATTTAGCCAATAGATAATAAGATAAAAAAATCCTGGCTAACCTGGTGGATTCAGTCTTTCCTCCAAAGCTTGCAGTGCCTCAGTTACATGAAGTCCATGAAGATCAAGAGAAAACTGATCACTACTGGCATTCCTATTGTGAAACAACAATAGATGGTATTTATGGTATATCAGCCTGTCAATAGTAAGACAGGCAGATCCAAGAATAATATTTTGGAAGGGGCACAGCATTATAGAAATCAAAGGATCTAAAGGATCCAAAGGATTTGGAAAAGTACTGAGAAGAAAAGCATTCAACATTGTCTCAGGAGGAGGGGTGTACCCCCCCTGCACCCCTTCCTTGATCCACCTTGTAAGGTATCAACATTCGGAGGGTCAAATGGTTAAGATGCCCTAGCTAAGCATGCATTCTTAATGGTTGGAAGAATCACAGGTTCTGAAGCTATGATGAAGAGCGAATGGATACATTTATGTTCTAAAATCAGAGTTACATTTGGTAGGCCAAATGGTTGAGACACCCTTGCCAAGCATGCATTCTTATTGGTTGGGGGAAATAGATATTAATTTATAAAGATGTGATGAAAAGTAATTGGACATACTTGTGTTGCAAAATCTGAGCTGCTGCTCTGTCATTAGCTTGCTTTATCTTCTCTGTGTGCAAGTGCCCCTAGAAACAAAATTATAGCACTTTGAAAATTACATAAAAGGTAAAGGACCTTGTTTAACGTCAGTAGTTCCTTTAGCTGAGCTAATCTTCCAGGAAGCCAATGGTGCACTCATTTTACCCCCCTCTCTCCATCAGTGCTCCGTTTTAAGAGTAGTTAAAGCTTACTTAAAGCTACACCGAAAGGACAGAAGTCGAAACAAGGATGTGAGGTCAGGACTGGGGATCAAACAAGGGACCTCTCGCATCGAAGGCTGTGCACTAACCAACAGTGCCATCCTTGCTCCTTAAGGTACATGACAGGTACATAGCTATTGGGTCACTATATTGCTCAAAGTTATCAAACCTGTGAAGCATAGAAATTAGCCAGTTGACCCTGCTTTCTTGAAAAAGCAAAGGCTGCTTTCTTGAAGCATTCATCTCTTTGTTTATAGTGCATATTGGCTTCAGCTCGGAAGTCAACATATTCAGGACCTTCTAGAGCTTGGTAAGTGTTCTCTGGATGTTCTTGATTTTCTAATTAATAATAAAACACAGGGCATGATTATAAGAATCACAGAGAGGCTGATTTTGCTGTCTACCTATGGCATGCCTGCCTCCTTTGCAGCTGTTCTTAGTGTTGTCACACAATACTACACTACTGATAAAATTTATTTATAACACACAAGTTCAACTTTAGTGTTTTCAAATGGGCCTAAAATACTTCAGGATTGCTGCACAACAACAGCGAAAATGTCTCCACAGAAGACTGGACCCCTCTCTAAAATGGGCTAAAATCCAAACATCACTACCCACCAGCAAAGCTACTAAACTGACTCCAGTCTTCTTCTTCACTTTCCAAGTTTGGCTTATCTTCGATCAAGGCTGTTGACTTTGGTTGTAGGTTACAGGATGCCTGCACCATGGATACAGTGGGTGCTAATTCAAAGCTAAACATAATGTGAAAATTTATTTAATACAGACTGTAGTTTCAGTTAAGGAAGGAAGGATAGAAGGAAGGTAGGAATAATGAATGAATGGATGAATAATATAATGCGTGAGTAAATGAATGAATAAACACATGAACGAACAAACAAATGAATGAATGAATGAAGGAATGAATGAATGGATGAATAATATAATGCATGAGTAAATGAATGAATAAACCCATGAATGAACAAACGAATGAATGAATGAATGAAGGAAGGAAGGAATGTACGTGTATAATCACAAGATGCAGGAATTGAGATGTTTCATATAGGAGTTTGACTACATCAGTCAGAGTTTGAAAAATGTGATGTTCTAAAATGATGGCTTCCTTACTGGTTGGCTTCAAAGAGTTCTTCTAATGCTGAGGGATCTACACCAGGGAACATTGCATACAGTTTCTGTCTTTTGAGGATGACTGCCATATTGTTGTCAGAATCTCTTTTCTCCTGGAAAATTATACAAGAGAAGCTGAGTTGAAGAAAACTAAGAAAAAACTACTCTCCATCTCAATAAATTTAATCTTGTATAATTATGTACCTGCTCACGTCTGCTCTGTTCCAATGCCATTTGTTCATTCATGATTTCTCTAAGATCTGGTAAAAGAGATATACTCTACTTAAATTAAATTAAAAAGAAAGGAAAAGAAAAGAAAAGAAAAAAGAAAAGAAAAGAAAAGAAAAAGAAAAGAAAAGAAAAGAAGAGAAGAGAAGAGAAGAGAAAAGAAGAAAAAAAAAAAAGGTCATATGATAACATGCTTATTGACGGAGTTAGGTCTAGTCTCCTTCACAGCCATTAGTAGTCTTACTAGCTCCCATTCCCCTAAACAAAATATTTGGCTCTTGGTCATTGGTATAGACCTCGCTGCACTCAGTCCATATGGCATAACCTCAAGCCAAATATTTTCTTGAGTCAGTCAAATTAAGTACATTTATGGGGTACAAACCTGTGGCTTTATGGCTGACTTTGCTTGGTGGTGGAAGAGGTTCCTCAAGTTTTAATTTGGTTCTTTGCTTCCGTTTACTTGAAAATGGTGACTGTTGCTGTCCATCTTTATTGACCCATATTCCTCTGCTTTTCTGCAATATGAGGTTGTACACATTAAATGAATGATTATGGTGCTAGATGGCCAATTTTGAGGTAACAGGACAGTTCCAAATATTCCTGGATTTCAACATTTTATTATCCTGGATAAGGATTTATCCACCCTTCATGCCACCAGAGCCAGTTAAGATAGCCCAAACCCTGTCCCTCTTCAATGATGATCCCATCCAGCCCCCATCCCTGACCTTAAGGATGACAAACAGTCATCATCATGCATACCTGAATAGACTTCTTCCATTGATGGTAAAGAAGTTTAGAGAACTCCCTGTCTACAGTCAAACTTAAATCACTGGGTGAAAATTCACCTACAAGGACAGATTCATATAAATTTTTTATGTAATGTAAACTTTTTTAACAACACAGAACTGCATTGGTTATAAATTTTGATGTTGCAACAACAATTGATTTTGTACCTTCGAAGGTGACTCCATCTATTGGACCAAACAATTCTAACAGATGAAATGCTACCACTGGTTCTAAGGTCATTTGGAAGCTTGAATGATTGATGGGAGTTGTTGTTTTGTGCATCAATGGGGTTGTTACTTTTTGGGGTGTCTTTGGGAGAAGGGGCACCTCGTCTTTAATACTATTATTTGAGCTGTAGCTACTGTCTGCATAAGGTAGACCACTTTCCTCTCTTTTTTCTTCTATTAAATCAGCACTACTGCTGAGAATGCTCTCAATAGCTTTGGTTACATCGCCATGATGTTTAGATAAAATCCCTTGAAGTGTCTTATCATCAATGTCAGGAAAGCAAGTGTTCAAGAATTCAAATCCACTTAGCTCTGATTCACTGTCATCAGAGGAATTGATTTGTGATTCATTTTTTATCAAAGTCACTCTGCTCTTTGGATCACTTGTGGTATCAGAAACAAAATCCATGTGTATGTTATCATTATCATCATCTTCCTCATCTTCACTTTCAATGATTACATCATCATCACTTTCTTCATCATCACTGACATAGGCATCATCAGTTTGGGTGCTAAACTGACTACTGCTATCTCTGTTATCTACTTCACTTTCAATGTCACTTTCTTGAGGAATCTTTTGCTTGTCTTCTGGCACATTTAGGTCTTCAGAAGGTGTTGCTGCATTTTTGACCATTCCGCTATTGGCGCTTTCCTCTTCATTCTCTATAGCATCATTACTTGTTGAATGACTTGCTTCCTTTACAGCTTTATCTTCTTCCTCATTAGATGACAATGTTGCCTTGGCAAGGTTGCCCAGATCATTATCAGATCTACTCTTGAGAAGTGATGCTTCATCATTACCAGATACATCCTCCTCGTGATCATCACTAGAGCTCTCACTATGATATTTGTCAACATTTTCCATGCTATGACCTCTTACCACTTCATTACTACTTAGACACTCTTGTTTCTTCTGATCTTCCAGAAAACAGTGTTCATTACTGAACTCTGTGACTTGTTTTTCATACTGTGAATCTTCACTCCCATATTCTGACATCACTTCAATGCTAACTGAGCTGTCACTTGATTCTACTGGAACACTCACATTTTCATCACCTTGTACATCAGATAACTTCAATTCCAGTTCTGGTTTCATTTCTTCAACTTCCACTTCATTTTGTACTTCAACTTCTTCCACTGCTTCTTTTGATTTAAATACCCTTCTCTCTCTTTTCCTAGGAACACGCTGTTGTTTTGGGGCAAGAATGTTTTCTAACTCTTCGTCTTTTGCTTTGGAGACAGTATTGTCAACAAGCTGTTCTTCTCTTTCTTCAGGTATGTACGTTACATCTTGAACAGGAGATCTGCTACCATGGCTTCTCATGGTTCTCTCTTGATGTTGAGTTCCAGCAGTTTTCTTTTTCCATGGAGTAGTGCTCTTCTTTGGCAACAGGTCTTTCTGCACCTGTTCCTGCTGTTGGACCTTCCTACCAGGGTGCTGCTGTAAAGGTTGGGTATCTTGACTCTTTCTTTCTTCAGCAACAACATTTTCCTTTGACTTTTCATGATGTGCCATATTGGGTTCTTTCTTTTTCTGATCAACATTTCTTTGATTAAATTTAAGAGGTTGTTGCTCTGTTGATACAGTTTCATTTTTCTTCCCTTGTGTATTGTTTGGACTGACTTGATTTTCGCACTGGTGTTCTGTACTCTGTTCTTCCTTTGGCTTATTATCCACATTAATAGTTGAGTTTAGAATATGATCAGGTGTAATGTTATGTTCATAACGTTCCATCATATTTTTTATTCCAGACAATGTTACCCCATGCTGATTGTGCCTACAAGAAAACATTTTTTAATGAAACAATCAATTTATTCTCAAACAATCAATCTCATTTTTAGCATAATAAAGTTATTAATATAATTCTGACAATAAAGTACCTGAAGAGTTCTCTAGGATTCCATCTCCATGGGGTTTCAGCTTCTTTGAGTATTGTTTGATAACCAAGTCTTTTAGCCTTGTTTTAAAACAGTTTATCACATTAGATATAAAGCAACTACACAAAATTAGTTAGACTAGAATGTTTTACAATGGTCAAAGTTTGCAACAGTATAAGTAGGTCTTAAAGCAGTTTTGTATGACAGTGAAAATGGCACAATCATGGCATGGCATGGTTACAGCAGGAATTTTTAACACATTTATTGATATCATGGCACTGGCATGGTCACTGCAAAGGATCATCTGTTTCGCATAATTTACAGGGGTTCATTGAGGTTTTGATATTTAGAGAGCGTGTGGCTATGAGGTACCAGCTGTGATGCCAGGGCAAGAAATAGAGGATATTTATTGCCAAAAGTTCCCTTAGTTGTCCAAGACAGCTAGTGAGCAAAGCCCACCAAAGACATCTCCACATGCACAGCCAGGCAATTTGCTTGGTGCCTGGACCTTAATGAACCTCTTGCAGCTGAAGCTGTTCATGGTACTTTTGTGATAGCAAGTAGTGAAAGAAAACAGCCTTAATGTTCAACAGCAAAAGACTTATAGGGCCAATTGCTTAAATGATGTTTAAACATTGCACAGTGTTTATCTGAGACAATAGAAAAACACTTTTAAGATTTAGGCATCATTTAAGCAAACAACCAATATTGTCTGCTAATTTACCTTTCGAGCAGAGTCTCCCTTTTCCTTCTCTCTCTCTCCCTTCCTACTTCCATCATGGAGAAGGTAAAGGGAGACTTTGCTCGCAGGGTACTGCTAATAATTAGAAATACATGTACATTATTATTGTACTAACCATGGACACATAAGGCTTCATCTCCCATGTCTGAGTATTAGTATTGTCAATTATGACTGGGGACACTCCTCCTTGCATGGCTTCTCTTGCTACCAGTCAGATAACAAAGAACCATTAGTATTGGCCAGGAGCAGTTTTGAAGTTTTAAAGAGCAACTACCAACCTCTTTTTTGGTTCCATTCATGTGCTTCCCCCAAACTGGCCCAATCAAACTGATACTGTCCATTTTTCATGAAGTAATCATCAGTTGACAACACTATACCATTGCCTTTTATTCTCCTGAAATATAAATGAAGAACAACCACCATGAAATTTAATTGAAGTCATAAAAAATAATTGTACACTGTAGAGTATAGAGCATCCATGTATGACTGTGAAAATGGCACAGTCATAGCATCATTGGCATGGCTGTATGTTTCACTAACCCTTCATAACCCTTTGCTAACCCTCCCTCCATTTTGACTAGGATTAAATGGACGTGTGATTGGTAACCAGGATTAAGTTAATACACTATAAACCATCATTTTGGTAACGCTGAACACTGCTACTGCATATACAGCTTTCTACAGTCAATGTACTGTCAAACCTTTAGTGAACTCCACCTAAACATTGGTCAACATGAAATGATAGTTCTTGTCGATTTCTCAAATCCTGGAGTTTAAATGCTTGTTTAAAATAAATGATGTCATATAAAGGAGACATATAAAATTAATGGACATATAAATATAAATAAAAATGCCATATTAATGGACATATAAATGTCATATAAATGGACACTTGGATATAAACTTATGGTATGTTCAGCTGCAAACAAATCATTAAATTTATCATATGAAATGTATTTGGCCCCACGCATGCTCCTAAGAAAACCATTGGAAACAGTCAGGTGACTGGGCACATATGGATTTTCGAGGTTCAAAGGTGGCCTAGAAAAAACAGTATCCAGACCCGGACCTATGCGCACGTCCAAAAATAAAGTGGTCAAAAACAGTCATATGATAAACATGCCTGAGTTACATGTAGGTTGGGCTTGATGGGAAAATATTTGGCTCTCATTCACGTCCTTGAGCCATATATTTTCCTGTACCAGCCTTCCCACTCATTCAATAAGTATAAAGAATGTCTCAAGCTGAAATACATACTGTGCAAAAGTAGTCTTGCCACTTCCTGGTAAGCCTCGCATGAGAACTAACACTTTCCCATCCGGTAACTTAAATGGTGTTTTACCTGCAGAACCCCTAGACACTGCACCTAAATAATGTATATGATTAGAATGGGATTTAGATCTTATGAAAGTTAAATTTAACCAAATTTATTTTTCTATGAAATCATAGGGTGTGGAATGCATATGCAGATTGCAAAAATATAAAGTTCCTTCAATCAAGTATGGCATTACAGACTTCCAGGTTGAATGAAAAAAAAATGCTCATTTGGATGTAGAAAATTCATAATGTAGTAATAGGAAATATATTGGTTTGAAATTATTTAATTTGGTTTGAGAATTTTCAGACCAATTTGATTTTTAGTTTCTACTGTCATTATAATCATTGCTATAATCTAGCTGACAATAGAAAAATCAAACTGGTTTCAAAATTTATTAACCAAAAATAATTTCAAACAGATACATTTTGTCTACAAATGGCTATGCTGTACATGCTACAATAATTTATGCAGCTTTACCTCTCACTTTTCAATAATTTAATGTTGTCTTACTAGAATTATGAGGTGTTCTGACAAATCCTGTTGGTTGTCTAGAACGACTGCTCATTTGCTGTGCAATTCTTGGGTTATACATCACTTGTCCATGAAAACCCATTGGTTGCCACTGCATTGGTGGTCGATATCTTGGCCCAGCATTATAGAAAGCTTGATTAAAGGGAACATTAAAATGACCATTCCTAGGATGGAATTGCTGATATCGAGGACCATAAGGATTAAAACCAATATTTTGTGGTTGTACATTTTGAAAATTTATATTATGTGAAGGAGGGATGTTAGTTTGAGGTGGTGCTATCTGGAAATTACTGAATTGATTAGTAATCAGGCCATGCTGGAAGAGCATTAGTATTAATATGTGTCAAATCTTTAGAAATTGATGCATCTTTTTTAAGCGATTGAGCTGTTTAAAGGAGTAGTTTTTCTAGTGCTATCACTATAGTCCATATTCCCTTTGGTTTTACTACTATCTTTAGAAGTTCACAGTTCTGTTCGTATTACTATTTATATTCAACGTTCTATCTTTTTCACCACTAACACTTTCTTCTTGTGATGTTTTTAATGTTTTCTGTTGTGTTCCTAAATGAGATAAACCATGATTTTCTTTTGTTCCATTAGTTGCACTAAGAGACGTTCTGCTAACAGGAATTCCACTCAGATGAATCAGAGTCTGAAGCAATAAAATTTTTCATGAATGACTTGAATGAATCTGAGTAGCCTGTGTCATCTACATCTTGACCCTTTCTTTCAAATTTCCCACTATCGTTGGTCGACTTTGAAGCTTCTATAATAATGCCTTTACCACACATATTTCCTTTAATATTCTCTTTACCACTGCCATTGCAAGATTTAAACATGCTGTCGGCTGAATTCACAAGCCTTTGACTAACTTCCGACATTGATGTCTTGTCTTCTGTTGATTTATCTAAAAATTTAGGAGAATGATGTCTTGTAAAAATGTGTCCTTGCTGTCCTTCAAAATCATAGCTTTTACCAGAAGCAATCACAAGGGGATCACTACATGATATGGGTGTTGGACCATCACTAACTTCCTGGTTCATAGTTGATGGTTTTTTGTATGAAGACTGTTCGCTCTCAGGCAGAGGATTGGTACTTGCTAAAGTGAATAACTTTTCAATAGCATCTTCAACTAGAAAAATAAATAAAAATGTTTGTAAATATTTTTGACAATCACTCCCAATCTTAGGATTTAGAAATCCTGCTGTTCCAACATTGAAATCAAACCACCCTCATATTCCATATGTCCGCATTTAATTTTTTCCGCATTTAATTTTTGGCTCGATTACGTAACAGCTTGTTTCGCTTACGTTTTGCGTATCCACGAGTTAAAAGACAGGGAGCCCAATCAATGCTCTTCGAAATGTACGATGTCCAAAAAAAAACACACTATAAATAATAACAATAGGCTTGGAAAATCTTTTCAGTGTATTTATGTGTTTTCCTAAATTCAAACATAGTAAATTGAATGCTTATGCAGCATCAAAATATGCATTCCGCTTTCTCCGCTACTTCCCGTGGCGTACGTGTCCTTGGCGTGCCCTGTCAAAGCAGAAGCATTCACGATGTTCTACGGTATCAGTTACACCATTTTACAGTTTAAAATAAGTACACTCATTATAAATCTTCTAACTTCAATTCAAAGTCAAAATACTGACCATTATAATCACTTTCAGTTAAAATCAAGTTGACAACTTCTGGATCAATGGAGCCCTGAAACATTTCTTGTAGCGATGCACGCGAAGCAGCTTTTTGGTCGATTTTTTGATTGCCTGGAGTAGCTCTTGTTTGTCTTTGAGTGTTCATGATGACTATAGTTAAATAATAAGTTTGATTTGCAGCGAAAAACAGGTAAAAGTTGATTCAAAAGTGAGAGGGATATATTTCAGTTGACGGTGTTGATGATCCTTTTAGACCCAGTCTCCCCCAACCACAGCAATAGACGTACATTGCATCAGCCAACAAAGGGTCGACTCAGGGTCACAACAGGGGATGCGAAACTGAAATGCAAAAAAAGGTCACTTCTTCTTTCTTTTTCTTTCCTTCTAAGAGTTTTGATTTTATCACTTTGGATCTTGTTCTGTAATAATCTATTGTTTTCTGAACTTATACTACCAGGGTTTTCACACACAACAGTGAGAAGCATAGTGCAACAGAATTCCTGCCTTGTTTTGCATTGTTTGTGCAGGATCACTCAAACAATATATAAAAATTGGCCTTTTTCTTTTCCCATTTTTCCTCTGTTTTTCAGTAGACAAAGGGAATATCATGGGCACCAGATGTCACTCATTTCTTGCCCGGGTGATCATGTTTATATCTCACAGAAAGTTAACTGAGCCAGCCCACTTCATATGATCAGGCCCTTAGAAGGCAGGTCGATTTAATCCAATTATATGAGGTAGCAGTTAAGTTGTGAATGAAACAATGCATTCATTTGCCTGTTAAATATTCCTGACATGGCCAAGTGATTTTTAACGTGTAGCGGGAGTGCAGTTTGATAATCACAAGTATGATTTCTGGCCCAAAATTGCACGACACAAAGTTTAATTACCACTTAATTATATCCATTTTGAAATCTCAACTTTTTTGCTCTACTTTTTTAACAAATATAACCAAGTTACAAGCATATAAAGCAGGAGCAATAGTAGTAACACAGACTTCACTGAGCAAAAGTCAAAGTAAGCACCTTATGTTGCAACTGCACTAGCTTGAGACATAGCATTCTTATTCTCTGACTTCAGTTGGTAATTAATGTTTCACAGGTTTTTATACAAAATCTGATTTCAAGACAGCCTCAAAATAGTAAAACAAAAACAACCTTGACTCACAACATTATTACTTTTTATTCAGTATCTAGATAAAAATGTGCATTTGGGTCATGTTTGAAAACAGCAAATCACTCATTCCCTTATGCATTCAATAGAAAAACAGCTACAACTGTTGTTATATTACATGTATAATATCTGACATCACAACTGCCAATACCATGCATGTTGGCTTAATTCTTCCAAGTCATTTCAAACTTAAATTATTTACATGGAATATTAACTTTCCTGTCAAGGAAATAACAACTCTCTTGGTTTATAAAACCTATAAAACCTAATCTTCAAACCATGAAGCATCTTTGGATTTCTTCACAAATGATTCAACCTGCAAACAAAATAATACTTTTAAAACTAGTTTACACATAGTTGTAATGTTATTCTTCATAGTTTTGTTTCATAAATACACATAGTTCTGCTTTTAAGAAGTTTAAACCCACCAAGCAACAATTTAATTTGTTAAGATTTAATGGACAGCCTTAATTTGCACTACCCATTTGCAAGATCCTTTAAAAATTTTGCCCTGCCCAGAGAAGAGGGATTACCTAAAGTAGAGAAGTCTGCCTCCCTTGCTCTTAAAGGGTGGGAATATAACCCCAAAAAGCTATCTGAAATTATTTTGCTTGAGTCCACTTACCCTTTCTATAAGTTGTGGATTGACATCTACTTGCATTTCCCTCATCATTTCCAAAAATATTTCTGATCCCACTCTAGATAAATGCAATAAACACAAGCATTAGGTAGTATTATTGCTGTATAGACTATATGGATCCATTAAAATCCTTTGCTATGCTAATCAGGCAATGATTCATGCCAGCAAGTCTCTAATCAACTTGATAATGAATAGAAATTGATAATTGCTTTGACTGATACCCAATCTAGTGTTGTGGCTAGGTTATTAGAGTGATTTTGCAAACATGACACCACATTAAAGAGGACGCCACATGCGCTGACAAATTTTGTTCAAAATGACCACTGACGCTGCTGATGTCAAGAAGAGGACGTGAAAACTAGTGAAATGGCATCCTGGATGTGGCATTGTGACATTGTCACGCTAGTCACACAATGAATGAATGTGATAAATTCATCATCTAATGGCCTGTTTTAGTGTCACGTCGTGTTTGTTACATCACTCTATTGTCATTACACTGAGACTTGACTTGATGAAAAGACTGTAATGAATACACAATGTTTAGGTTTACCTGTCATTGTATTTCATGAGAGTATTGAAAATATCTTCAAAGAATGATGCATCCCACTTCTTGGAAGGGTTGTCAAAGTACATTTCAGTCATCTGCAAATAATAACAATAAAGACATTTATAAAGCACCTAAATCCTAAAGTTTCGAAGGCACTATAAAACCTATTTAGAAACACTGATTATATTCTATAAAACGTATTCCTAGAGCACAACAGTAACAAAGATTTTGTTGAAGTTTATCCAAGGCCCAGTTGTTTGAAGGTTGATTAGTGTTAATCCTGGGTTAAAACCATTGGTTTTCTTAAGACTTAATCCTGGGTCAGTGCTAGTCGTCTTTCAAACAACCGGGCCCAAATGACTATAATGAAATCATTGTTGTTATTGTAACCAGAAATCAGATATAGTTTCAACACCAGCTTAACAATTAATAGGTATGATTGTTTTCAGCAATAATGATTTTTGACCAACTTCTGAAACATGATTAACTTACTTTCTGTATAAGCCTTTCTCTTTCTTCATACTCTTCTTCTGACATCATCTGCAATAAAGTTGATCCAGTGTCAAAAAGGAAACTATAATACGTTTCAATAATCAGTTGGATTGTGCTTTCTAAAACTCTCCACCGCACTTTATCCCATCCCTGCTTTATGAGGGGGACATTGGGGGTACTCAAAACCACAAAACTGCACAAAAAATCATCAAAGACCAAAAAATTACAGCTAAAATCACCAAAAAAACAAAACTGCATCTGAAAAATCACACTTTTCTATCATTAGTGATACAAAAACTGGAAACTGAAAAATTGCAAAGATGATTGGATTTTACCAAAAACCTCAGTCCAAAAAAAACACCAAACTGTGTGTAAAATTGGAAAAAAACGTAAAACCGTGTTTAAAATCAGCCAAAACCACCAATCCGTAAACCCTGATGTCCCCCTCCTTTATCTCACTTGAGCAGATTTCCTATGAAGAGAAGTCTGGACCATGACACACTGTGCTGGGTGTCTAGCATTTTGATCAGATAAGACATCATTGTTGAAACGGCAGAGTGCAACACAGTATGACAAAAACTTTATCAAAGTCATATGCTGTGGTATGCATTTATATGGATTAGAGGGGTTAAAAGGTCTTAGGCCATTAATTAGCATCGACCTTTGCATACAATAGCTGTCCTATATCAAAATCAGCCACCCAACCAATACTTTTATAGTTGCCAAGTATTACTCATAAACCAAAAGACAAAAATATTTAGAGGATATTTTAAGTTATAAACTACAAAATAATGAATCATGATTACTTACTGTATTTTCAATTTCATCAACATCATTAATCCATCGTGACAGCCAGTTGGCGCTCTTCGCTTTATCTAACCATGTTCTTATTTTTGTTCTTTCTTCATACGTAACCCCTTCTGTTGACTGCCATCGCCTCCAACAGCATTGACAAGATGAGACAACGGGAACAACAAGCCGGCTTGCCGTTCCTGGCCCATGGTATCTCACTAAATTAGAGATAGATTCAAATCAGATTTAACATCTCTGAATTATACGATGTAGTGAAATATTCAATAGTCTTAACAGTATCACTTTTTCTTCTCAGAGAGATATAATATTTGATTTAATCTTACGCAACAGTACAGTACACATGTCTACGTTATAATGAAACTGCTTTTGTAGTCATATTATTTGAACAAGAACACAAATAAAAACTAAAAATCCGAACAGCCACAAAGAGTATTTATTGGCCTTACCTACGGAGCTCAAACTTCTAGTCAATCGAGGAAGAGACGGTGAAGTTTTGAGAGAAAACTTCACCAATCTTCCAACCACAGCCGCCATTTTGTTGGTCTTCCTTCGCTGCTGCATGCGGGGATCGCGAGGGTCGCAAAGCACTTATTATGCCATTCCGAGACTTTTCCGAGACGGCTCCGTTTATTCTCCGAATAAAATTCGCTCACTTCCCGAATAGTCGAGAGGACAAGCTTGGTTACCAAGCGAACGCCATATTTCACCGGAAGTTCGTTTTGATTTTGTACAGTTTGTACTTTTCGTATCATAAATGCTATGGAATTTCCTAATTTAGGGCAACAATGTGCTTTGACCACTTGTAAACAATTAGGTAAAGCCTTTATGTGTCTTGAAATTGATGTATTTCCTTCATTTTGATATTCGTGAGTTGTAATGTTTTGGTCGCCATTTTTGTGACACCGGGAGTGAGTGTGCATTTTAGGTTTCTTTTTGTTTTGCGTGTATCGTTCCACATTTTGAGGTTAAGCTTATGCCTTTTTTTCCTTTTTAGATTTTTTACCAATGAAATGTGATGCTTGCAGCAAAATTTTCTGGTAACATAGCATTTTGGACAAAAATATATGATTATTAATTACAATGTTTTGCTAATTTTCTCTTCTTTTTCTTTTGTTCATCGTCATCTTTCTCCTTATATTTTGTTTTTATTGAATTTGTTTGAATTAACAGCAAGGACCATGTGAAATATATAGAACATTCTTGTGATCAAGCTTACAAGAAGGTACATGCATAAAACGAAAGAATAGTTTTCACAATTACTAAATCATTATATGCATCATTAAAATTATATACACTTTGTGTCATCAATTTGTTCTAGGACAATCAAGTTCCAGTTTGTCCACTATGTAATCAACCTATACCTGTACCAAGAGGACAGCAGCCAGATATCAAGGTATTATAAATTTCATGTAATCTCATTTTTATGTAGTAAAAATGTCAACGAAATATGGAAAGTGAAATGGGGAGCTAGAAGGTTTTTTTAATTTACACTTTTTCTACAGTGCAGCCTCATTAACTCCCGTGTTCTCCATCTCATCAGCCATGTCACACTACCAATATATCCTTTAAATCTCTGTTTTGTTTCATCCCTAGGTTGGAGAACATATTGATAGAGATTGCCAATCAGATCCTGCTGTGAAGAAAAGAAATGCATATAAAAATAAATGTTCTGTTAAAGGCTGCAAGCAAAAAGAGGTCAATAATCATATATACATCTTAGTTTCTTTTGGGGCCACCAGGGTTTTTGTTTACATACCAAAGAATTAAACAGTAATAAAAGTAAATAGAAATTGTTGTGCTTTTTATTCACAGCTGATAAAGGTGCTTTGTGATTCCTGTCGTCAGAACTTTTGTCTTAAACACAGACATGAACAAGATCATAACTGCACAGCTGCAGTAAAACCAGGTTCATCAACAACTGGGTAAGAAAATAGAATAAGAATTCTTATCATGTAATAAAATTAATTTCATTTTAGGTATCATTTTGTAGTGAATTCTTTTGTTTTTCTTTTCAGACAAAAATCATCTGCATCAATAAGAGCAGGGTAAGGTGGCTTAGATGGAGATTGTGGTCATATTATTCATACTTTTGGTTTTAGACTATGTACAGATGCAACTCCTCCCTCAGCATTTATGCCACAGTGTAGGACTAGCTTGGTTGGCTTGGTCTTTGTATCTTTTGTGCATTTCACACACATTCTTTCTCTCTCTCTATTCTCTCTTCTTGCAGGCATGTCACTCAATCATGACAGTTCTACTACAATAAGTGAGAGGGGAAGAGATGTTGATATTAGTTTTTGTCCTCAAGCTAACCATCTTGTAATATTTTTATCTTGTATGTCAATAGAAACAAGCATAATTTATTGTGAAATTATTTTGTGTCTTTGTGTAGACAAGCTGCAGCTGCCAGATTTCAAAGCAAGCCTACTGGTTCAGGAACAAAACCTCAACAAACATCTTTATCATCTTATGGAAGGGACCTTGATAGGTAACAAATTGTACACAATCTCAACAATTTTTTATATTTCTTAAAATATTTATTTTTAATCTCATAACAAAATAATATTTGTATTTCAGGGAAAGACGCGAGAGACAGGCCTCCCATCAAAGACCTAATCAACAATTACAACAATCATCTATGGTATGTTTGCGCTTTGAAAATCTTAGTAGAGGAAAGTCCTCAGACCTTTGGGGTGATGGTGGGGAGTGGAACAGGGCTGGTACTTAGCTATACCCTTCAAAATAATCACCAAAAGGCATGCACACATTAAGCATCTAGACTTGCAATGACAGGTACTGGGTGGGCAAATAAGGAAGGCACTGAGTGTATGTCTTTCTGTCTATACAAATTGACTATTTGTCTCATCTGACTTTTTGTTTGAACAATCTTGGTTCTTTCCAGACTGAAGATGAGGCTTTAGCCCTTGCAATTCAGGCATCACTTAGCAGTCAGCAGCCTGGGACAAGCCAGACTAAACCAAACAAGCAATTGACAGCACAAGAAAAGGAAGATTTGGCATTGGCTCAAGCTTTGGCACAGTCAGAAAAAGATGAATTAGAAAGACAAAGAAGGGTAGGTGTGACCTTGATTTTTTCTTTTTCCTAAATTATAACTATTATTGGGCAGGCTTATCTCACCAAGCTTTTGTCCTTGGCAAATTTTACTTTTTCTTTGCTCTAATAGCTATAATTGGTTTATCTCACCAGACACTAGCTTACTTCAGTCACTTGACAAGAACATGCCATATTAAGTGCGGGATAGGTGTTTTACTGTGTTTTGAAAATCTAACCTTTGACTTCTATCATTATTTATTTTCCTTTTTTGTAATGCAGTTGTATATTATTAGAATATAGTTGAGGACCATTTGAAAATTATCTGTGATAAAGTGTCACGCTCATTTATTTAATGAGCGTGACACTTCATCACGGATAATTTTCAAATAATTTTCATAAGTCTTATAGGATGACTTACATTTCAAAGAGCACTAATTTGTTTTTTTTGCCTTTATCTTTAAAGAGTTACGTACATCATTGATTAAAATCCTCTGTTTGCTTTCTACAGAGTCAGCAAGGAAGCAGTGAGAAAAAATCAGACTGCAGTTTGTCATGAGAATACAACAATGCTCACAAAGAATGAAGACAATCAAAGTTCATGAAAGCACATGGTAGTGTTCTTGGTCTCAAACAACCAACAGCATGCCTATTCCTCTGGCATCTGCCCATGAGAAGGGAAAGCATAAATAATAATGGCTATCTTATTGGGGCTGGCCTGTGTTGCAGCTGAACAAACTACATGTATATATAAAAGGGTGGGGATGCTCATCAGAAATTTTGAAAATGACCCCTAAAAGATACCTGCATCTTATCCAGCTGGGTGTGGCAACACATGATTTTTACCCCTAAAAGATACCAACTCAAAAACAAGGAAAAACAATAAACATATATTTTTTAATTTCAATGGTATCAAAGACAGGATCTTTGAACACCTACTTGTAAAGTTATATGAGGGCATCTTATTTACTGAAAAGACCCTTTAAGGTACCAGCTTAGTCTTTGGTAGTCCAATAACATTTGAGACACCCTTAAAGGTACCAGATCACTGATTTTGACCCCTAAAAGGTATGACGAGCATCCCTGCCCAAAGTATATTGGGGGTCCCCTCCCGGGAACAAACCCTTGAACCCAACAAGGTGTTTGTTTGGCTGTAACACAGGCTAATATTGAGGTGGTGCTTTACATAATTTCTAGCATAAATGCAATAAATACAACAAAACCCATTCTTGGGTTATATATTAAAAGATGTACAAAAAGCTGCCGGACAGCTAAATCAAACCTTATAACCAGTTAATAAAGTTAGATAAGTGTTGTTTTCTTTTAATTTGAAGTAAAGAGAGAAATTAATGAATAATGAATAATGAATGTTGTGGTTTCAAAGTATATTTTGTTTAAAAATTTTCAAACTGTTTTGAGTTTTTACTGCTATTGTGTTGTATACATTTTATCATGATCTGGAATGATAGAAAAAAGAATCAAACTGGTTTGAAAATTTATTTCACACCACATCAAAATAATATAAATATCTAACTACTTATTTATTTGTCAGTTGTGTACATAAAATGTACATACATTTTTTTGTATACATGCCCAAATGCATATATTTTAAATTATCCTCCAAATAGTCTGTTGTGAAAGAAATACTAATTGTTGGTATTTTGTTTGCTGAAAATAAAGGCATGGAGTTGAAAGATAAAGCTGTCCTTTGTTATAATTTAGAGCGATTACACTAAGACCGTGAAACAAGTACTAACTAAAAAGTACAAACAGTTCTAATGAAACAATAGAATACAAAGGGTTTTGCTACTATTTGTCTCTATTTAGTTACTAAGTTATTTCATGGTTTAAGTGTTATCGCTCTACAAAAGGATATAAACTTTAACTGTGTTCATACATTGGGCTTTTTGTAACCTGCTTTGCAGACCCAGTTTTTTTAATGCTTGAATCTGCAAAGCAGGCTAGACTTTTCTGTATGTTCAGATTTTCACTCTTCTTCTTTCACTATTTTCTCTTCCTGCATTCATTCTCAAGCAGATCTGGAAGATATTTGTGATATCAAATTATGGAAAGTTAAAAATCATTCTTTCTTTAGAATTGCATTTTGTTTCCTAATGCTTATTGGGATGCTGTGATATTGCCACTGGCTAGAGTCTCTACATGGCACAAGGCAATGGAGTTATGACAGCTTTGTTTTGGTCTTGTGGAGTCTTCAGAAAATTAAACTAATCTTTTTTGAAAGGATCTGACCATACTTTCATATCTGAGAATGAATGAATAAATAAATAAGTAAATGACTGAATGATTGAGTGAATGAATAAATTAGCAAATAAATGAAATAACAAAACAAACAAATAAATAAATATTTATTATCTTTTAATGATGTGAGGGCTGAATGTGTACCCCCCTCCAAAAAAAATTGTTTCTCACTGAATTACGTAACCTTCTGGGCTCCCCCTGTGTTTATTCATGTCAAACATTTATTTCCTTACTTCCTGGCTGTATGTCTTCTTGCTTGATATTTTTCCTTGTTTCTTTTTGTATATCTCCTGAAATAGATCATTAAAAAATGTCTTATAGCCCCTAATAAGGCAATTTCAACAAACAACGTAAAATTAAATTTTGCCTCAGTTGCAGTAGCTCGGCTGGCTATCAACAAGAATTCAACAAATTTTAAACTACTCACTGTAAATCTCTGGATATAGCTTTGGGTATATGACAATAGGAAACAGCGCACCTACTGTAATAGCCACAATGCCTCCTATAACTATAGTTGACTTAACTTTAGAAGACATTTTTGGACGAACTCAAGTGAGTTTAAATCTTCATTTGTGTGCACAGCGGTTTTCCTTTGAATATATGCGCCTTCAGAGTCCGCGATAAAAGTAATAAAAAGAACTTTTTTAATCTCAAGAGTTGATTTCAAATTCTCTAAAATGACGCAACTATGAAAATATATGATATGTAACCAAAACAATGCATATATATATTGTAATATATGATATATTTCCTGGACCTTTTGTCTATTTTTAGATCTCCGACAGTGAGAAATGGTCAGCGGTCTAAGCCTACAACGTATGAGCGAAGAAATCGCAAGGTACAAAGCTTAAAGGTGCGT
This sequence comes from Telmatactis stephensoni, assembly GCA_029948255.1. Lineage (NCBI taxonomy): Eukaryota > Metazoa > Cnidaria > Anthozoa > Actiniaria > Isophelliidae > Telmatactis > Telmatactis stephensoni. Next base: position 106,777 of record JALIZF010001510.1, read on the forward strand.
GCAGCGTGCAAGGGTGTGCGGGTTTTATATACTGCTGAAAATAAAATTACACAATGTCTGAAAACGGTGTTACAAAAAATCCCAGATGCTTTTTCGATATAACTATTGGAGGGGAAAAAGGTAGGTTGATTAAAGTGAATTTTGATTTGTAAAGTTAGCTTTGTAGGTGTATGGGGCGACGCAATGTTGCCGAAGGTTTCTGATCGATGTCCATTTCTGGCGATATGTTGCCACTATTTCTTTAAAACCTTTAATTTTTTACTTCTTACGTAGTAATAAATATTATTCAAATTGAGCAAGAGATTTAAATCATATTTTCCTTGCTGTCAAAAACACCAACCCACGTGTTGTCCGCATGACAGACTCAAGCAGATATTATGACAGTTTTCATTAGTTTTTAATTGAAGCTTAAGGTGACTCAATAGAAATTCAAGAGGCATTCGGCCTTGACAAACTTTTGGTCACAACTTTTTAGGATCGCGTTCAATTTCAATAGCTTTTTAGGAACTTTTACTCCAATTATCCAGCTACACATTGGCCTTAAGCGATTTTATTGAAGAGAACTATTTTTGGAGTAATTCCAACAAAACCTGAACCCACCGTTTAGAAATGACCCACTCTAAATCAAAATTTTGTTGGTATAAATGGATGAAACACAGGGAATCAAACTACAATGAATCAAACTTCAAGCTGAGTGAGTTTCACAAAAATCGTCGGAATAGAAATGCGAGGACGATTGGCTGCCAAAAGTGTACCCTAAAAGTGTTCTGAAATCATCATGAATCTTAAAGCACCCCTTGTGCTCTCAGAATAACAACCACGAACCTCAAATGACAACAAAAAGGTAACTTAATGTCTGCCTAATAAAAGTGCTAAACCGATCGCCCACAGGACAAGCCGTTAAAAAATATAAGCAATGTTTACAATGTTTATAAAACACTGAAAATGATCAAAAAGTTTGGACGCACTTTACTGCTAGAATTGGAAAAATTCTGTGGCGAAGCTGCTGTTTTAAAGCTAGAAACAATAAATTCAAGGTTTCATGAAACGACGGTACTGAGTTTTGTTTTTGTACACAACATAGATCTGGAGAAATAAATTTTATAAAGTACGATATGCTGCACAAACGCTTGAAACCAGATTTCTTGCGCTTTTGTTTTGAATGCAAATGAGCTGCAATTCAAGAATGCAAACCTTTGTCAGGAGGGTGGGCATTAGTTAGTCATGGGAGATGAGGTGGCCGTGTTTATGAAAGCATCACTGAATCGGCTTTAGAAAATTGAATAAAGGATGAATTTACGGCCACCTCATCTCCCAAGGCACTCCCCTGACAAAGATGTAAATTCTTGAATTGCAGCTCATTTGCATTCAAAACAAAAGCGCAAGAAATCTGGTTTCAAGCGTTTGTGCAGCATATCGTACTTTATAAAATTTATTTCTCCAGATCTATGTTGTGTACAAAAACAAAACTCAGTACCGTCGTTTTATGAAACCTTGAATTTATTGTTTCTAGCTTTAAAACAGCAGCTTCGCCACAGAATTTTCCCAATTCTAGCATTAAAGTGCGTCCAAACTTTTTGACCATTTTCAGTGTTTTATAAACATTATAAACATTGCTTATATTTTTTAACGGCTCGCGCGTCCTGTGGGCGATCAGTTTTACACTTTTATTAGGCAGACATTAAGTTACCTTTTTGTTGTCATTTGAGGTTCGTGGTTGTTATTCTGAGAGCACAAGGGGTGCTTTAAGATTCATGATGATTTCAGAACACTTTTAGGGTACACTTTTGGCGGCCAATCGTTCTCGCATTTCTATTCCGACGATTTTTGTGAAACTCACTCAGCTTGAAGTTTGATTCATTGTAGTTTGATTCCCAGTGTTTCCACCATTTATACCAACAAAATTTTGATTTAGAGTGGGTCATTTCTAAATGGTGGGTTCAGGTTTTGTTGAAATTACTCCCAAAATAGTTCTCTTCAACAAAATCGCTTAAAGCCAATGTGTAGCTGGATAATTGGAGTAAAAGTTCCTAAAAAGCTATTGAAATTGAACGCGATCCTAAAAAGTTGTGACCAAAAGTTTGTCAAGGCCGAATGCCTCCGGAATTTCTATTGAGTCACCTTAAGTGATTTTTGTAGTTTCAAGTTTTTATGCTTGAATTATTTGTCCAAAATTATGTTTTACACAAAATGCTCCAAAGTTCTGCAAGAGTTGCAAAGGTTTGAGTGGGAGAACCTCTTAGTATAGTGCAAACTGTTTTTAAGAGAAATTGATTAAAGATTAAAGAACCAAATGGGTTGCAGTTTTTCCTCATGAATGTGAATAAATGAATGATGATGATGATAATTGATTGATTGATTGATTGATGAAAGATAATTAAAGAGTGAAGCAACTGGAAACAATTCGTAAAAATATCAAATTAGTTGATATCAGGGTGAAAAAATGTTTCTTTAAAATAAGGATAATCTAAGACAAAAGAAAAGGAAAAGAAAGAAAGAAAAAGGAGAAAAGTTGTCAGAATGTATCTCATCTTAAGAAAATGCCTCGTTGTTGTTATTGTTTTATAAATACATTTATCCCACACCAGAAAAAATACAACCAATCAGAAAGCAGGAAAGCCATTGTATATTCGGCGGTTATCAACTAATCCTTCCCATGATACATTGCACCAATTTGCTGTATTTTTTCTGGCATGGGATAAAATAGTTACACAATAGTTTCTCGTGACATATTGTGGATATCCCACTCGTCACTCGTATTTTCTTTGTACATGTATACACAGAAAATACAAGTGACTTGTGGGATATTCCACAGTATGCCACTCGAAACCATTGTATAACAGTTATGTAGTTACTACTATGTTTTTTGCACTGTTTAGTTGGGAGAATACTATTTGAGCTGTATTCAGATAAATGCCCAAAGACAGCAGAGAACTTCAGAGCCTTGTGTACAGGAGAGAAGGGGAATACTTCATCAGGGAAACCACTTCATTTTAAAGGATGTACATTCCATCGCAGTAAGTTTGATAATAATGCACTATTTATGCTGATACAAAATTCTGTAAAGGGTGTTTTCAAATTCAGCTATAAGCAGTTATATCCACTGGTAACTTTCTGTTTAACTTGAGTATTAGGCCCTTAGTATATGAAATGAGGGGGGGAGGGGCAAGAAGGAGAAAAAGACCCTCTCCTCCCCTCATCACCCCCCTCCACACCAAGAAGGCCTTACTCAATGACATGACCCATATTGATAGCAGTTTTTGTATAACTGAAATGGTCATCCTGTAAAAATATGTTACCATCTGCACTCTCTATTCTAAAGTTGTGAAAACTCAATGTTTATCATCAATCTGTATAAGCTAAAAGCTGAAATAAGTGTTCAAGGGCAAATTCCATTTTGGGGACTAATGGACTATATTAGCTGTAAAATGCTGTCTTAGTTTTAAGAACTTTAATATTTTCAGTCATCAAGGGGTTTATGGTCCAAGGAGGTGACTTTACAAACCATAATGGAACTGGAGGTGAATCAATATATGGAGAGAAATTTGAAGATGAAAACTTTGAATACAAGGTAGTACATGTAGATTATATTATATATTGCTAATTTTAATTAGTACTAGGATTTTCATTGTCATCTGTTCCAATTATTCTGTAGCTTTACTTTTGTTGTTGTTGCTTTGTTCATTGTGATTCTATAATGTTTATTGTCTTTTTAGCATGATAAAGAAGGTCTGTTATCAATGGCTAATGCTGGACCAAACACCAATGGCTCTCAGTTCTTTATTACCTGTGAAGCAACATCTCACCTTGACGGCAAGCATGTTGTGTTTGGCAAGGTCTTGAAGGGAATGAATGTTGTTAGAGAGCTGGAAAATACTCCTGTAGACGAGAGTAAACCTCAGAAGGTTAGTCGGCTTTTCCTGGGAAAGATGTTAGTTTTAACACAATTGTATAGTTCACATGTACTTTTGATTACTCCTGCTTATGAACCAGCTACTTGCTTCTCTGTGTATGGTAAAACTATACAACTATGTCAGTTTCAAACTCTGCTATTGCAGGAATAAAGATCCTATCTAAGTTAATGAATAGATTGTCACTAAGAAAATGGTTGCAGTAATTATTTCACATAACTTTTGACAAGTGGGTTCCAAAGTTTGTTTGTCCACTAATGGAGTCATCCACTGCTTTATATTAGAGATTATAAAATATTTGAGATATAACGCGCACACTGATTGGCTGGCTTCCATGTTTATATCAGAGGACAGAGACATGGCTCGCTCAAAAAATGTCAAAAATATTTTATAAAAGCAATATAAAATGATTGCTTATGTCTCTGTACTGTGATATAAAAACTCTGGAAGATGTAGAGCACTTGAAAAGCAAGAGAAACACTCGGCTAATGCCTCGTGTTCCTAAGCTTGCTTTTCTCTTGCTCTACATCTTCCATTGTGTTTATATCACAGTACAGAGACATGCGCGCGCGTTTATATTCCTTAATTATATTTGTGAAGAATATCTCCCATCCCTCTATTTGATTTGTATGTTCATCCATTAAACTCATCACCATTAGATGAGCTTGGGGTTGGGTACAGGAACAGAGGGACTGGCATTGCACATCCAGGCCCCTTGAGGAGATCACCATGGCAACCCTGCCACAGTCCACCACCTTACACCCATCACATTAAGCAAACAGTAGAACTTTATCTACCTGGTAGCCCTCCCCAGATCAAGGGCAGGGCTGGGTAGGGCAAAGACAAATGATCTGCGACAATCAGCAAATATCACAACAAGCAGCAAAGTTCAAATGGCGTGATCCACAATGATCAGCAAAGACCAAGTAGACTTGACATGAATACATATAGCCCTTGAACACACCCTAAGGGCCCCCACATTCACCCCATTGAAATGGGAAATACTGCTGGCCAGCAATGTCTTGAGTTTAACCTTGCCTATATTACATTATATGTTTTGGCTGCGAACAAAGTTTCATAAACATGGCTGGTGAATCTTTTTAAAAATTTTATACTTATCCTTATCGATAAGAAATGGCCATTTTTCACAAGGAAACCATTAAATCCTTTTAACTAAACGAATCAAAGAAATTTTCGCATGCCACTGTAATCAGCATAGAACTATAAAGATCACATAGATTTACAGTAAAATTCTCTGCTTCATTCAAACTGAAAGAGTTTTAAAATAAGCCACTTGTTAACTAGTCTCCCAAATAAGTTTGGTATATAGCTTCAGAACTCATCAAAAGTCCGATTTTATGGTTTTAAAAACGATACTTTAGATGAATTCCCGGCACAGCGGCTGCACATGGCCGGGTGATCGATTACTGATTTACTTGTTGAACTGTTAACTTTTCTGTTAGCTCTAAACTGCTAAATTGTAACAACAAATTTTCTAGGGGGTATTGAAATGTGGGTTTCCAATTTTTGGAAATTCCAGAGGGGTGGGGGGTCAATATCGTGAAAAATGGAAATTCCGAGGGGTAGGTGGGATGTTATATAAAATTCCCTCCGTGGTAGGGTATGGATATTTTCTGGAACTACACATTTTGCTCAATTTATTTATCTATCCAAAATAGCCTTGTGTGATAGACAACTGTGGAGAGTTACAAGAAGGAGAGGATGATGGTACATTGGTGGATGATGGTACTGGTGATAAATACCATGACTGGCCTGCTGACTCTGACTTAAATTTTAAAAAGGTTGCTATTTGCATTTTGTTATTATTTTTTATTTTTTATTCTAGAATTAGTATCACATAATTACCGGTATATATGGGACCTCCTCCCTTCATGAGCCCTGCCCCTCCCCCCCAAGTGCCCAAAGTAAAATTCACTTTACAAGTTCCCTTAGGTATAAGATTATCAATATGCAGTATTATTATATGGCTAGATAATTTCCTGAATTCTGATTGGTTAACACATGGTCTGTATATTTTTGCCATTTTTGCCATATCAGGACTGCTGTCCTGGATGAAAAGAAAAGTTTGCATTTGGCAAATGTATGAGCGGGACTTCTCAAAGCCATATAATAAATAAGTTATTAACCTTGTTTGCTCGGTTAATAACCCTTTATAATATCCCAGGGTGGGACTCCTACAATGTATCTATATACAAGGATGGGGATGTTAGTTGGAAATTTTGAATATGACTCCTAAGGTACCCAAGGGTTACCTAGCTGGACATGGCATTGTGTTTTCACCCCTAAAATTGCCAGCTCAAAAAAACAAAAAAAACAAAAAAAAAAAACAAATGTAATTATATTTTTCAGTTTTAATAGTATTAAAGACAAAATTGTTGAACATCTTATACTTGTAAAGTTTATGAGGGCATCATATTTATTGAAAAACACCCTTAAAGGAGACCAGCTTAGTCTTGGTGGTCCAATAGGTTCGTCCAATAGCATTTAAAACACCCTTAAAGGTACCAGATTGCTGATTTTGACCCCTAATAGGTAATAACTTCAATTTTAATTAACTGACTTGTTCTCTTGATATTTTTTGTAGATTGATGATGTGGTAGCAGTGGCAGATAAAATAAAGTTAATAGGAAATGAACAATTTAAAGCTCAAAATTATGAATTAGCTAAAACGAAATATAGAAAGGCCCTTAGGTAAGGAATTCCAAAGACCAATTGAACCTGTCTGTACTTACAATATGCCAGGGGTGGATTTAAGGGGGGCAAAGGGGCAGCGGCCCCTACTTTTGCTAAGTAAAAAAAAGCAGAGAGTAAGTAGAAAGAAAGTAACAGAGGCAAATGTATAGCCAACAGATAGCTTGAGCTTAAAAATGGAAACAATATATTTTTAAGAAATGTTTGGCTTTAATACAGACTGAATAGAAGGCCGGTTTTATCTCTGTGAAATTTTCCGCCCCCCCTTTTCTTTGATTCCTGGATCAGCCCCTGTATTCTGTTTATCATCTGGAGATTTACTTGATGCAAGTGTCTTGTACATAATATATAATGTAATCTAGAAGGGGGGCATTTTGATTAGAGAGCTTAAAATTCATGTAAACAACATTAAATGGCAGACAGCAGAGAGGATCACATGACCTACATTTTTTGTAAATGGCATTTTGTGTTTAGCACTCAAATATATAGAGAGTGATTTTTCACTTTTATGGAAAACACAACATGATGTACCCTCGGATTAAACTGGCAGTGCCAGACAAGAAGAAAGCAAGTCATGTGATCCTTTCTGCAGTCCACCATTTTCTGTTTACTTGAATCTTAAACTCTCTATTATCTACTGAAAAACTGCAAACAAATGCTCTTCAACTAAGGGCACAAAAGGAAAGTCTTTGAACCAAAGGTGGCCATATTGTGGTTCAACTGCAATTGAATAAAAGCTTGTCACTACTTTGATAATTCTCATACACACTAATAATTATTATTAATATAGTCTTATCATGTATTCATCAGATACCTTGAGGAACTGGAGGACTCAAGTGATAGTGAGGCAGAGGAGAAGGATCAAGATAAGGAAGAACAGAAAAAGATAAAAGATGAAACTCATAAGAAGATTTGGAGTGTTTCTCTTCCATGTTATCTTAATTGGTGAATGTTCAACCTGATAAATTTATATTTTTATCCTCCTAAAATGTAGATCACATTTTAATGGAATATTTTCCCCTTTTAGTGCTGCTTGTAAACTTAAACTCAGTGACTATGAAGGTGCTGTTGAGGACTGTAATGAGGCAAGTACATACAGTTTGGGAAGGAAGGAAGCCATGCTATTATTTTGTTTTGTGTTGAAGTAAGATTCCTTTGTAAAAGGCCACAAATATGCACTGGTTTTTGGACAAAATGTTCAAATATAAAAAGGCTGATTAAAATGGAAATGTGATACCAATTTGGCCTGACAGTCAGATTGTTTTTGGAAAGTGATTATTAATCGAAATGCCCGCTTTTACGCATACGAAAGCAGAATCTTCATAAAACTTTAATTCTTTGTTCTGTAAAATGTATTGTGAAGACTTTTACTTTTTTGAAGTTCTCAAACATTTCTAATCACTTTGTTTTCTGGTTGGCTGCTGTGGTTGTCTTCAGAAGTTTTTCTGGACTTGGAAAGCCAAGGAGGAATATGTTTTTCCCTTTTTACGTTCTAGAAAATTTTCATTCACTTTGTCTTCTCTTGACTTGGAAAGCTCCACCCTCATTTGCATATTGATCAAGTACGCTTCAAAAATGCATTTTTGTTTATTTTAATAATTCACCTATCAAAACTTATACACGACTTTCATAATGGCCACTGCTAATTAGCATAAATAGTGAAAAATTACTATTTCTGAAACTGTATCAATTTGAAATTATTAAGATTGTTGATTTTGATAATTTGTGCAATTTTCAAAACAAAACATTAAACCCTTGACAAGATATGGGGATTTAAAATTTAAAAAATGCAAATGAGGGCGGAAAAAAGAGGGCGGAGAAACAGAAAGTAATTCTCGCATGGTGATTGGCTGTCTCTACTTAAACAAACGATGATTGGTCAAAAAATGAGTCGACTTCAAATTGGCTTTTCAAGTCAAGAAAACCTGGAAGACAGACAAAGTGAATGAAAATTTTCTAGAATAGGAAAAAATATATGTTTGTTTTTGAAAGTGAATTCACGCAAAAAAATTTCCGAATTATTATAGACTTGTGTAATTTAACTTGTGTAGTTTATAACTTTTGATTTGTGAATTATAAAACTACCGACACTGATAAACAAAAATGCATTTTTGAATCGTACTTGATCAATATGCAAATGAGGGCGGAGAAAAGCGGGCGGAGAAACAGAAAACGTTTCTCGCTTGATGATTGGCTGTCATTATATGTAAACAAACGATGATTTGTCAAAAATGAGTCGACTTCAAACTGGCTTTCCAAGTCAAGAGAACCTGGAAGTCAAAGACAAAGTGAATGAAAATTTTCTAGAACGTAAAAGAGGGAAAAAAATATTTGTTTGTTTTTGAAAGTGAATTTACACGAAAAAATACTCCGGATTATTATAGACTTGTGTAATTTAACTTGTGTAGTTTATAACTTTTGATTTGTGAGTTATAAAACTACCGACCCCCGACACTGATAAATAAAAATGCATTTTTGAATCGTACTTGATCAATATGCAAATGAGGGCGGAGAAAAGCGGGAGGAGAAACAGAGAACGTTTCTCGCTTGATGATTGGCTGTCATTATATGTAAACAAAAAAATGAGTTGACTTCAAATTGGCTTTCCAAGTCCAGGAAAACTTCTGAAGACAACCACAGCAACCAACCAGAAAACAAAGTGATTAGAAATTTTTGAGACCGTCAAAAAAAAGTAAAAATATTCATAATACATTTTGCAGAACAAAGAATTAAAGTTTTATGAAGATTCTGCTTTCGTACGCGTAAAAAGCAGAATCTTCATATACACATTTTTCGATTAATAAACGAATTTGGCACGTCAAACTCGATTATTAATCGAAAAATACGGGCATTTCGATTAATAATCACTTTCCAAAAACAATCTGACAGTCCAAAAACAATCTGACTCCTGTTTAAAGAACAAAATTAAAGAGTTTGTATGGAAGAAAAATTGAAGTTCCAGGAGATAGGAGGGGCCCATTTACAGATTCCCTCCGTGGTGGGGTATGGGTATTTTCTGGAACTACACATTTACTTTTTTGTTAATTTGTCTGGCCAGACATGGATTTAATGAAAAATTTATCTTTCTTTTTTGCCTGACAAAATGACCTGAATATTAGAAAAATATTTTTTTTGGCCTTGCAGTTCTTGTTAAATAATAAATGTCTTTTATTTATACTCAAATTAGACACATGTAATTTTAAATAGGTTTTAGATTATGATGAGAGAAATGTCAAAGGTCTATATCGTCGTGGGCAGGCAAATTCAAAGCTACATGACTATAGCAAAGCATTGGTAAGATGGCACTTTAATTTGAAAATGTTCTCCATCATTGCAGGTTAAATACCTTGCTGTTCTATTAACTATCCATTTTTTTTAGGTGGATCTAGAAAAAGCTGCAAAATTGGCACCTGATGATAAAGGTAAAACTTTCAAACAATAAATAAATTATTATCAAACTCATTAATAACTCATTAGAAAACACAATGGGAATCACTACTATACAATGTAGACCTTTATATCAGATATAGACTTTTGTTCATTTGCATAAACTTTAACTTCAATTTTCTAAGCCAAAAATAGTCAAACTTGGAAAATTCTGGTCCAATATGATAAATGACAACTAGACGTTTGATGTATAGTATAAAGAACGAGAGAGAGTGTTTTATCGGATATAAAGATCCGAGCCGTAGGCGAGGATCTTTATACCGATAAAACACGATCTCGAGTTCTTTATACGGCTTAAAAAACTCCAACACATATTAGAGTTGTTCTCTAAAAGAAATTCAAAAATATCTTCATTTATCTTGGAGAAAATCGAGGTTAAAGTTGATGTAAATTAGGCCGAATCTTTATCAGATATAAAGACACTCGTCACGGTGGCGATTTTCATTGTGTTTGCCTTATGAATTATTAATGAGTTTTTTAAAAGTAATATAAAGAACTCAAGAGCGTGTTATATCGGGTCTAAAGATCCTCACCTTTGGCTTGGATCTTTATCCACCAATATAACACGCTCTCTTGTTCTTTATACATTACTTACAGTTGAACCTCCCGTGAGCATGCAGACATCAGAATCAGAAAATAGTCTCTGCTTACAAGAGGTGTCTGCTTGTGGGAGGTTAAAAATCTAGAGTTTGTTAGGAGAAGGCACCAAGGGTAGATGACCATCTATGGGAGGTGTCCATTTACTAGGTATCTGTTATTAGTGGAGCTTTGACTATTTTTGTGGTTTATTGATTTACTTAATTAAGGGAAGCAAGGGTGGTTAATAGCACCAGTGTACCACCTCTGTGGTCGCAAGTTCGATTCCCAGATGGGGCATCACATGTGGGTTGAGTTTGTTAGTTTATTCTCTTCCTTGCTTTGAAGGTTTTTCTCCGGGTCCTCCAGATTTCCTCCCTCATTAAAAACGAACTAGCGAGCTGTATGCATAGAATATTAGAATGTAGTAGTAGTGTACAGTAAAGTAATAAAAGTAAAGCGACCATATTTAACGTCGATAACTCAAACAGTAATTCAACTGACAAACGTGAGGTTGACGGTGTGCTCATTTTACTCCCCTCTCTCCATCAGTGCTCCGTTTTAAGGGTATTTAAAGCTAATTAAAGCTACACAGATTAGAAAGAAGTTGAAACAAGGATGTGAGGTCTGGCCGGGGATCGAACTTGGGACCTCTCGCACCGAAGGCCGTGCACTAACCAACTGTGCCATCCTTGCTCATGTGTGTGTGAGAGAGAGCAGTGTGCCTCGATTGGTGCACAAGCAAAGCACTAGATGACATTGGACTCTTAAATAAACAAGTTATTTATTATATTTTACTCTGCCCCTCTCTCTTTGGTAACTTCCCTTACTCTGCTACATAATACCCATTTGTGGCATGTTTCTTGTTCTCAAGTGAATGTTTTTTATCTTTCTCTTCAGCAATACGAAATGAATTGGCAAATGTAAAAAAGTCAATGGAAAAACAGAAGAAAAAAGAAAAAGAAGTTTATGCAAAAATGTTTGCTTCATGAAGCACATTTTTGGCATATTTAAATTATGTGGAGCTGAATATCAGTTACTGCAATTTTTTCCCCTTTTTTAATTTCTTTACCTTTGTCACCGATGCATTTTTTGCAAAGCAGCATCAAAAGTCACACTTCACTGGCAGTGAAACTGGAAGTAAGACAATATGAAAAACTAAAAAATTAAAACCAATATAAAACAATGTGCTTGATTTTCAATGTTTGTTGGAAGGTATGGGCATTGCCTTGTAAGAAACACACTTAGTAGTTCTACTGTATTGAGCCATTGCTTGCAACTTTCAATGAAACAATAAAATTATAGCATCCCAAGTAATCTTGTAATCTTTTAATTGACTCTCTGCACTCTAGTTGGGCTGTATGCTTAAACATGTGCCTAAGTCAATGAATGGAAATGTACTGGGAAAGGTGTTAGAAATGTGTATACCTCACTTGAGTGTAAATATAGACTCGTGGATTTAAACTGTGTTGGGGTGCTCCGATTTTTCTGAGTCTTTATGTACAGTCGATGGGACACACTGTACTTGAGGTAAATGCCTTTTTACAGTACTTGACACTTTGTAAGGTTTCTCTCCTGTGTGATCGCTTTCGTGAATTTTCCAAGTGGTTTGTAGCAAACGTCCTGTCACAGTACTTGCACTTGTAAGGTTTATTGCCTGTGTGAAGCCGTTCATGTAATGTACATCTCTACTCCTATACCATCCTTTGTACTCCCATGCACTCCCAAGTACTCCTAAGCACTTCCAAGTACTCCTATGTACTCTCACGTACTCCCGTGTACTCTCAAGCATTTCCACATTCTCTTGTGTTTGTTTTACTGCTCTTTGTTATTTCAACAAATCAGAAACTTTGCTTCTGATCAGTATGGGGTACCTGCAGGTACTCCTGTGCCCTCGCACTCCCACATACTCTCATGTACTCCCACGTATACTCCTGTGTATTCCCATGTACTCCCAAGTACTTCTTTGTACTCCCATACTCTCCCTTTTGCTCCCATATATACACTCCAATGTACTCGCATGTACTTCTTTGTACTGCCATGCACTTCCATGTACTCGCATATACTCTCATGTACTCCCTTTTAATCCATGTACTCTCATAGCTCTAATCTCCCTTGTACCTCCATAAACTCCCACGGTTTAGGTACTCCTGGGAGCCTTGGTCGAAAAGGATCGCTAACCTATAAACCAAACTAGCTTGCGTAGCGGCCCAGGAGAGGGCAAGGGAAGCTAGGGGAGAGGACATTGAAGAAGGGCATTGTCAAGACATTTCAAAGAATGCCAAGGTGTAAAGTTTTGAGAAGTTTACTAGAAGAAAGGCAAGGAAACTGTCACTCGTGTTAAATGTATTGTATGTTGATCGTATTGATATATTCTGTTGTAAACATGGAAAGAATGGGATATTAAGTGGTGGGTGAGTTATGGAGTTTAATGTTTGTCCGGTATGACTTTATTCTGCTATGAAATATAAAGGTAGGAAAAGAAATTTGATGTCAGTCACAACCTACGATTTTACATTAGTTCTGAATTTTATCAATAGAGATCAATGAAGTAACGGAATCCAATCATAAGGGACGACAATCTGTATTCACAAATTTGTAACGTATTGCATGTCAAAAAATAGTTTTATGTATTGACATAGAGCAGAATCCAGGCAGACCATGTATGTGCTCCTTAATCTCAATCAAATGTTTGAATAATTGAGCATACTATGCAGGGTACCCGGAGTTTCCCAGGACTCTTTACAATTTTGTGCACGCAAGCGAGGTCAGGGGACAAAAATATTAAGAAATGATGACATTTATTGAGGACTCTTGCATTTACACGAGAAAAACGTTGATTGTCATTTCAGAACAAGTGAAAACTTTAGAGAATTTCCTCAAAACCCTTAATTCTTATGAACTTTTATCGGAATTTGTAGGTACTACGCTCGTTTTTTGGTGATTTTTTTCAGTATATTTTACCCTGACCTTGCTTGCGCGCGCTGAATCGTAATGAATTCTGGGAAACTCAGAAATTGTACCGTGGAATTTAAATTAAACTTTTCATTCCGCTGACTGCTGACCCTACTTGAAAGGTTTATAGTTGTGAATTTGCTCATAGTTTTGCAGCATTCACTTATAACAAACCCCAGTATCGACATTTGTGAGGTTTATTAATGGTGTAAACACTCTCTTTCATGGAGCTTGAAGGGTACATTTCGAATTAAATGTCTTATCACACACCAGTGTGAATTCGTTCATGAGCTTTACAGTATTCACTTGTATTAAAACTGACTCTTGTCACAGTACTGACATTTGTATGGTTTCTCGCCTGTGTGAACTCGCTCATGGATTTTGCAGCGTCCGATTGTAGCAAACCCCATGTTACAGTACCGATACTTATAAGGTTTATCACCAGTGTGAACACTTTCGTGGAGCTTGCAGTTTCTATTTTGAGTAAATGTCTTATCACAGTATCGACACTTGAAAGGTTTGATGCCAGTGTGAATTCGCTCATGATTTTTACAGGATTCATTTCCAGCAAACCTCTTATCGCAGTACTGACACTTGTAAGGTTTTTCACCAGTATGAATTCGTTCATGTCTTTTGCGATGTCCACTTTTAACAAACCCCTTGCTACAGTATTTACACTTAAAAGATTTATTACCGGTGTGAATTCGTTCATGTATTTTGCAGTAATTATTATCAGAAAACGTCTTTTTACAGAACTGGCACCTGTAAGGTTTCTCGCCTGCATGAATTCGTTAATGTTTTGTCAAATCTATTTTACGAGAAAATAATTTGCTACAATAGTGGCACTGGTAAGGTTTCTCACCTGTGTGCGTTTGTTCATGCCTTGTGCAGGTGTTTCTTGTAGCAAATTGGTTATTACAGTATTTACACTTGTAAGGCTTTTCGCCTGTGTGAACTCGTTCATGGACGGTGCGAGCGGACCGTGTACCAAATTTCCTGTAGCAGTACTTACACTCAAATGGTTTTTCACCAGTATGAACTCGCTCATGTGATTTACAGCTTTTTCTACAAGAAAACGTCTTATTGCAATACTGGCACTGGTAAGGTTTTTCTCCTGTGTGAACGCGTTCGTGGATTTTGCATGCTGGATTTTTGGCAAACGTCTTGTTACAGTATTGACCTGACACTATAAGTGCTACTTCGATCAAAAATCGGTGAAATGTTATTTGCAGAAACTTCGTGAAATAAATCTTCAAGGGTCTATTGATCATTAGTTAAAATATCTTTTTGGTATTCAAAATGAAAGTAGAGCGATAACACTAAAACCGTGAAACAAGTACTAACTAAAAAGTACAAATAATACTAATGAAACAATAGAAAACAAAGGGTTTTGCTACTATTTGTCTCTATTTAGTTGCTAAGTTATTTCACGGTTTTAGTGTTATCGCTCTACTAGATTTTTAGCGTTCTTTGTAGGTGCCAGTGACGTCATCGACTCAACTCATGGATTCACTCCATACATTTCTTTGTATTTTGCAATCAAAATATCTCCGTGTAATATTTTTCAATTAAAGATCACGGATTTACTCCATACGTTTCTTTGTATATTATGACTTGAATTATTCTATTCATTTCTGCTCTAATAATTTTGCTTAAAAGAGTTTTCTTGCAGTTGTGTCAAGGATTAATTGCATGGCCAGTGATCTTTAATTGAAAAACATTACACGGAGATATTTTGATTGCAAAATACAAAGAAATGTATGGAGTGAATCCATGAGTTGAGTCGATGACGTCACTGACACCTAAAAAGAACGCTAAAAATTAGTACTTCCCTTTTGAATACCAAAAAGATATTTTAACTGGTGATCAATAGACCTTTAAAGATTTATTTCACGAAGTTTAATTCTGCAAAATGAAATTTCACCGATTTTTGATCAAAGTAGCACTTTAAAAGGTTTTTCATCTATATGAGGCTAGATGCGTTTCATGACGACGTCGCTGTTCCTTCGTCGTTCGTATTTTCTTGTTGCCTTGCTTGGGAGCGTGTCGTCACACTACTACCTTCTTGATCTACACAAGAAAATAAGTCTGCCAATTAAAACTTGATCAACCGGATCTAACGTCCAATCCATTTCTTTTTTCGTTGAAAAACAAGATAGCAAAAGGTCCAAAAGTCCCTCAAGTCAGCTCCTGAATGGGGTTTAGTAACACATCGCCCTAATTTGCTTTAAGTTGCCTTTCCAATACGACTTGCTACAACATCGACACTTGAAACGAACACCTGTGTGAGTTTGTTCATGTCGTCGACAGTTGCTTCTATCAGAATACGACTTGCTACAATACTGGCACTTGTACTTCTTAACATCAGAGTGAACCCTTTTGTGTTCTTCAAGATTCAATGACGTTGGGAAGGCTTCATCACAATATTGACATTGGTAAGACTTCACTGATACACCATAAACAATACGCTGGTGTCTAACATGATTACGTGATTTGATAAATGACAGCTCAAAGTAGTTACACTTGTAAGGTCTCTCATCAGTACCATCACATGCAACCATCGTGATCACGAGGTCCAGTGTCTTCAGTCTCCATACCAAAATTATCTTCAGCAATGTTTATTGAATCACCTCTTACATCATTGTCGTTAACATCTTTGGGTGACATATACTTTCCCTAGACAATCCAATTTGACCTTCAAAATAGATACTGTTCAACGACACGTATTCTTTCTTCTTGCCTGTTAGCCCTTGCAATCTTTTGGGGCTACGTAACCCCCCGTGACGTCATTTTTGGGCCTTTTTGCTACCGCCGGCGAAACTACACTACTTACTAGAGTTAGACTGCGAGCAGTCCTCCTTTTCCCTCCAGAATCCCAAAATACCAGTCCGATCGGAAACACGGACGAGCGAGGAATGGGGGAGAGATGGGGAGGGGAGGCGGGGAGAGGAAAAGGAGGGACTGCAGACAATCTACTAAGGTTTGAATTACCTTTTCCTTTTCCTCTCCCCGCCTCCCCTCCCCATCTCTCCCCCATTCCTCGCTCGTCCGTGTTTCCGATCGGACTCGTATTTTGGGATTCTGGAGGGAAAAGGAGGACTGCTCGCAGTCTAACTAGAGTGGATTTCGTAATGCTTTGAAAACCTACGGCTCGGCCACGGCACGGAACCTCGCCAAGCGACTGTACATTGGCTTCAAAATATGGATATCGGCCTTATAAATTGAGTTCTGTTGATCGACCTTAGTAAAGCATTTGATATGGTCGATCATCAGGTTCTTCTAGAAAAGCTTAAATTGTACAATATTCATTATAAGTCTCTGGAACCTTTTGTTTCATATCTAAACAATAGATCGCAATGTTGAGTGGTCAATGATGTTTTTTCTGAGCTCGAAGTTATTGTTTCTGGTTTGCCCAGGGTTCTATTCTGGGGCCTTTATTATTCCTATTATATATGAATGATCTACCAATCATTGCTTGGACCATACCCTGTTAGAAGTGCTCTCAAAATGACTGATTTTTTCAAACATCATGGCAAATATTGAGTTCAAAAATAAAGATTAATGCATATTTAAGTCTCAGAACTCAGGGATAGCTTGTTACCTCCTTCCCTCATCCCTCTACTCCCCTCACCCCTATTTGCGTGTTCAAATGGAACGTTCTGGTGTACATCAATCAGGTGGCACATACAGCACAATCGGAAAACAGTGAAAACGATAGCCTGGTTTTCATTATCGAAGCAAGACAACGCCAAGGTCGTGTTTTCACTTGTAAAAGTAGCGACGCAAGCATAAACGCTAGCGCAAAAGAGCGGAAGGTTTTATTTTTCTTGTGCAGGCTTGCGTCGTCTTGCGTCGTCTTTCGTTGTCTTTCGTTGTCTTGCTTCGTCTTGCGTCGTCTTTCGTTGTCTTTCGTCGTCTTTCGTTGTCTGTCGTTGTCTTTCGTTGTCTTTCGTTGTCTTTCGTTGTCTTGCGTCGTCTTGCGTCGTCTTTCGTTGTCTTTCGTCGTCTTGCGTCGTCTTGTTTCGTCTTGCGTTGTCTTGCGTCGTCTTGCATGCGTTGTGTTGAGTCATCGTGCGTGGCCTTGCGTGGTTTTCCGTTGTCTTGCGTAGTCTTGTGTTGTCTTGCGTCGTCTTGCGTCGTTAGCGTGAAACAGGCATATATTGTGTCGTGTTTTATCCCACACCAAAGGAAATACAGCCAATCAGAAAGCAGGAAAGCCGTTGTATATTCGGCGGTATTCAACTGTCTCTTCCCATGACACATTGCCATTATTTGCTGTATTTTCTATGGTGTGGGCTTAGTGTAGGATAAAATAATTGTATGTATTTGCTACCTGACGCATAAAATCAAATCAAAGCGATTTGAATTCATGCTACGCGAGGACAAATTCTAATGTAAGTCAGGAATTTTGTAAGAAATGGTTCCCAATTTTATTATTCAAATAGGTATTTAAAAGTAAAAATATTATCACTTGCGAGAAAAAAAGTCCTGATATTCGAAAAAGGCAAAAAATACTAGAAAACGTCCAGACATTCGAAAAAAGAAAAGGAAAAAAGGAAAAAAAAAGAATGAAATTTGTAATGTCTAGGAAATGCACCCCACAGAAACAATGCAGTAAGATATATGAATAATTATAATTAAAAATAAAAAATGAAAATGAAATTTATCAGAAAAAATATCAAAAACACCAAACATTTAAAAACAATTTCAAAAAGATGTAATTTTAACTTAAAGCTTGGAAAAGAAACGGAAAAAATGAAGAAAAAAGAAGTCAGAAAAGAATCCGGCGTCGACGAGGATCGAACCTGTAACCCCTAAAATAACAGACTGAATGAATAACTGTAAAAAGAAAAAGAAAAAGAAATTTTGGGACGATTCTCCCGAGACATTCTGAGAAGCTGAGACATCGAATCGACTTACGTTACGGACGAAGATTTCGGCCCCATCCACGCTATCCCGGTGCTACATATTACAGTTATCTTAGCCCGAAGGCCAGGGAGGGAGACGATATCCGGACCCTAATCCATACCTTTAGATATCACCTTAGACCGCTACGCTACCTAGACACTTAATAAATTTAATGACTAATTGGGGTAGTCTATTCGGCGAAGTTTCATTGTAATGCTAATACTCCCCAGGGAAAGAAATGAACCAATCAGAGTCCAGCTATCAAAAAATAGCTGTTTTGTAAATAAATAGAAAGAGAAAATAAAAGAATAAGTTTTCAGGAACATCGACTCCTTGTCTGCATTGTTTTACTCCATCGATTTGTCCCAATTCCCCAGGGAGATAAAAGAACCAATCAAAATCTAGTCGATTGAAGAGGGATCAATAAATTGCCATGAATATTTTAAGTACAGCAAGCTTCAAGCCGTTACGTACGCTATTACTTATGGATTTCTATTTCCGTTCCAAAGTGAAATGATCGACCTCACTGAAGATGTTCAGTTGGAATCCACGTTTCTTATTTCAGCTAGGGATATCCCTAGAGCTAATCAGATTAAGACATCAGCAAAGACAAGTTCTTTTATAAGTTAAGGTGATTTTAAAATTTGGATTGATACTTCGTTTTAAAACAAAGCTCGTAGTTGTTTACATGTACGCGTTTGTTCTTCAATATTAACACCAAATTTGTTAGTTACATGGTCGATTTGAGTTTAATTGTGCAAGTAGACGAGAAATTAAATTATAACTGATCTCGTCAAAATGTATCCCCGAAAACTCCACAGAGAATCTCGTAATGCAGAATGCCAAACTCGCGTAGGCTGCACGCAGGCTAAATTCGCGCAAGTTTTTATATTGTCGTATTCAAAACGATTGGGAAATGCCTTTTCTGCCTAGAAACTTAATAACACAAAAAAATAAACCTTGTAAATCTTTCATAGTGCTTTCATTACATGATGAAATATTTCAAGTGATTCACTGCTCTGCCTGACGAATCATCCTATACATAGTCAAGGTAACTAAAAATTACACGATTGTAAAAACCAGAGTAAGCACCAGACTGAGACACGCACGTCACGTGATTTGACATGGTTCACCGCATTTGTGCTATTTTTAAACCACAGGTCACTTACGCGCGCTCGTCAATTTTGAACATTTACATTCATTTGCTTCCAACGCGAGGTGAATTCGTTTGAACCGTGTTCTAAAAAGAAATCGAATGGGGGACAACACGTCAAGGTTTTTATAAGGGTGTGTGCGGAGTCTCAGTCACCTGATTACACTCTCCTGGATTTATTCGTTATTTTTTATGTTAGTCTTGTGGTTAGGGAACGGGAACTAATTTCGAAAACTGAAGATCTGATGTCCAAAGCTGTTTTTTTATCATAATCGGTACCTATTTTAATATCGATCCCATATCAATCCTTGGGCGGGGAAGGGAGTGGGGTGGGGGTGGGAAAGAACTAGAACCCTTCACTACCCCTCTGACTTTCTCATGCGACTTGCGCTGGGGCTATTGTTAATTGGCCTTGTTGCTTAATTTGTAGAAACCCAGAACACAAGATGTTATTTTCCCTGTAGCTTGTAACATTGTACACAACATGCATCGTGCGTGTGTCCGACCCTGCAACAGGTGCGCGAACAGTTAGAGAAGTAGAAACGAGTTCTTTTTCTGAATCCATACCAACCTTGCAACAGATCGCGCAACGTTTTGCGCAACAACTACAGAAGTACAATCGAGCCTTTTCTGGGGCATTTCGCGCGCCTGTTGCAGGGGTTAACACACGTTCTGTTGCGCGCAACATTGCAATAACCTTGGACTACTTAAATTGTCATGAGTTGGATTTTGGTATTTCAAACCTTGGCTACCATTTCCAGAGCTAATGCACACATTCCAGATGGCGCGGAGCTTCAGTAACAAAAATTCGGATAAATTTCGACGAATTTTTCGTTCTTTTACTCAAGTAAGCATACGTCTGTTGTGGGCAGGGCCAGAGTTCAAACGTCGCCCGAACAAAAATTCCTACAGGTTCTAAAATGAAACACTTATAATCATAGATAAAAACAGTTTTCTGATAAACGTCTTTAAAGTCCGTATGCTTTTTCCTTGTGCTTGTCTACTGACACCTATCGTTTCCTTAGTCTGGATTTTAACCTTCTTCCGCTGGATGGACTGGATGGAGAAGATCGAAATGTGGCACTATGTATTCTAAATGATGCATTATTTTTAGCAAGCAGCGCTATTAAACGTTTGATAGATAAAACGGTTTTCTGATTTACATCGTTAACGATTCGACATAAAACGTGGACTAATACAATTAGCAGTGTTGTTCGTCCTCTTAATTTGAAGCTCCATGTCCACGGACCTGAAAAATGTTCAACCAAAACGACATAATATAAAAATCTGAAAGAAATTTCTCATCCTCATTAACTAATTAGTTGCTTGTGAAACACTTGTGTACTGTAAAACATTGTTGGGTCTTGTTGTGTTCTGTGAAAAATTGTTGTTCCACGAAGCTCCACGAAACTTTGTTGTGTTCAGTGAAAGATTGTTGTGTTCCACGAAACTTTGTTGTGTTTTCAAAGCAATTTTGCATTGTGTTTTGCCCCTGTGGGCCACCGTAGGTTCCGTACCGTGGCCGTGCCGTGCCGTAGGTTTTCAAAGTCATACGAAATCCACTCTACTACAATGGTGCGTGTACTCGGGCTACTGTAATTTGTGCAAATGACACGTAATCTGTAATCCATTAGATGAAGTCTCTATTTTAATAGTCGTCTGAGCAAATGTACTAATGTACTTAACAAATAGATTCCATTTTTCCGTGCGTCTGTACTCTAATCGATGCACAGATGACGTCAAAATGTGGTGAGAACAAAAAAGTACGCCACGAGACGAAGTCGAGTGGCGTGACTGTTGTTCTCACCACATTTTGACGTCTTCTGTGCATCGATTAGAGTACAGACGCACGGAAAAATGGAATCTGTTTTATATATTTATCGAAACATTCCAACCAATCAGAGCGCGCGTAAGATTCGATGACGCCATCTATGTGTGTGTACTCTAATCACACATGGTTGTTCGACCAATCAGAGCGCGCGTAATATGCCAATTATTATATAAAAGGATATAACGCTACCAATAAGAATCAAGACTGAAATTTTTCATGTATATTTTTATTCACCTAACATTTTTAGAAAATGTGTAGATAAAAATAACCTGTACAAATTATGCACAATTTATGGCATTTAAACATATATCTAGTTTATGTCTCCTAGCCCCAGTTAGAATAGCTATATATTCTCCAAAGTGGAGAGCACTTGATATGAGCATGAATTTGCTAAGTACAAAATTCATTGTTTTTCATGCTATTTTGTATTATTTAGTCAGTTTCATGTGCTTTAATTATAAGTGCTCTATTACTTTGAAATAGCTTTTGTGTTGTTGCTGATAATTAAGACCGATACACACAAGGGAGCTTGCTCCTATATGTTCCTGGAGCAAAAATCTCTTAGTTTGTACCAACAATTTCAAATTTCATGCAAAAAGAATTGTTGCACAACAAAAGTTTTGCTCCCTGCTAATGCTTCCTGATATTAAACATGTTAAGGCCGCTACACATGGGGGAGCTTGCTCCCGCAACACGCTCTTGGGTCATTTTGCACAACCAGTAACTACCACTACACATATGTAATAATTTTCTCCTGTAGCTTGCTCCCTCATATCTTAAGAACAGTATACACGAGGGAGCTTGCTCCCACAACATGCTCGACCCTGGTGAGTACAGGTTGTGCAAAATGACCCAGGAGCATGTTGCTGGAGCAAGCTCCCTCGTGTGTACTGTGCAATGTATCCAACCATCACCACCCAATTATAACTTCTTTACAAGTTATGAGCTAAGTGTGCAATGATGGTTTTCTGTAGATTAAACCCTGGGTTAGCACTAACCAACTTTTGATCAACTGAGCCCAGTTAAGACAACAAATGTCACTTATGCTGTTTTCATGGCCAAATCTTCAGTAATATTGCTAACATCTTCACCATAAAATTCCTTGTTTGTGATGTTGCAAAACAAGAAGTCAACCTTACTTTGGGAAGATTGGTGGATAGCTCTATCAATTAGATAAATCCCTATCCAATGGATAATATAAGTAATACAATAGTATTTTCCAATAAATTTATTCACTGGATAAGAATTTTAGCTCAGCTATTCACCCTTTGTGCCACCAGGGCCTGATCTCTAATAAAAGGTTGAGATATGAATGAATGGAAATAAATGAAAGAAATGTTAATATCCCCTACATTAATTTAATTATTATTTAGCTATAAACCATCTCTTAGACGTCTAATAACATCAGTAGTTCCAATAAGAGTTCTGAAAAAAAAAAAGAAAAAAAGATTCATAGCTAGAAAGCATTAAAATAAAATGTAAAGATGTTTATGAATGTCCCCTTCACCTGTTTTGCTGGGAAGAATTTAAAGAAGTCTGCATCTACAGTTATAGACCAGTTCTGAGATATACTTCACATACAATGTACTAAAGGTGCAGTAATACTAGCAACAAAATCATGCAACTTGTTGCATTGCAAGTTGTAGAGTGATGTTGTTCATATTACTGCTGCTCACTACTTGTTGCACAACAAAAATCGATGTTGCAGGTTGCGAAAAGTTGTTGCACAAAGTAGAACCACTTTCTATTTTTTGCAACAAGTAGCCACAACCTGCAATATTGATTTTTGTTGTGTGCCAAATTGCATGCAGGGTGACAAGTTGCATGATTTTTGTTACTAAGTTGTATTACCGCACCTTAAGGAAGATGCAATGTGCATAAAGCTCATAAATAAAAAATATATAAATAACTGTTTATTTAAGTGTCCAAGTCTTCTAGCGCTTGCGCACTAATTGGGGGACACTGTACTCTCACACGCACTACCTCTACATTAAATATTTTGCAAATAATCGCTCGACTCACATGTTGATTTTTGCTGAGGGAGGAAAAACTGGAGAACCCAGAGAAAAAACCCTTGTGGCATGGTAGAGAACAACACATCAAACAAACTCAATTCACATATGATCAGGCGCTCGAGCTGGGACTCGAACCTGGACCACAGTGTTGAAAGGCCAGCGCTCTAACCGCTCGGCCAACCATGCCACCCAGAAAAACGTTTTTGTGTTACAAATGACAGAGCTTTATGCATCCATGCCTGGCAGGGATCATGAAGTCTTAACATCCCTGCCCCCCCTCCCTCTCTCTTTGTCATCCCTGTCATTCCATTTTGGGAATTCAAAACTTATTAATAATAAATTGAGTAAAATGTGAGCAAATTGTGATTAGACTGTTTTCTTACCCTGTTAATCCTACTCCAATTATAAGAAAATCTGTAGCTCTTTGAAACCATGTTAACTCACTAAAAAAACATAAACAACTTTTATAGGCACAAAAAAAAACTGTATAAAAAGTATAAAAAAATGTATAAAGAATGCAAAAACAAATGAACTTACTCTTGAAATATTTTCAAATGAAACAAGGCTGGGAAGATGAAGGAAAGAAGCGTACAACAACTGGATCCAACAAGTGCCATTAATATGGAGAAATTTGGAATAATTATTACAATAACAGCACTTAATAGTACCACTGCTCCTCGTATTAGACTCTACAAGAAAATAGAACTTCTATTAACATCCAACCAATGGCCTAACATCTTTGAAGAAAACATTATTAAGAAGCAAGGAGTTACGTTGCTCTTCGATGTGGAATTATAAACCATTACACCAATATTTTTATTTTCAATGATATTTATATTACCTTATTTTACAAGCCCATTTGAAAATTACTCCAACATAATTTGATATTAGCACTTTACATGTGAATAAATTATCGTTATTAAATTATTATAATTTATTGTTATCTCACTATCTCTAAAGACTGATACCTCTCAAATATTAGCCTGTCAACAGGCTCCCTCCCCAGAGCCTACAGTATTCACCAGCCAGCTATTCAAATATGGACAGCTTAATCAATATAGGTGGGTGTCGGTCTTTCTGAGAGGTACCTACAACAGGGGTGTACTCAACAAAACTTTAGAAGAGATCATGCTTCCCCAAGGTTGAAATTTTCACCCTTTTAGTTTTATATACCAATACCATCTTTTGATAGAAAATGTACTCAATTTACCCCTTGCATATACCTTTCCAAGAAAATGGTATGTGCCTTTTACATGCCTTTCATAAAAATGGTTATAAATAACTGTCAGTTTTCCCTATTCTTTTTTATACTTCAAATTGTGAAATCACTAGAAATCAGATCCATTAATGATGTACAGTTATCTACCTAAATCATGCACATCAAAACACTACTTACTCCATAATAATAATGATATTTGCTTTCTTCAAGTAATTGCTTTTCAAGAATTGAAACAGCAGGAAACATCATTACTGTGAAAAAATATATCATAAAAAAATGAATGGATGAATAATTAACTAATGACTGATTGACTGACAATGGGGTGTGTGTGTGTGTGTGTGTGTGTGTGGGGGGGGGGGGGGGTGCAGGGAAAAAATATCCTCTGTGGTGGGGGTATGGATATTTTCTGGAACTACACAATCTACCAGCTAGCCTTATAAATTGATGCATCTGACTTATAGCTCTGAAGTTTATGAGTGGATGAATGACAGCATTCATTTGACTAACAAGATATAGGATTCCAATTCAATCTCAGACTGGACTAAATGATAATGTCTGATTGAATAGTTTATCAAGGAGAATGTATTCAATGTATTTCAGTCAATATAGCTAACCTGGATAGGTGAAAAACAAGGAAAAACACAAACAACTCCTCACTATGAATGGAAATGGACCTGTTGAATAAAACATTTTGTTTGCTATCAGCAAAACCAATTTTGTCAAATTCTTGAGATAAATGTAGGAAAAATTACTGAATTATTCAGGTTGCAATGGGTGTGGTTTAGAAATTTTAACTCCTAAAAATATGACAAACATCCCCAATGGTTTTTGTTGGACTCCCATTGGCTATCATGACCTTACAACCACCCATTATGACAACCTGACAACCTACCAACAACATACTGACATCCTACAACCAATATATCAATGACCTACAGTCAGCCAACAATTGAAAACCTAATAGCTACCAAACTGTCTTACAAAAAATTTAAGATAAAAGAATAAATAAAATAAATAGAACTTTATCAAAATTATTACATTGCAGCGGTTTTCACTGAATTACGTAATATTACAATAAAATTAAAAAAACAACTAAAATCTAACATAAGTTATGTTTCATTGTCAACAACAGCAAAGTTGATTAGTTGAAAATTATAAGACTATTATTATAATAATAACTAAGGAAAACAAAGCTCAATTAGAACTTCTACTGTAGTTAAACTATTGCATACCTGGTGGTAAATTGAGGGTAATAATGCTTCTAGTTGATTTACCATAAGACTAAAAAAGAATATTATCAAAGAGTTAAAATTATCAATCAAAAATCAATCAATCAGTTAATCAGTCAGACAATCAATCAATCAATCAAACTGCACTTCTTACCAAATATCCACAAACTCCGAAGGTTAATGAAAGTGTTGTAACTAGAGCCAATGTATACTTGAATATTCTGTACATGTGATAGGGAGTTAATTATAATAATTAGACAGTGACATTTATTAACAGTTAAAATTGTTGTACATATCGCAACTTGTATTTTTTTTCAGTATTTGGTTAGAATTTTGTTTTTATCTGAGTCATCAATCATCTTTGGGGGTAGAAGTTATTCAAATCAGCCAATGACTTGTATGTATTTCCATAAGCTACATTCCCAATAATGATTGATGGATCAGAAAAAAAAATCTAACCAAAGTTAGGAAAATATTGGTCACAATGCAACAATTTTTGCTGTTACATTGTAGTTATAATGATGATATAAAATATCATTTTTTGTAAGTAGGAATGATGACAGTAACAATGGTCCAAGTAGTATATGCATTGATTGTATGTTCCAGAGATCTTTCAGGATGATATATTAATTAATATTTTATTATCATGACTGACCATAATCATTATGACAATAATATGATGATGATATCACTTGACATTGATAAGGACAGTTAGTGCAAGGTGATGATGATGATAGTGATGACAATACAAATGATGACAATGACTATTGATAAATGATGACAATACAGTTCCCCCTCCCATAAATAGACACACTGGGGGGTATGTCAAATCATGGTAGGGTTCAAGAAATCACAGAAAATGCAGAATATATTAATCTCATAGAAGGGGGGTATCTGTATTTAGGGGGGTATTCATTAAACCACCAACAAACTGACAAATAATCAGACTGTCAGCCAAGAAATGATCGACTGTGAGCTTGTTGGTGGTAAACTCTATATAACAATAATGACTCAATGAATTGTTATGTATAGCACCTTCTAAACTTTTTTCTTGCCTCCTTAGCACAAGATAGTTCAAGTGCTAAAACCATACCTGCACCCTACAGAAAACAATGACATAATCATAATAAATTTTAAAGGTCTCAGTTAAATTCTGGATTCAAGCTATATTAAAGTAATCAACTCAGACTATTAAACAACCATTTTTTAAGTACAACAACTGTAATAGTGCAGATTTCGTATGAATGTGAAAAACTACGGCACGGTTACGGCGCAACACGGACACGGCATGGAACCTCGCCTGCTGATGTCTTTGTAAATTTGTAAAGAAATCAGCAGGCGAGGTTCTGTGCCGTGTCTGTGCCGCACCGTAACCTTGCCGTAGTTTTTCACACTCATATGAAATCTGCTCTAATAGCATGTGTCACATTTAGAAAAACCATTGTTTAGATGTAGACAATGTAAGATTGCTTGATGAAGGCCTTATAATATAGAGCAGATTTCATATGAGTGTGAAACGTACCATGCAGTGCCATGACCGTGTCAGTGCCTTGATATCTATAAAAACATTCGAGATTCCAGCCGTAATCGTACCGTGACCATGCTGTGCCATTTTCACAGTCATACAAAATCCACTCTACACATACATGTACATGTAGGTTATTAACATTCAGTCCAAAATAAAAGTTTACCTCATAGCAATATATAGCTATCCCTAAGAAAAATGGTAAACCCTTGATGTTGACCATCTTTGGATGAAGACTATAATTATAAGAAGAACATTGAGTTGTTATGAGGTTGCAATACTGAACACATTCATGTCAAACAAAGGGATAGCAAAGACACAACTGACCTTACTCTAGGGTATAGTAATTAAAGTACAGAGGACATATAATACATGTAGATGCCTCAGGGGACCCCTTAGAGGGATCAGGGAGACACATCTCAATACTTAGGGTATATCTAGGGACAAGGGACATATAAGGGATGTCGCATGCGATGCCCAGCAATACAAGGTTGGGAGTGTTATTCAAACATGAGGGTATTGAATTTCTACGGATTGAGAATAGATTTCACAGGTGCCAGAGGGGATGGCCCATGGCTTGGTAGTCAGGGTACTTGCTCTGCTACCCTTTGCTCACTTAGCCCTGAGCTTGTTGCAAACAATGTACCTACCATCCATACATGATGGACATGCAGTCTTCAACAAGTCAAATGGAAATATGTGTACTCCTTGAACTTACCTTACTCTATCAAAGTGTTCAAAATCAAACCAGAAGACAACACAGTATGCAAAAACATTTGCAAAGTCAGCAAAAATACTGGAAGAAAATGCAACAAAATTCTGTGAAAATTTGGAAGGTTATGTTACATGGATTGATCCGCAACAGCGATTTTCTGCGCAACACAATATTACCCGTAAAGTTTATGCCATGGAAAATACAAAACGCAACTATTTTAGGAAATTTTTGCTTAGTAAACGAGTTGCAAATGTTTGATACGAATTTTTAAAACTTTTAATGCAAAATTATCAATTTGACCAAGTGTTGCCTGAAAAATCGTTGTTGCGAATTGACCCATGTAACATCACCTTTAGTCTAGGAATTGGTTTGACAAAAACATAAGGTTAGAATGATAAGCAGCCAAGCACGTGGCTCAGTGTGACAATTTATTATTATTGGTAACAGCAAACAACCTGGTTATTAATAATTCATTGGGCAGTGGCAGTTTTAGAAATGAGCCCATTGAACTCAGCAAATACAAAGCACAAGACCACCATTACATCCTAATGTTTTAAATGTCATGAATTTTACCTATGAATACTTCAAATAATACAAATCAATGAAGCTACTCCATTCAACGATTTACCTACCTAAAGATAGCAAGTCTTTTTAAATGTCTAAAATTGACAAGAATCAATAGAGGTGGTAACATTGCAAGAAGAACAGCATATCTGAAAGAACAAAAAAAAAATTCCTTTTTCAAAACAAACAATAACAACTGGATTAAGGGAATGGAGAGTACATCCATGGTTTTTTCCTTTAGAAAAGTACAGTTACTAGTTACATGTACTTCCTATCCAGATATCAACAGATCATGCTAATCCCCTAAGTATGCTCTCCTGAGAAGAATAGTTTCAATTTTTGCAGAGCTAAATGGTCAAAAATAGGCACCAAATGCATAGACCATTTGCTTCCGGGTGGGGCTAGTTACTACCCTAGCAACATCTACACTAGCAACATCTACTATATATATGATTTTAACCACCGCCCGGTTGGCTCAGTTGGTTGAGCGTCGGTCTCTCGTGCGGGAGGTCAGGGTTCAAGTCCCGGCTGGACCAACACTCAGGGTCTTTAAACAATTAAGGAGATTAGGTGCTGCCTTTGTAGTTACATCTGCAAAATAATGGTTAGACCTTCACATCTTCTCGGATAAGGACGTTAAACCGTAGGCCCCGTCTGCTTTCACTCTAACCCTGGTTGTATAGTGGACGTAAAAGATGCTGTTGTACTGTTCGCAAAGAGTAGGGGATTGTCGCCCGGTACAACAGTCTGTCCTTACTACTAACAAACTCTAAGCACATATAAATGCAAAAATTTCATTTCATATGGTTTTGACATAAGTGTAACTACATAAATCTCTTCTTGCATGGTCCTGACAAAAAAGGGAATACCCATATCCTTTCACACAACAGAAAGTACAAGCATCATTAAAATCTCCCAAATATAACAATGTGTTGAAAGGTGAGCTAGTCATTCACTTACTTAGAGAATTTCTCAGAAGTCATGTCTGAAATATTTTCTGATATAAAAATTAGATAGCCACATGAAAAACCTGCAAGAAAAAGTTTAAATTATATAAATTAAAGTAAAGTCAAATAGACTGATTCCATAAGTCATGTTAGTTTTCACTCCTTTGTATTGTTACTAAGGTCACTACCACCACAGGAAGCCCAAGGAACAAACAGATCGACTTATGGAATTGGTCTAAAAGTCAAATAATTAAATCCATCATTCATGCTGAGATATTAATTTAAAATTCTAGGAGAATTCAAGGAGTATTCAAGTCCCCAAAAATGATTTTTCAAGGAGTAGTGTTACCCAATTTTTTTACTCATGGTTTTACTGATTAAACTAATTGGACATCCTCTTCCCTCACTTATATGTAAAAGAAAAAAGTGAATTTCTATGTTTCCCATCCCATTCAAGTCCATTACGTTTTTTGTTAAAAGTATAAATTCAAGGAGTTTTCAAGGAGTTTGCGCAGAAATTCTAAAATTCAAGGGCTTTTTAAGCGCCTTTGAAGATGTAAATGGAATTCAAGGACTTTTCAAGGAGTTTAAAGAGTAGCACAAACCCTGTAAATCAAACTTTTTAAACAGTTACTAACATATATCTCTCACTGTGGATCAAACACTTACCAATCTGTGAAACAACTATACTTGTATCAACTAGCATTTTCCCTGTAGGGCCAAGTGCATAAAAACCTACAGAGTTAAAAACATAAACAAATAAAAATTCAAGGATCCATACTATATATCTTGAAATTTTTATCTTGTTTTCTCTGACATTTTTGATAATTTTACATGGATTTTTTAATTCCTAACAACATGGATCTTCATCGTTATGACATAGAAATTTATCAAAAAAGTCAGAGAGAACAAGATAAAAATTTAAAAAATTCAAGGTTTGAATTATATTGCAATGTGAAAGAGGAGTCCTTCCATGCATGCCCTGATGAACAATGTTCAAAATTAGAATTAATGTTTGTTTCTCTGAGTATGAAATAAGACTCAGAAAAATCTAAGTCTGATCCCCTACCAAGTGCTGGTGGCTCGGATTTTTTTTCAAGTCTTAATTCACACTCAAAGAAGCAAACACATTATTCTAACATTTTCCCAAGTACATAAATTTCCATTCATTAATGTTCAAAATGATTGTTGATGTCAATGATATTCTGAAGAGAACTAAAATTAGGTAAATATGGCTGCCTAAACATGATGTCATTGCAATCACAAGTGTCATGTTAGTCATACAGTGAACAAATATGTGAAATACTGTATTCAACAGCTTATGTCCTGTTTTCACATAATTTTGCAACACGTTGTCCTTACCTAAATCTCCATAATCTATTTCTTGTTCCTGGTGCTAAAAAGAAACAAAACAATAGTATATTTTGATCTCATGAAGACCTCTAAATGTGAACATGGAAACTGATTAAGGTAATAATCAAACTTATAGCTAAGTGGAAAAATTTTCCTTACCATAATTGCATTTAAATTTTTACCATCTTCAATATGAAGTGGCTCTTTTTCCTCCAGAAGTACATGAACTTTTTCTGATTTGGGTTTTAAAGATCTCCCAGTTGACCACTTTTTCTCTGTTAATTTATACTTGCTATCAATAACAAGGAGCATAGCTTTAACACTGAAAGATGAAGGATGAGAAAAATATATTAAAAAGGACCTGGATTAATCAAAAAGTGAAAAAATTGGGGTACTCACATAAACCTGTATGGCCTATACATGGAAAGGTGTATTAATTTTTGAATGGGATTCATTTTTCAAACTTTAAGGTAAAACAGTCATGCCCACCACACCCTTAATTGCATCTTATGTGGTTCATCTGGTGTGGACTTGGTTGTGGGGGAGCTTAATATGGTGAATCCTATAAGACATCTGCAATGGAGGCCACAGCAATAGCAGTCCTTCACAAATGTATGGATTTTTTCTTCTTTACAGCATCTTATCAAAGTCAGGGTTTTAGACCTCTGTAAACTGTACTTCCCATTAGCCTGTTTTACTGGTACATGAGGGAGCACCTTCCCTCTTCTTCCCCAAGCCTCTCTTCTCTGTAGTGCTAGCCAAACAAGCTATATATACTGTTCGGTCCTACTGTATCTTACCCCCATGCTCCCAGTCAAGCTATTTGTATGCCACTTCAAGAGAATCAGTAAATTTACAATGTTTACAGAGAGACTAATGGGATCTATTGACCTTAATCATCAAGCGTATATGTCGTTTATCCTTAGAAATTTGCTATGGGTTGAAAAATGGCGTTGTCGAAAAGGGGTATTAACATCATGCAAACATTTCAATGACGTGGAAAAGAACGAAAAGCTGAAAAGAAGGAAAATCGATACTTTATAGTATAAATAGCAAACTTATTTAACATATATCATATTTAATCAGAAAAGAAGGATAGACATCTGACTAGACATTTCAACTGCAAGTGAGCAACAGGGAGCAGTTTAATTGTGACGGCGAAAAGTTTGAACTCTAACACTAAAGTAGTTCTTACCTTATGACACCTACTAATATCATGACAATACTACCCTCGATTATTCCAGCCTAGACATAACAAGAAACCACAGATAAAGCCGTTAGATTGATGCTAGAAGTTGAGAATATATCAAAGTACAGAAACCGGCATATGAAGATTGAGGTCAGTTTATACCTCTCTGATCGCAAAAGGCATTCCCAAAATCCCAGCGCCAATAAATGAGATAAAGATGTTGGCAAATA
Source organism: Telmatactis stephensoni (assembly GCA_029948255.1). NCBI lineage: Eukaryota > Metazoa > Cnidaria > Anthozoa > Actiniaria > Isophelliidae > Telmatactis > Telmatactis stephensoni. Next base: position 139,256 of record JALIZF010001510.1, read on the forward strand.
TCGTAGTAGCACTAGTGGCACCATCACTATGCATTCTAACACTGACAAGTTTTTCAAAGTTGAGAAAAAGAACGAAGAGAAAAGTGTCTGATATTGTTTACAGTCAGTTGGCAAATTTTGACCGAAGGCCTGCGTGCCAGCATGGCAAGGTTCACGTTCTTTACTAGGGGAGGGGAGGGTTGTAAATTATATTTTCTACGCACCAATGGTTGTTAAGTCGTTATCATTATGAATTTTACCAACAAAAGCACTAAAATGTTATAATATTTTTCTCTGTTACAAAGAATAATATATAAATTTTTATTTGTTACTTTTACACGAATATTTGAGAGAACCTCTGACCCTTCGGGGACTCCCGTAAGGAAAACTTGTAAGACCTCTGGGGAGCTTGGGTACTAATCCTGGGACGAGAGCCTCGGTCGTTCTCTTTGCCATCTTCGATCGAAGGTCTCAGGTTGGAAGAAATCACTTTTGAATCTGTTGTTTTTTATGTTGTTATTTTAGCCATCTGAACCTCAAAATCGAAAACAATTTCGAGTAATAAACGCTGTGTTCGAATCTTGAGTTATTTTTCATTTTGTTTGCAAAGAAGGTTAAAATTTTGGCTTTTTTGTGTCGATGGTGACACAATGGGCTGGATGTTGGTGCAAAAGAAATCGAGTACTTTTATTAAATACATAAAAATAGCCCATTATCCTGATACATAGTTGAATGATCGATTTATGTAAATATTGATAACAAGGTTAATTTTGACTTAGTTTGAATTATTAGGAGTTTTAAAAGTTATTGGTAAACAGAAACATTACTGTTCTCTTATCTCTCTGCCAGACCAACCAGTAGAAAGTTGTAACTTGGTTCTGATGTACTGTAGTAATTTTTCTCTAATTATGCACTTTCAGCCATGAAGACCACTTTGGCATCACAGACAGTAACTGTCCTAGACAATGGTAAGCAAGCAACTACTATATTTCTACTTTTGTTGTTGTTGTTGTTGTTTGTTTGTTTTTGTTTGAAATGAGATTTGATAAGAGTATAATAATCTGCTCTTTAGTTCTGACATCCTTCATCTTTCTACCTACAGTTGATATCTATATCAAAAGACGAGTAGTAACTGTCAAAGGTCCTCGGGGGACTCTAAAGCGTGATTTCCGTCACTTGAGGCTTGAGTTGACAAGGGTTGGAAAGAACAAAATCCGTGTTGATGTGTGGTTTGCGTCACGTAAAGAGTTGGCCTGTGTTAAGACCATTGTCAGTCACATTGAGAACATGATCAAGGGCGTTGTTTATGTAAGTTTGTAACAGGGAGAAGCTCATGGCCATTCAAAAAAAAAATGTATTTGCATACTTTGTCTGGACTGTTATCTAATCAGCATCAGGAAATTGTTTTTCGTTCAATCTAATTGCTGATCAGAGGATGTCGGGTCAAAAAGTATGCAAATTTCCTTTTGTTCACAGTTTTGAGCTTTGGACTCTTTAAGATGATACAGTTATTGTAATGATTCTAATTAGTGCAGATTTCGTATGAGTGTGAAAAGGACCGCACCGTGCCGTGACCGTGTCAGTGCCATGTTTCCTATCAAAACATTCGAAAATTCTGCTGTAACCGTGCTGCGACTGTGCCGCGGCCTTTTCACACTCATACGAAATCTGCAATAATGTGTAATGATTGTAATTAATGCACAAGGTCTGGTTATATAAAGTGCTATAAAAATACTCATAAACATTAGCTGTGGTTACGCAAATTGGTACCAGATTGAGATTTTGTATATCATATTGGTGCCTTTTAGGAGTAAAAATAGCTTGAGGCATGGCAATTTAGCACCTTTTGGGGGTAAAGTTGAAAATTCCCAATGATCATCCCTGACGAGATCATAATGGGCATCCCCCAGGTTTTATAGACAGTTTTTAACCTCTTCCAGATGAAATTATGAAGGTACATTGTATCATCTTCTGTACATCCATTGTATGACGATGTTTTTCCAATTCAACTCGACAAAACTCTAGAGAAAATTGTTAGATATTGTTTCGAAACTCATCAGAATATAATTATTATTCCCTTTGGATCCTCAGACTTTTTGAGAAATATGAAAAGAAAATGTAAGCTATGGAGTTTTGTCATGTTGAATAGGTGAAATAATGTAACATCATGGATTCAAGTGTAATCATAAAAGCCATCACTCAAATAACAGAGCCAACTGGTAGCAATTGAAATGATCACAAGTAAAATTTTTGTAACAGTATTGTGCCATTAAAATATAAAAGATACAGTACCTCAACTGCCTTTGTTAGCAAGCAGATGGACTTGCTCTAGCATAAACCATTTTTACTATTCACTATACAACTCAATCTAAAAGTTTTCCAAGTACCAAACATTTCTGAATTGTTTGAATCTATGGTATTTTTACAGGGATTCAAGTACAAGATGCGCTCAGTTTATGCTCATTTCCCAATCAATATCACTGTACACGAAGATGGTAAGCTTGTGGAGATCAGGAACTTCTTGGGTGAGAAGTATGTGAGGAGAGTTCGTATGAGACCAGGAGTCAATTGTTACAATTCCCCTGGAGTCAAGGATGAGATCACCCTTGAAGGCAATGATTTGGAGCTTGTGTCAAACTCTGGTATGTACCATTATTTTCATAGAGCAATGATAACAAACATGCATGAGCTCAAGTTTCTAAGATATGCAACAATTTCCACTTGAGCTAACCACACACACACACATGAATATTTTGCCAATTTCCAGAGGCTCAACAATCAATGTAATTGAACTGTCAAACATGTCTGTTTTGCCAGCCTAATGTTGCTCAGTGGTTCATTGAATGTTTTACATGCCAAAATGTTGAAGCTGAGTAAAATGGACGAAAGTTTTGAATCTGGTCATGCTTTGGGCAGTAATCTTGAGAAGATCCATAATTTGATGACATTTTTGCTCTTGGGGGAGGCTCATTTTCCAAGATGCTCTCAAGTGGCCACAACAAAGTTTAGAGTCACTCAAGGCATTGTGCAGGAAAGATGGTTGCAATTTTGTGCAAAACCTAGGGTGTTTTCCATTTAGTGGAATCAACCAGACAGAACGGCCAGTTCTTAAATGGTACATGTCAATTCCTGAAGTCAGTCGTAAGAAATCAGACCGTTCTGGCCAGTTGGTTCCTTTAAATGGAAAACACCCCTAGTGAAAAGCTGAAAGTTGTAGCAGGAAGAAATTCCAATAACCTTTCTACAGAAACTCTGGAGCTGATCCAGATATGAAAAAAAAAGAGTTTATCTTTGTATCTCATCATTTTTAAATTTCCCTTATAAGCTACAAAGATGAAAAATCTTCCAAATCATGTCAGCTTACATAGGGTTTAACACATTTTTGTGGTAGATATTTGACTTCTATTGGATACAACATTTTCAACATTAAGAAGACAGTGTTGTCACAATAAAAATGTTTGCCAAACGATTTAGCAACATTTGGACAGACATGTTTGACCACTGAATCACACCTGTAGTAGTGGGAATAAACTGGATTGTTGTATTGTTCTTTATCAACAATTTGTCACGAAACTCAGCGGTCTCTAGTAATTAGAAACTGGACTATTCCGCAACAATGTCCAAACAACTTCATGACCGTAACGTGAAGTATTCCACTTGACAGCTAGGGGTCATTTGATGAATTCCTCAGATACTGGTCAGCAGAAATAGCTCTGATAATTATAAAATGATATGTTGCACTAGTGAGGGCATCATACTTGGAGGGTGTAAGATCCAGCCGTTGAGGAAACAGCCATATGGGCATGAAATCCTAAACTTGGCCCTAATGAAAAATTCAGACCATTGGAAAAAAAAACCACAACATATCCAACTTTTTTTTTGTCAGTTTCATTGCTTATGAAAAATCTTAACCATTTTATTATTTTATTTTCAGCTGCTCTCATCCATCAGTCAACTTTAGTGAAAAGAAAAGACATCCGAAAGTTCTTGGATGGTATATATGTATCAGAAAAGACTACTGTTACCCCAATGGACTAGGCTTCATTTATTGTTGACTGAAAATCTGTAATAAAGAATTCAAACTTTATTATTGAGTTTTGCTTTGATTGTGTACATGTACTGTAAGACATTGGGATATTTCCTTAGTCTTGATGGCAAAATGATGTGCCATCAAAAACTACTCTTTTGTAATATACTGTGATGGATTTTGTACTACTTTACTATCGCAAAATGATGATTGGTCTTAGTTTAAACTGAAACAGCATTCATGGCTATATAGAGGCTTTGCACTATCACATGATGGCAGCCATGACAGGAGGCACAACAATGGAGTCTTTCCCTCCTGGGAAACTGAGCTCTTTGTAATGTAAACCAGATTAGTGCAGACTCTATTGTTCCTGCCTCCTGTCATGGCTGCCATCATGTGATGGTGGGTGGCTGAAAATTTTCAGAAAATATTTGGTCTTTTCACGTGTCACGGGTAATTAAAAAATCTTTTTCACGTTCACAAAAAAATCAAAAGCTGCTTTCACGTGGACGCAAAAAGATTTAAGACCTTAAATCACGTTTCACGTCAACTAAAGAGCCCGGCATTCACGTTTAACGTTTCAGGGGACCCTGATCATTACATAAATCTCAACTTTGTTTGAGAATCCCTGCAACTAAGAGTAATCGACCTTAAAAGGATTCTGATACCATTAGCTAAGGGGTCCGAAATATGCCTTTTTCCAGCATTCCTAGAAAGTGCAGTGGTCACGGGAAGTCTAGATGGGGAATACCCACTTCGAAATCATCAGAAAGTGAAATACTGTGCTACTGATCATTCTTAATATTCTTGCTACGTATCTTTATAGAAATGACATCGCATGTTTTCAACATTAAAATCTCGTACAATAGAAAAGGAAATGGAAGAGGAAAATCGAGTAGTTTTCGGTCAGTTTTCGGGAATCCTGTTGGAAAGGGATCACGTGACACCACAGGCGGAGCTCTAAGGTCACATGACCCGCCTTCGTATATAATAAACATGGCGGAAGTGTGTTGAGGTGAACACTGTTGCTGCGAAACCAAAGTGAATTCTTTGTTCTAAAAATCAGGAAATTTGGTTCCATATTGTCAAAAATCTCTACAAATATGTTCTCGACAAAAGTTATAAAAGACTTATTGACTCTGTTGGCGTTTCACGTAGTATTGGGGTCGTGTTTTTACGAAGAGAAAGAACAGACGAAGTACACTTATGCCAAACTCAACATTACCATTTATAATCCAAATGGAAAACGATTCCACATTCGTGATGAAGGATATTACGGGACTCACAGTCCCTTGAGTAGAGCTAGTGGATGGCTTTATACATTGAGTGATTCTAACAAAAATGGATGTAAAATTTTTAGCATCAAAGTCAATCAACCATGGATCGCTCTCGTTCAAAGAGGTTCTTGTCGCTTTGACGAAAAAATCACGAACGCCTACATACACAATGCCAGCGCTATCATTATCTACAACAACCAAGACTCGGATACTCCTCAAATGCACAACGATGGATCAAGGAATATTGTATCTGTTAGCATTAGGAAGAATTTGGGAGAAAGCCTGGCCGAGATGATGGGAAATAACAAAACTATGTTTGTGGATATTACTAAAGGACGTTCGAGAACAAAATGGCAAGTCAATCCTACTTCAGTGTTATTTGTGTCGGTGTCGTTTATCGTTTTGATGGTTATTTCGCTGGCTTGGTTGGTTTTCTATTACGTCCAGAGATTCCGATATGTCCATGCTCGAGACAAAACTGAGGTTAGTATAAAATTCAACTTTAGAACTTTTTTTCCCAAAAATGACATACAGGTTGAACATCGGACGGAAATCGGTCATTGATGTGAGCTTATTTGTTTTTGCGTTTATTTCGAAATACATATGTTTATTTGTAGATATTCTCTCGTCAAAACGTGTGTGTTTACACGAAATTGTGTGAATTTTAGTACTAATATATTTTAATCCTTAATGCATTAAACGAACGTAGACGGCGAAACATGAAGCGGTAAAACGTGCGTGCTCTATTCTCTTGTGTATTCTCGATATATTGTTCACCTTACAATGCATTGACGTCAAGCTAAAGGATTTTCGGAAAATTGTATGATTGATCATAGGCCGCAAGATGATATCTTCTTTATCGTGGAAGTATTATATTTCGAGAAATAATAAGTTGCGAACAAAATTTGCTATATTAATTTAGAGCTTTGAAAGTTACTCAGATTGGTCTAGAATCGAATTGTTGCATAACAATAGACACCTTGAGATTTATAGCTGTTTCATAAACCGCTTCTTTGAATACCTTCCGAAAGTATGAAATTATGTGTTATAACATGCATCTCCCCTAGACTTTAGATAACGAGTGTTTCCCACGAGCATTTTCTCCAGACACAGCTGGGCAAGTTTATTTATTTACGTGCTTCCTAAACTGTGTAGATTACCCGTTAATACGTTGACTGTTATTATTTTTTAATTTTTACTTTTTTTTCCAAAACCATGTACTCTTTGGATGATAGATTTTAAAATTTGTGCTGATGTGTAATAGATATATACAAAGAAAAGCATTGTTGACGTTTAAAACTTTATTGTTTCATCGGAATTAAAACATGAAGTGATGAGGAAAATAATGTCAACAGTGTTCAGCAAAGAATAAACAACTGACTGCTGAGCAATCAACTGCAATTTGTTCCATTCCATTCCAGATCAATACTAATTACCTATATTATCTGGTATACTGGTGAACTAAAATAATATTGCTTTTACTTTTGCTGCTTTAAAACTGTGGTACGTCATGAGTTTGTCTCAATATAACAAACTTATGTACCATCTTTTTGGATGGTCATATCTGGGAAGCCAAGGCTATCCTAAAACTAACCACCACAAATTGTTTTTAAAGCAGTTTTCTTGTGACCAAAGAAAAAACACCCGGAAATTAAACAGTCATCACAGAACACAGTTATGGCAGGAATTTCAAATGTTTTGTAGACAGTGTATAACTGACATGGTAGCTGCACACAGCGGTACCCACACAGCATGTTCTCTCTCATTAATATGAGAATTGCTCTGTAGAATTGCTCCTTCCTTCCTTCCCTTATTTTCTCCATGTTTGTCTGAGAGCAATGAATGATCAACTCAAGAATATCTTGACATTCCCAGTTTTGAGGTGTTATATTTTTACAAATACAATTATAATATGTCACTTTGGTGACAGGTCAGTGCTATCAAATTTCTCCAATAAGGTCCTAAGAATTGCAATTTTTTTCAAAGCTTCATACGGAGAAGTCACCACCGCAGCCAAAACAATTTTTGTCCCCTGAGAGAAAGCAGCATTTCTTGGAAAATATTTTCATTGCTTAAATGCATTGTAAGATGATAATTATGTAAGTTGTTCTGAACTCCTTATTTGCTAATAAAAGTAAATTAAATTTGAAAATGCAGCAATTTGTTTCTCAATTCCACTGTCTACAGTGAAAGAGCATTTTCTGTCTTTAGAACTGCAGCACAAAGATGTCTTTTCAAATTGAATGTCTTAAGGGGTACTTGGATGAAAATGAATTAAAGTTGGAAATGACTTAAAACTTAGTAAAACCCATCTGTATGACTCCCAATAATCACCAAAAGCAACATTTTTCTTTTCTTCAAAAGAGACGAATAGAAATTCTCAAGTACTTAGCATTTAAGTTGTGAGTAAATGATGTCATTTACTCAACCCTTAGTATTGTTCTTTTAGACTTTATATCAAAATTCCTCTTTGATAATGAGCTTGAAATGCAGATTTTTGGGCAGAGGGTAGCTAGTTATTTAACTAAATTCATCTTCAGGTAGAAATAATCGGTTTCCAAATTTTCATCAATTTTTATCCAAGTGGGCCTTTAATGTAGACATCGTCTACTAAATGATGAAACTCATCTGATGAATCCATGTTCAATTTTATGCAGATTTACTAACATCTTTTTTTTCCTTTCTGCCGCACAGAAGCGATTGACCTCTGCTGCCAAGAAAGCAATCGCTAAGCTTTCAACACGAACAGTTAGCAAAAAGGTATTGATTGTTACTTTAGTAAATAAAAATGTAGCTCTTAGAATGCCATCAAGTAGATGGCATACGTTGAGACTATCAATATTAATCTAGGTATTACACACTTCAGTTGAAAACCCAAATGACACTTTTCCTTTTATCTAAGAAAATATTGTAAATAGAACAAAACAAAGAAAAAAAGCATATTTTCCAATATATCTTTATTAGAGTGGACATAACGTAAGACTTTTCCATGTACTGCTGTGTATAATATGTACTGTGTCTAGTTGCCATTGCCCAATGTCCTCTAGCTTTACCCCATAAACCCTACAAGTGGATGTAGTCTATGATATTTCCATGTATGTCTAGTTGTGTAACCTATTGCCCTCTTCCTAGCTAAGCATCCCATAACGTGTTTGCGTGTATTGCATTGTATCATACACACAATATCGTGTCAAATTGCCATAGCCTTATATCCCCTAGCTACGCACTAAATAAGCCACAGACTTTGACACTGACATTTGCTCTTGACATGTCATTTTTGTCTTTGCAGGATGAGGATGAAGAAGTTGATGGGTGTCCTGTGTGTCTAGATACCTACAAAGGAGGAGACACCATCAGAATATTGCCGTGCCAGTAAGTTAAGCAAGACTTCATTCCTATGAATAGAGAGATTAAGTATTCCATACAAGACTACACAATTACAACAACACATGGATTTCCTATGAATAGAGGGATTAAGCATATACAAAACTACATCACGTACAGGATGTAATATGTAATTTTAATAAGTGATTGTGTACACAAGAATGGCAGACAGCAGAGAGGAACATGCAACCTACATTTTTCATGCCAGGTGTTGGTGTTCAAACGAAAATCGCTTTTCATGTTTGCAGCAATTAAGCGAAATGACTCACCCTTCTGTTGAAATGACAATAATGCAAGATACAAAAAAGAAAGTCATGTTCCTCTGCCATGTATCGTTTCCTGGCCACGCAGGTGATGCTTAATCATGTACGTACTACGTGATGCAGTGTGGTGCTTAATCACGTGTACGTGAGGCATGTGGTGCTTAATCTCTCTAATGTTATTAGTGAGGCCCTATTAGGACATTAATTCTTCCTATATCCCCAGGGAAAAGAGTCTCACACAAAAGAGTTATTCTGGTTACCAGGGACAACTAATGCCTTTATATATAAACAGTTAATCAATTAAATACAAGCTGCTTACAAATTTTTTTTTCCTGAGAAATATCTTACAAAGTATACCTATTTAAGAGCTCTGCATTTAACCCTCAAATGAAAATTTCTGTATGACAAAATAAATATTGAATTAGATTACCAACGATGTTGACATTATATTTGAGCTTAATTTATGTGAAAGTACTAGTGATTGCAATTATTAATGAAAAGTATAAATTCTGGTTTCTTTGCCTCTGAGAACTTTCTGTTATTTTGGTTGTAGAGTTTGTTTGGTTTAAGAAACAGTGGCCAAGAAGTATTTACCATTAGTTTAAAATTCCTTTGCAAGGGCTTTAGTAATGACCTGGTGGGTGGCATGGTTGGCCCAGTGGTGAGAGCACTGGCCTTTCACAGCTGTGGTCCAGGTTCAAGCCTCGGCTCGGACATCAGATCATATGTTAATTGAGTTTGTTTGATGTGTTGTTCTCTACCATGCCATGAGGGTTTTTTCTCCAGGTTCGCCAGTTTTTCCTCCCTCAGCAAAAATCAACATGTGAGTTAAGCGATGTGTGAAAAATATTTAATGTAGAGGTAGGGAGTGTGAGTGCCAGCAGATGAATAGCTACTACGTGGATCTGTTGTAGAAAATTATTTATTTATTATTTATTTTATGACTTATTTTGTTGTTGTTGTTATGTAGACATGAGTTTCATAAGATGTGCATTGACCCATGGTTGGTTGAACATAGAACATGTCCAATGTGTAAACTGAACATATTGAAAGAGTTAGAAGTGGTAAGTTTATACTATACTTTTTATGTTAAGTTTGGCTTCTACTGAAAGTAAGTGGTTGTGCAATAAATGTTTGGTTGAGACCAGGGCCCGGTTGTTCGAAGGGCGATTAACGCTAATCTTGGGTTAAAATGAATGGTTTTCTTTAGAGTTAATCCTGGGTTAATGCTATTTGGCTTTCGAACAACTGGGCCCAGAATGTAGATATACATTATTGAATGTCTAGTGTTATTTACAATTTTTATTTTAAATTCTTGCTCAGCATTGATTGACATTCATTAAATATGGTAGTCACTGTTTAGATAGGACATATAGAAATGTAAATAAAGAGCATTTCCACTTGATTGCACATTTGCAAAATTATCATTTTTCTGTTGGTGAAATAACCTCACCACACCAAGTCCTATATGTTCAAAACTCTTGAATGATAAAAATGTTAGTAATAAAAATAATGATAATAATAATTAAAATGTTATTTACACTTTTAGATGGCACTTTTTAGCAATTATTTCATTGCACCAAGCACTGAGTTTATATAATTATTAATGAATAATCTTGCCTAGAACTAATTAGTTTCAAAGTTATACAATAAAACAAATAAGCCAACAAAATTTGTTAGCTTATTTTTATATTATTTAATATTATATAATAGTTGAGCCCATTTCTGTTATGGAGTAATTACCATGTTTTCTTAAATAATATTACTAGCCATTTCTAATAGAAAGTGAGGTGCTGCGAGCAGAAAACAGCTGGTGTATCCACGTTAGCAGAACTGTTCCCCTAAAACTCACGAAAGTACACCGCTTTCTCTGATATCAGTGAAATGTTTCTTGTCTATCTCCTGTGCGTTGTGTGACGAACACTGCTAGTTGACCTTCAATGTTGAACTACAAAACATAATTCTCCAGGATCATGCGATCAGTGTCGGACACACACAGTTCAAAATATTTAGCACTTTGAGTAAAGCAATTTTCAGGAATTTTTCAAACAATCACAAACGGCTAGCGTTGGCAATGATTATAAAACTAACTGATTTTAAAAAGCTATAGTTGTACGTTGCATCACGGTCAAAGATGCCGCATTGTCTACTGTACTATTTGACGCTTTAGATCAAACGAATGATAAATACAATTCATCACATACAAAGTATAAAATTTTCTTTCATAGAGTAACCAAATATATTGCAGAGATTCTCAGTGCGACAACACTTCATACTTATTATCTTGGCTTGAATTGATTCGGCCCGTAGACGAGCTTCGATTCGAACAGTAACACGCAAAATGACCCGTAACAGAACATTGCCCTCTCGAAAAAATATCACTTAGCATTTTGTGACTTTCATTTATACTTCGAGAAACATAAAACCTCTCGAATGGAATCGCACAGGAATCCCAATTCATCCCTGTGACGTCAAGGTTCGCCATGAACATACCACCGTACATAAAAATCGAGTTCGCGGATCAATATTAAAGTGACGTCATTAATCGCACAGGAATCCCACACCAAGAATAGTGTTGCTACTCGCTTCGCTCCCAGCAATTACCACAAGCAATGTCTTTCCTGCAGCCTCAAAATGAGGCAAATGGGGCAACTATTCAAACAGGCCAATTATTTGAACAAGCCAATAGTTTCAAATTTACTGTTAGGTTACGGTAACTATGCTGCATTGAATCACTCAAAATCTAAGTTTTTTCTGAGAATCATAATCTTACTTTTTAATATATAGTAACTGGCAAGAGAACAACATTAAATAATTATATGAAATTACTACCAGAAATGTTGTCAGAAGGCCAATAAAATGAGTGAGTTAATTTATATAATTATGACTGTCTGACTAGGAAGAGGAGTGGGGAAGTGATTATTTAACTGGGGCTGTTATTTCTTAGTTATCTATAAAAAAGGTATGGTTATTCAAACAGGTCAAATATTATTATTCAAGCAGGGGCAATTATTTAAGAAAATACAATACTTACTGTCTCTTGTCTCTAACATTAGCAAACAACTGAAAACCCAAGAATTAGTACAGAAGTTGAAGCAACAACTATAGAAGCACCAGAGAGTGTGGATCATCAAAGTGCTGCTGATAATCCTGTAGTTTTTATAGGAGACATTGACAATGCTCCCTTAGATGTACCAAGGCGACAGAGTATTGATGGAGAAAGCTCAGGTAAAAATTATACACTTAAAGAGGTCCCTTGAAGAACAGAGTTTAAGTGATGTCTCATCAAGTTCTAAGTTCTCCTCAAAAACCTTTTGATTTTAAAGGAGAATTAAGGTTTTGATCAAATGTCACTCTGTTTTTGCATGGATATCTTCACTTCACATGCATGTGTTGATTGAAAATAAGATTCATATAAGTATTTAAGTACTTTTTTCAAGTCAATCTTTTTTTGGCGAATGTTTTATTTTGAAAACAAAAATCCTCTTTTTCTCATCTTGTAGTCTTCCAATATTTATCATGTAAACAGGCATGAAAACAAAGCCAGTACTGTTTCAAAACAATTATTTTTTTATTTAAGTACGATAAAAATGAGCTGCATTATGGTAAGCCAAAGTGATCCAGATTTCTATAAATTTTGCCGCATTTGCCCCAATTCAAAATGGCGGACGAAAGCGTGAAGTGGCTTATTTGCAGTCGCCTAAGTGCAAATGTTAGTTGCCTCAGGCAACCCAGTACTGCTAGAGCACAGCCTTGATACTGCATGTTACTATAGCCCCAATCAAACCTAATTGGCTAATGTGTTGCTATGTACATTTCTACCCAATTCAAAACCTCGGAGAACATCAGAGGTTTCAAAGAACATCAGTTTGTGATGTTCTTTGAAATATACAAGCTTTTTTTGCATTTAAGAACTCAAAGCAATAGCGGTATTTTTCTAGGCTTACCAAGAATAGCTATTCCATATGATTTGTATCACTTAATACAAGTGTGTTTGTTTCCCAGGGAGTGCTGATTCTGCAGCTAGAATTCTTCAAGTGAATGCTGATGTAAATTGGGAACGTGATGAACGTGATAACTCAACATCAAATCTGATAGGATCGTCCGTCAGCACGTAGTACAGGAAATGGTTAAGCTTGCTTGGTGGATTTTGGCAAGCTCATGGAGTGAGTTTTTATGAACAAGTTTGGCTCACTCGGGTATGTCATCACCATCGCCATCTTTCTTGGGGGATTATTGCATACAATATAAACAGAATACAAAATCAATGACAAGACAGGAAAGACAGTCTTCAGGAGGGGACCATTTTGTCTTAGATTATTTAGCAGCAAGTGCAATGTTAAGAGTATTACCACCTCACCATAATAATATATAAAGAGACTGCTTTCTGCTATAAATGTTGAGTTTACTGCATGTTCTTCTACCATTGTTGTTATTGTATGGCTGGTTAATATTTTTAGTGTGAGTGGTTGTTGCATTGATCTGTTGCAACAGTTTTGGGCAACAGTGTGCATATTTTTGTTTTCAAGGAAGAGTAATACATTGATCTGTCAGAAAAATGGTGATATATTTTCAAGTTGTCCAACTGAAATTGACTATTCAGTTGTTTTATACATGCGACAGACATTGTAGTCTCCTTCATAGCTATATTCTGTCTTGTCAGGCAATGCCTGATCGACACACTGTGTGTTGATAGAGCATTGAATGACGAGACTTAATCCAACGTGAGGTAGACTATAAACATTGTGTTGATTTCAATAAATAATTACAAAAAGCACACAAGTAAAATGCTAGTCAAAACTTGAAAATCAGAACTGTTCATAAGTATTCTTAATATTTGTACATATAATAACTTGAGATAGTCTCTGTCAAGTGCATTAATGTAGGATTGTATATTTTACTATGTGTTTAGTAAACAATGAGTTACTATCAACTGAACTATCACAATTATGAATGAATTTAAAACTTTAACTATCAAAACTAGAATGATACAAAGAGTAATATCTGTACAAATTCTGAATTCTCCTGCTGTAATTTCTAGAATCCTAAAGGCATATTCCGATTTTAATCGTGTCTCATATGTACCACATGACACCTTCACCCAGTCAGAACACAGAGCTTTGCCCAGTTCTTGCACACATTGTCACTTAAAATGTGATTCTGGTATTTTTGCCATACAAAAGAACAAATTTTGAAACTTATGAATAGGCCTCTTTCAGCATGTTGGAATGCAGCTCAATTTGGACGGCAAAATAGTAGGTTTCCAGTTCTCAGGACATTGAAATTCTTTGGTTTTGCCTTCCAAATTGAGATGCATTCTAACATGCTGTAAGGTGCCTATTAAGATCTATTCAAAAGGTACAAACTTCACCATGTTTGTCACTGTTTTTTGAACTTGCTGTGTATGGAATGAGTTCTTTGTATCATGCAAAAGTTAAATTACAAGCGTGTTATCGGAAACTCTACTGCCTCTGGCTCATGACAAATTCCAGCAAAGCAAATGCAAACAAATATCTTGTGCTAACATGCAAATGACAGTGACATCTCTATAATGTATTCATTTGAGGCAATAGGAAATAAGTTGAATTAGAATTGTTAGAAGTATTGTTGAAAAGTTGTGTTTTTAGAGCCATAAGTTTCAAGAATTAAGTATAGAAAGTAAAAATTGTTTGGTTTTTAATTTCTTAGGGGTTTGACAGAATTAACGTATTCAACTTAAAATACTTTGTTGGCATTGTAGTTGTCAGTTTTATATCAAAGGTCAAACTTGCTATCTTATAGACTAGACATGGATAGTATTTTACCTTAGAGCAAACTAGAACCATGTATGGGACACCTTGAACACTCTAGTATAAAAGATCACGATTTATTGAGCAAGATTTTTAAATTCAGGCACTGAACTGTTAGAATGCGTTAAATATAACCATATGAAACTGCACTAAATTTAATAGCACTAAATAGTACAAAATCCTGATTGTTTTCCATAATTTGTTGAATTAGTACTATTTTGCACTGTTTAGTTAGTACTGTTTCATGTTTTAGAGTGATTTTCACCGGACTGTGAAATAGTTACTAAGCTAATAGACACTAGTAGACTCTGTACCCATTGTTTTCTTTTGTTACAATACAACTATTAGACACTATTAAATACTGACTATTAGTAATTTATTGTTTCACAGTCCGATGAAAATCACTCTAGAGTGTATGATCACACTTAACCCATGCAAAAGTACAAGATCTAAATAGTACTAATAAGTCCCAAATCCTTTATTTTTCATTGTATAATAAGTGGTACTTTGAGCTATTTAGTTAGTGCTTTTACATTGGGTTAATTGTGATCATTCTATAATGATTCTGTTTAATCTGTTTAATCAATTTTACACAGTTCTTAGTTTTTGTTTTACAGGTTAAATAAAATCACACGGAAAATCACTCTAATTGAAAAATTGCACTCTAACCTATATGATTACAAGGGAATGAAAGTGCACTGTGAGCTACCACTCAATATTTCCATAATCAAGACAGCGCATGTAGCAAGCATTAGCACCTTTATTTTGTAGACAGCTGTAATTTATCCAACAATATATCATTATTTCTCAATTGGTATCTAATGCAGTCATTTTAGTCTGAAACCCAATTATTTTCCAAGCAATGCCTTATTAGTTTCTTAAAACGAATCAAGTAATTAATGCTTTTGATTTATGAGGAATACTGCTAGAGTTGTCTGGGTAAAGTATGATGAAGGGGTTTTCAAGTGCACGTTCTGTATATTAAAGGTCGATACTTTATTGAATATACGCCCTAATTTTGTATTGATAATTAGTGCAATGTCCAATGTGTGTCCATTGTGATTTACTGTATGGACCCTTGCATTAACTACTATTTGAATTGCAATCTTAAAACCAGAAATACAAGTAGCCCTGTTTCACAGTTATTTAACAAATAGATTCAATTTTTCCGTGCGTCTGTACTCTAATAGATGCACAGTTGACGTCAAAATGCGATGAAAAAAACAAAGTCGAGTCATTTTAAGGTCTTATGTGCGTGTAATAGAGTCGAACCCACGAAAAAAATAGAATCTATTATTTTGTTTTATATGATGTTCTTCAAAACATTTCAACCAATCAGAGCGCGCATAAGATTCAATGACGTCATCTATGCGTGTGTACTGTAATCACACGGTTCTCTACCAATCAAAGCGCGCGTAATCCAATTATTACATAAAAAAATTATGCATACACTGTATATAATGTGATGACTCCATCTTCAAAATGACTGCAAGAGATACTACTAGCCGTCATTGGATATCTTATTGTGTCACAAACGTTTTAGTATAGTTTCACTCCACTATATAATCACCTTCAAAGTCCCATTTATTGTAAAATAGAATGTAAATAGTATCTAGGTCTGGTAAATAAAATGAAGTCAAAGTACTGATATTGTTTATGTTATTTCCCCTCGCTGTGTCTTCGGGGTGTGTACTCCTCATATATTTTGCAGGGGCGGATCCAGCTCTTTTAAAGAGGGGGTGCGTTTTTTGATGGTAGCCAAAATGGTCTGTAGTCAGCTATGGGAATGATTTTTCCCACCACCACAGGCTTCCCGGCCCCAAAACAATTAAAGTAGCAGTAGTTTTCCCGCCACAAATACAACCACAGCCTTCCCGACCCAAAAACGATTGATGAAAAACGTTTATATTTGAGAAAAGCTTTCATCGTCGTTCAAAAGGGGGGTGCGTCCGCACCCAATGCACCTCCCCTGGATCCGCCCCTGTTTTGGACAAGGATCAGAATTGGTACACACGGTCAGAGGCTGGGACATGTACTTTACCGAAATCGGTACCAGATTGAGATTTTCCATGTTTAATCTATTGGTACAGTAGTTTGAGCCACAGCGATTTTGGTACCTTTTAATTAGGGGTGTAAATAAAAATTCCGATTACTGATCCCCAACGCGGATCCTGTGCGTTCGATCGCCTGTTCCTATAATGGTTTATAATACAGAGAAGGCGTATAGAGGTAAAAAGGATTTCACCAGTTGAAATTTAGACGAGTATAGGGCCTGTTTTTGTACCTGAATGAAAATGGTACCATATATTTGAAAGTGATGTGAAAGCGTACCGTTTTCTCTTTTATCTCAAAAATGGTATGTATATAAAAGGCTAAGGGGAGGCACGTGAGCCAGAAAGGGGGATTGGCTGGGAAGGGCGTTGATAGGGTGTGTCATTGGTACTGTACAGGCCCGCAAGTGATCCCAGAAGCCCAAATGAACCCACTAGAGACCCGAAAATGAACCCTGTCTAAAAGGTCCGCAGTGCCGCAGTTGAATAAAGGTTATATAGGTAAGAGTACATTACACTGGCACCGCGGTCCGCAGTGCCGCAGTCGAATAAACTATATATAGGTAAGAGTACATTACACTGGCACCGCGGTCCGCAGTGCCGCAGTCGAATAAACTATATATAGGTAAGAGTACATTACACTGGCACCGTGGTCCACAGTGCCACAGTCAAATAAACTATATATAGGTAAGAGTACATTACACTGGCACCGCGGTCCGCAGTGTAAACTATATATAGGTAAGAGTACATTACACTGGCACCGTGGTCCGCAGTGCCGCAGTCGAATAAACTATATATAGGTAAGAGTACATTACACTGGCACCGTGGTCCGCAGTGTAAACTATATATAGGTAAGAGTACATTACACTGGCACCGTGGTCCGCAGTGCCGCAGTCGAATAAACTATATATAGGTAAGAGTACATTACACTGGCACCGCGGTCCGCAGTGCCAGAGTGCCACAGTCGAATGAACTATATATAGGTAAGAGTACATTACACTGGCACCGTGGTCCGCAGTGCCACAGTCGAATAAACTATATATAGGTAAGAGTACATTACACTGGCACCGCGGTCTGCAGTGCCACAGTCGAATGAACTATATATAGGTAAGAGTACATTACACTGGCACCGTGGTCCGCAGTGCCGCAGTCGAATAAACGATATATAGGTAAGAGTACATTACACTGGCACCGCGGTCTGCAGTGCCGCAGTCGAATGAACTATATATAGGTAAGAGTGCATTACACTGGCACCGTGGTCCGCAGTGCCACAGTCGAATGAACTATATATAGGTAAGAGTACATTACACTGGCACCGCGGTCTGCAGTGCCACAGTCGAATGAACTATATATAGGTAAGAGTGCATTACACTGGCACCGTGGTCCGCAGTGCCGCAGTCGAATAAACGATATATAGGTAAGAGTGCATTACACTGGCACCGTGGTCCGCAGTGCCACAGTCGAATGAACTATATATAGGTAAGAGTACATTACACTGGCACCGCGGTCCGCAGTGTAAACTATATATAGGTAAGAGTACATTACACTGGCACCGCGGTCCGCAGTGTAAACTATATATAGGTAAGAGTACATTACACTGGCACCGCGGTCCGCAGTGCCGCAGTCGAATAAAGGTTGCAACGCAACAATGTTGTGCGACAAGTTGTACGATTTTGTTGCTCGTATTACCGCACCTTAACGCCGTAGTTAATTGTGTGATTACATAACGGATTTCAGCCCAGACTTAGTTCGTTACCTCAATGCGCCCTAAAGCAATACAATACAAAACAATACAATACAATTTTATTAGGAAATCCTATAAGGTTTTTCATTCCTAATTTATAATAAGCATCTATAAAACCAAGAGACCATAATACTAAAAGAGCGATCGAAACTCAATATTGATGTCTATGCGATGTTCGCGGCGACTAAGGCAATTTTTAGTAATTTCGCCATCGCGCGCAAAGCTCCTAAACAATAGAAATCAAACGCCGAAAGCAAATGGTCCCGTTTGCACGCACGTCAAAAATAAAATTCTACTGTTTGAGAGCTAGCCTAGCTTGCTTGCGCGCGATGGCGTTGTTACTTAAAACAAGTAATAATAGCTTTCACTTGGGCTATACGAGGAAGCTCGAGTAACAAAGCTTGCTTGCAAAGGCCACTTGGGTAATTTTGCACCACCTGCATGCAGGTAGCCCAGTAATGAACCTATCTAATAAAGATTTGGAGTTAATAATTACTTCTTATTAGCCAAAAGCGCGGTAATTACGGAAGAATATCAGACCGAGGTCTTGATAGTACGGACCAAGCCCGTAGGGCTTTAATTGATAAAGAAAGTACATTTTAGTCTCAGCTGAATTTGTATGGGCTTCTAACGCGTAGAATCAACAAACTAACAAGCTTGTATGAATTATTCCAATTATAAAATTGTTTAAAATACTTAACTTTACTGACGTTTTAAGCCTTCAAACTTGCCTCAAGATTGTTCTTGAAATGGGAAATCAGTTTTGATAATCATCAGCAAAAGAGAAAACCGTAAAATCCATAAAAGACAGTCATTGGAGTAACTTCTTGACTTTGCAAAGAACCCTTATGCACTTAGAAGTGTTCACGGAAATTTATTCTTTTATTTACTCTTTCCTCTGTTTATTTATGAAATCATTCTTACGGTTACTGGACTTTGATTGGTTCTCCTATTTCCCCAAGGGTTTGGAACAGTCTATTAGCATCACAATGAAACTTCGCCGAATAGACTACCCCGATTAGACATTAAAATTATTAAGTGTCTAGGTAGCGCAGCGGTCTAAGGTGATATCTAAAGGTATGGATTAGGGTCCGGATATCGTCTCCCTCCCTGGCCTTCGGGCTAAGACAACTGTTTTATATAGCGCCGGGATAGCGTGGATGGAGCCGAAATCTTCATCCGTAACGTAAGTCGATTCGATGTCTCAGCTTCTTTGAATGTCTCGGGAGAATCGTCCCAAATTTCATTTTTAGCTTTTTCCTATTTTTTCAATTATTTAGTTATTCTTTCCCATTTCCGGGGGTCCAATTTAAGGGTTAACAGATTCGAGCCCTGTTTAGGTCGGAATATTTTTCTTTTTTCCCCTTTTTTTCTTTACCTTTTACTCTCTTTTTTCTTTTTCGGTTTCTTAATACTTAGATTTTAGCATTTTCTGTAGATTTTGACTATTTTTAATTTTATTTCAATCTGTTCTAATATAAATAATAAAATTGCATCATTATTAATTTATTCAAATTTTATTCTATTTATTTCATTGAATATGTTACCGATTATTACTTGACTGGTTTGTATGGTAAACGTGTTTCGCGAGAGATTTTAATAGTTTTCTTTGTTTCTAACTTTAATAGCAACCAGTCCTATAATATTCTTGCCAATATAGTGCCCCTGTCAATTTAAACGCTTTTTGAGTAAATTAAAGGTACATTTTGTCTTCTTGTTATCGAGGCTCACCTTGTTCTATGAGCGAATGAACGAACGAACGAAACGAATGAATGAAAGGATGAATCAACGTCGAGCGAATGAATAAGTGAGCAAACAATCCACAGGCACTCCTGGCTCTGTTTCAGAGAGGGCGTTTTGCACGCTGACGCGGCGCGCTATATGAATCAGTTTAGGTTACCTGTGTCATGTGTCAGACCAGTTTTCGTATGAGTAGGGAAACTGCACTGTACCAGTTACGGTCAATGCACGGTATCAGTTACTGCAGGAATTTCGAATGTTTTTATAGACATTACGGTACTGACTCGGTCACGCTACGGTACGGTCAGTTTCCCACTGATAGGAATTAAAATCCACTGTAAGACCACCAAGAGACCATAATACCTAGTCGCAAGGCTCGAATTGAAATGCCGAAAGCAAACGGTCCCGTCCGCGCGCACGTCAAAAATCAAACCTTGCATGCGCGCGCGATGGCAAAGTTACTAAAAATAGCTTTAGTCGTCACGAACATCGCACAGACATCAATACTGAGTTTCGCTCTCTTAGTATTGTGGTCTTTTGGTTTTATTGATGCTTTAGGGTGCATTGAGGTAACGAACTAGAGTCGTTTTCGTATGAGTGGGAAACTTTCCACGCCGTACCGTGACCGTGTCAGTGCCGTAATGTCTAACCGCGCGTATCGTGTCGTAACCGTACTAACCGTACAGTGTTCCCACTCATACGAAAACCACTCTAAGTCTGGGCTGAAATCCGTTATGTAATCACACAATTAACTACGGCGTTATCGTTTTTAATAGATTCTAACATTAAATTACGGAATTGAGAATAATAATCTAGCATATTAGTTGATATACATTTAATTTGATCAGCAAATAAATTTGTTTCTGTTAATTTACTGTGTTTAGATTCAGTTGTTTGGATACTCAGACTCTTGTGCTACTTATTTAATGAATATTGCATTTTGAAAATATTCTAATTATACGACAGTATGATTTTTTCCCACTTAATTCAGTTCCATCCAGATTCATCATTTTCCATTTAGATCTCCCTGGGTTCATTTGCGGGCCTGGGTTCATTTGCGGGCCTGGGTTCGTTTGCAGGCCTGGGTTCATTTGCGGGCCTGGGTTCGTTTGCGGGCCTGAGTTCGTTTGTGGGCCTGGGTTCATTTCCAGGCCTGGGTTCGTTTGCAGGCCTGTAGTGGGTTCATTTGCAGGCCTGGGTTCATTTGCAGGCCTGGGTTCATTTGCGGGCCTGGGTTCATTTGCGGGCCTGGGTTCGTTTGCAGGCCTGGGTTCATTTCCAGGCCTGGGTTCATTTGCAGGCCTGTAGTGGGTTCACTTGCGGGCCTGGGATCATTTGCGGGCCTGTACAGTACACGCCATTTTGGTTGTTAGGGAATCCATTTGCATAGCAACAGAGATTGACTGCGCGCTAGCCTGGAACCTAATGCCCACTTCGAAGCAGCCGTGCCAGGGGTCGAGCTAATCCAGCATTGAAACCAATAGTTTTCTTAAGCGTTAATCCTGAACTACGTCTACACTAATGCGGGTAATTGAATTTAAAACGCATCTTTTTTTGCTGTGGATAGGCCTTCCGTCCACTAAAACGGTGAGCCTTTTTGTGTGTGGTCAAGGTACGAAAACGGATAAACTGATATTACAATGTCAAATTTGTAGACGTAGCTGAATTACGCGGCCAATCCTAACTTTTTCGCTGCAAGATCCTTCAGTAGTCGTATATTAATCTTTCCTGTTCCAATAACAGGAAAGCCTTCCAGAAAAAGGTAATAGTGTGGCTTTATAATCAACCCATTAGAAGATTCCTGGAATTTGTCTTTGCCCCACTCTTCAAATTCTGCCCTAAGAACGTTTACGTTGTCATGGAAACCCTTTTTAAGGATGAAAATAATTTTCCTGAGATGTGATCATGATGGCGCCAATCCTATTCAATGCCATGTGGTAAAGAACAAACTCCACATACGATGGTAAAAGGCCAAGAACTTTGTCACCCCGTACTAGACCTGCTTGAAGTAAACCTGCTGCAAGAAGACTAGACTGGGTGTTATATTCTTGGAATGTCAGGGAAACTCGATGGAGTTTCTCATCACGAAATACAATGGCCTCTTTATTGGGTTGTTCTTTAGCATGTTGTTGTAAGAGTTGAAATGCTGCCCTGTGGTCAAGCGGTCTCTGATGAGGAACATGAATATAGCTCATCGTTCTGAAAAGTATTTCAAATGACAGACTGACTATCTGAATGAAGGAAGGAAGGAAGGAAGGAAGAAAGGAAGGAAGAAAGAAAGAAAGAAAGAAAGAAAGAATGAATGAATGAATGAATGAATGAATGAATGAATGAATGAATGAATGAATGAATGGACGAATAAATGAATGAATGAATGAACAATGATGAGTGGGTATACTCCTACGGGGAGACTCCAACCACAAGGGGTACCTACGTTTTTCGGAATTGAAGCATAGACTTTGTGTAGGGAAAACAGCCATTCTTCTATTTTAATTAAAGGATATACCATACATTTTATTTGAAAGTAATGTGTAAGGGATAACTTTGTTTTTGAAAGCGGCCAGGGGTACCTTTTCTTTCAACGCGTTATACAAGAGCTAGAGAAAAGGTTTCGACCTTGTAGCGAAGCGCCACGGGATTACACAATGGAGCATCCCCCTTTTATCATGGTATCACTAGGTTCTCTGCAAATTTTTTACCTCATCAAATACCAAACCAACCTTGGGCAAAATTATAGACCATTATCATGTAAAAACACAAGACTCATTTTTTATCTTTTTATCTCATTACTTCATTTATTTTATTTTTATTTTGAGATTCACCCAGAAGTGAGTGTGAAATACAAAAGGACAAGAGGTCCCCTACAAGGTATTAAACACCCCAAACCAAGCCCAAGTATGAAAGATGTAGACCCGTGTTATAGTTATTCCGTAATTACTTGAATACACCAATTTTTCATCAGAAAGCATATACAAGTTCATCTTAAACAAGCTTAATGTAGTTTTCATGGTCCTGATGAGCTATATATGAAGCAGTACTCAATATATCTATATGCGCACCAGGGGCGGATCCTGGATTATCTTCAGGAGGGGATGCACCATCATATAAATTGGAAACTGCCAAGAGGATACTGTTTTTGAAAAATATGAGAAAAAAGTACTCAGTCGTCTCAGGAGGGGGTACGCACCCCCTGCATCCTTCTCCTAAATCCGCCCGCTACATCCTATAACGATTATTTCATAGGTAAAACAGATTTCGTATGAGTGTGAAACGGACGGCGCCGTGCCGTGACCTTGTCAGTGCCGCCGTATTGTGTAAAAAAATGCCGTAATCGTGCTGTGTCGTCGTGCCGTTTTGTAAGTAACGCGAAATCTACTCCAAATGCATTCTTCGAGTAGCATCAGTAAAACAGGAAACCCAATTCAAGTAAAAAGACAAAATTAAAAAATCAAACTCGATTTTCCGGAATTGATGAATCGCGTTGCATCAATGGACTGTTGCGATGCAAAAAATTGAGAAAACCGAGCGAAATAAAGAAAAATGTTATTAAGATGAGATGTTTTAAAGCACTTTACTACTGCTTCTAGAGAAATGGCGTCCCCAAAAACAGTCCCATGATACAACGAGAGCGTAATTTCTCATCGATTCATCTCATCGCCTTCACTCAGACTCTCCAGGGAGGAGAGGGGATTGTTCACCTTTCTTCCCTCTTCCCCTACCCTGAATTCTCCTCCCCCTCCACAGAGAGCCTGTAGGCAGGCCAACCAATTTTTTTCTATATATGTATATGGCATATATTTATTCAATTCCCAGTTTTTTGATGGCCATTTCTCGAACACGTTTCCTATGTAGCTTACCACTCAAAGTGCGTGGGAGACAATCAAAGAAAATATAATGATGTGGTTTCCATGGTAATCCTGTTGACTCTTTACACTTATCTTTATACCAATCGTCGAACTCCTTTTCAAAATGGCTATCATCGTTTCTATGATTACCATCTTTCAGGATTATGCACGCACATATTTTCTCGTACAACCGCTGATCAGGAACACCAACAACGCACACTTTCTTGACATCCCGATGTCCCAAAAGAAGGTCTTCTATTTCATAAGGCCAAATAGATTCATTAGCGCATTTGATCATGTCATACATTCTGCCATGAAGTTTGAGCTTTCCATTTTCATCCAGAGAGGCAGCATCGTTTGAGAAGTGCCAGCCATTCTTTCCAAGACCTGTTGCAGAGGGCTTATCGTCGATTAGCATCAAGTCCCAGTTAGAAAATGAGACGCAGGCTGATCGTACACACAATTCTCCTGTGGGAAGAAGACAGAGAAAACGACTACAGTTAAAAGTTTTAGGTGCATTGATGTTCACCATCCGTGTAATATCAACGATCGACCTGCACTGTATCAAAGGTAGCTTCCTAAGCTTTAACACCGATATACTGATTCCCCATGGTAATGCAATAAATTAAACTTTGTGCTATAAGCCGGATGCTTTCCTCTTTTGATAGCAATCAAGCTATATTACCTATTGGTATCATCATTCACCATCCAGTTTAATTCTAAACCATCCATAAGATCCACACTCAAAGGCATCAACAATCATTTCATACCATGTTTTTATAAGAACTGTTGGACCCTTTCCTGTTTCTGGAATTGAAGTGAACACAATCAGTATATTCTCACCTGTGGTATTAAGTGCTACAATCTGTCCCTCCTCATCTACTATCTTCAATTCCAAACCATCCACAAGATCCATGACTCCATACTCAAATATATCGATATTGGCTTCCGTGATGCGTTGATTACAGATTAAGTTCATTTCTGTTGCTCCATACAAATGTACAATCATCAAGTGAGAAGGCATCATCTGTACAACCTTCTTCAGTATAGTGACGGCAGTTGGTTGACCACCTGTTAGGATATATTTCAGGTTCCTCAGATCCACGGCAGAAACTCCATTGCATGTCGTCATCTCTTCTAAAAAGTAAGACACAAAATGTGCATGCGTACAGCCTTCCTTTTCGACAATCTTCATGACAGTTGGTACCATTCTCCCTTGAAATGCGAGTTCTTGAGGGAAAATGACCAAGGTTGAGCCTATTGCTATGACAACGCCAACACCAAAGCACAACCCTGACACCCAGTCAAATGGAGCATCAGAAAAGAAGGTGGAGTTTTCATCAAGTTTCATCAATGCTGCATCTGCGCGTGCTCCATTGATGAATCCATGATTGGTATACTGGATTGGTTTAGGGACAGAGGTGCTTCCTGATGTGAAAAGAACAAACGTTGCGTCATCCATCTGGACGGCAGCTTCAGCTCTTTGTACAGAGTTATCACAGTCAGGGTTGGTCTGGCCCATTTGTAAGAGCTTTTCATAGAGGTAAACATTTTCATGATCTAATGGACCAGTACTGGGGCTGACCGCCACGACTGCTTTCAGCCTGTTCTTGTCAAGAGCAGTTTGGATATTCTTTATTGCTTGATCGTGGTTAGGTTTACTGGATTCTGTGCGAGCAATGACGCAAGCCAGGTTTTTGATATTTAGAAAGGACTCTTCTCTAGAGGGAACAATAAGTGCACCAATTCTGTTTAGAGCCATGTGAAAGAGTACAAACTCAATATTCGTTGGTAACATCACAAGAACTCTATCACCTCGTACCAGACCTATCTCGAGCAAGGCAGCAGCGAGGAATCGGGACTTCATCTCATATTCTTGGAAGGTAAGAGACACTCTGTTCATCTTTTCATCACGGAAGACAAAGGCTTCCTTTTCTGGATGGGCGTCAACATGTGCGTGGAGAAGTTGGAATGGTGTCCTGTGTTCTAAGGGTTTGGAATGGGGTTTGTGAAGGTAACTCATATTGTGGCAATGACTTGTATAGATTCTGAAAAAGTAATGATAACCTAACGAAAGCTATATTATAATGCCGGTATCAAACGGGAGAATTCGGGTAATACTAAAGCTAAATACTACAATATTCACCTTGTTTTCCATTGTCTACGTATACTAGCTAGTAATAGTGCTATTTTTCACTATTTAGCTGTTTGCACTGTATAGACTTTGGGAGCGTTACATGGAAGATTTCATACCCTACTTGTCAAGTTTTAGCCTTGTTGTTCGTCTGTACACGAGCAAATAATATAAATCTTTACCTTGAGTTAAAATTAAATGTTACCACAACTTGTAATTGTAAACATATTTTCCCTTAAAGTTAAAATTGAATTTTACCACAACTTGTAATTGGCTATCAGCTAGGAACAGCAAGAGGACAGCCACATAGATCTGATGGCGTCATCACACAAAGCAAAGGGCGTTTCAAATAGCGACGGAGACAGACGGAGACAAATTCTTGCTATTCCAAAAACGATTGTGTAGCGAATGAGCCTTTCTCACTCGGCCCTTGCGTGACATTAGGGAGCTTAAGCAGGAGACGTTTTTGTCAACACGGACGTCACACGCGCGTTTTCGTTCATCCGTTCACCGTCATAGATGAGTTTGCTGTTCTTGGTACAAAATGAAAAAGCCTTAACTGACCTTCTGGTTAACGAAAACGGACACATCATCTATGATGGCGAACGGATGAAGAAGAACGTACACTACAGTGGCGTCCGCGTTGACAAAAACGTCTCCTGCTTAAAGTAAAATTAAGAATCTAGAAAGAAATGAGGCTTGTTGCGAAAATAACCGAGTTTGAGTGCCGATGGAAACGGATTCTCTCAGAACACTACTTACTTAGCCATCTTTGATTTCTTGTTGGGCTGAACAGTTTTCAAAACCGCCGCGCATGCGCAGTTGCCGTGACCCAACTCCTTTAAGCTCCCTATTTTAATTTTTTCATCGAACGGCAACAAAAATATAATATTTGAAAAAGAGCACACCAAAGTTAGCGAAAATTGAAATTTTGAGGTAGTTTCGATGAATAGCGCCAAAGTTATGGGCGGCCGAAGTTTGTTCTCTTTATATAGAAGCGTTCGTTGGATCGAGGGCAACGTGCTCCACCGACGGACTTACACACTCGATGACATAGTGGATTACTGGCTTTTTACAAACTCTTCATTTACAAAAGCCAGTAACCACAAAAACTGAAAAATGGCATATTTTTCATTCATAAAATTCAAAACAAAACATGATTAAAGGCGCGGCTAAACGAGCGATTTTTTTTGCTTGCACAGGCGACGCGATTTTTTGGAATCACCAACGTGGTAGCTACACGAGGGACAAATGCTGGCAGCAAATGATGGCGATAAAGGCGGCCTGACACGAAAGACCAATTTTTATAAACAAATTAACTGGTGCACGAAATTTTAACGTTGGTGTTGTCAAAAACTCGTGTCCCCTGTGCAAACAAAAAATCGTCCGTGAGCCACGTCTTAAGACTAACATGTGTACTTACTATTGTCGTGAAATCGCACACAGCTTTTCAAGTGGCCGTTTTCGCTCTGATAAACCGCTAAAGCGCAGATAAAATGCCTTGGTCACTCGGTCGATAAACCACAAGGGAAGAGCTTGTTTTCAGGTTTCGGAAGGAGTGTCTATGAAAGCACGAATAATCAGCACTTTACAAAACATCACGAGGAAAGATCAAACAGTTTTGAAAATCGAAAGTCGGTGAAGTTGAACAAACTCTTCATTGGGAAGAACCAATGGACACCTCGAAATGCAAATTAATTACTGCGCTCCAGTGACTCTATATTGCACTAAGGCGCGGTAATGCGGAATATCAAATTATCAGATTGTAATATCGCCTCAAATGATAATATCAAAATCTCATACCACACTACCTCGATATCAAAATATCAGAAACCTACTTGATATTATGTATTTATAAAATATTTCAGATATAACGCGCGCGCTGATTGGCTGGCTACCATGTTTATATCAGAGGACAGAGACATGGCTCGCTCAAAAAACGTCGACGCCTCGTGTTCCTAATCTTGCTTTTCTCTTGCTCTAGATCTTCCATCGTGTTTATATCACAGTACAGAGACATGCGCGCGCGTTTTATATTGCTTAAATATCATGACATTTTGATAATATCATGATATATCAACATATCAAAACCCTAGACACTTCTTCGTTCTTTTAGCCTGTGTCCCTCCCCTCCCCCATATAAGTATATGATTCTTTGATATTCTGCAATACCGCGCCTCTCGACAATAATGCAGCCTCCTACGTAGGCGTTTTTAGTCACGATCCAATAAATTTCTCTCGCCACGTGGCGAAAGAAATTTGCTGGATCGAGACTAAAAACGCCTGCGTATAGGCGGCCACCTGTAATGAGGCAAGGAATGTATATGTATATGGCCTCTGAAGTGCCCGCCATCTATCTTTGAAGACGTTTGCAGTTGCAAAACGTGGCAACCCAACTAAAAAGTCAGCTAAACCCTGATTGGCTATCTTTTGATTTTGTTTCTGTCTTTTCTGCCAATGAGAAAAAAGCGTTTCAACTTTTTGAAACGCTGTTTATCAACTTTCTGCACCGTTTCTTTAAAAATTTGCACTGGTATTTCAAATAAATTGACTGACACTTCTCAGCCAATCAGATGTGAGAAATCTTCGCTGGTGTTTTATTGTGGTTAACAGTATACATGAAAAAAATTCTTGATGCTGATTGGCTAAGAGCAGTGTTGTTTCAAGGAAATTTAGTGCAGAAAAAAGGAAATTAGTGCAAATTAAGTTTTCAAAAACAGCATGAAAATCAGTTTTCTTAGTCCTGCTGTTGTTAACACTATCTATTATATAATATATAATAATTGGCATATTACGCGCGCTCTGATTGGTCGAACAACCATGTGTGATTAGAGTACACACACATAGATGGCGTCATCGAATCTTACGCGCGCTCTGATTGGTTGGAATGTTTCGATAAATATTATATAAAACAGATAGATTCCATTTTTCCGTGCGTCTGTACTCTAATCGATGCACAGAAGACGTTAAAATGTGGTGAGAACAACAGTCACGCCACTCGACTTCGTCTCGTGGCGTACTTTTTTGTTCTCACCACATTTTGACGTCATCTGTGCATCGATTAAGCCTGGTTTTCACTTCGACGGAAGCAGAAGCGGAAGCAACATACGCAGACTCAGTATCGCGTTTATCACCTAGGTGTGAGAAAAGACAAGCGCCGCTAATGAGCAGTACACTACTGAGTCTGCGTATGTTGCTTCCGCTTCTGCTTCCGTCGAAGTGAAAACCGGGCTTTAGAGTACAGACGGCGCACGGAAAAATGGAATCTATTTGTTAAGTATCACAAATTTCACAACACTTGATACTATGCATGATGTATGTTGATCACCAAGGAACGATTTTGATGGGGAAAAGGCGAAAAAGTTGAAAATTTTGTTGTTTTTGAAATGAAATTTTAGCGGTTGGTTCCATATACGATGAAGTTTGACTTTTGCAGTGATGGGTGATTCGGGCTGCGTACTACTTGAGAAATTGAAGATGGTCCAGAGTTGTCTGTCCTCTTATTGACACACTCTAATCGATCAATCAAATTGTGAGATTAGTATCAAGTGTTGTAAAAAGTAGTTCTGTCAAACCATGTCAAACTGGTATAAGTCGCCCCTCCCCTTCCTCACAACCATGCCACCCACATATCCAAACTTCCTGTGGTTGCTTATATTTTTCCCAGACAGGAAAGGTTGCACGACGATTTTTTTCTGACAGGAAAGATTGCAAGATATATAATATCTAATTGTCCGGCTGTATGCATTTCTTGCTCATCAAGTGCTGTTCAGATTCCCGACTGAACAGTGGACTTCATGTTTTGTCTGAATCGGAACACTCCGCCTCACAAAACCTCTACTTAGATTATAGATTCCATTTTTCCGTGCGTCTGTACTCTAATCGATGCACAGATGACGTCAAAATGAAGTCGAGTGGCGTGACTGTTGTTCTCACCACATTTTGACGTCTTCTGTGCATCGATTAGAGTACAGACGCACGGAAAAATGGAATCTATCTGTTTTATATAATATTTATCGAAACATTCCAACCAATCAGAGTGCGCGTAAGATTCGATGACGCCGTCTATGTGTGTGTACTCTAATCACACATGGTTATTCGACCAATCAGAGCGCGTGTAATATGCCAATTATTATATAATAAGCTATGACCTTCCCATAACAAACGAAAGGATATCTAGTTTTCTAAAACACACCCAGACTCTTTATTTTAATTTCCATTTCTTATGTGATCAATATTCTATATATTATAAATAACTTTGTGTATCAAGAAAGTGCCATAAGTCACAGTGATCTTCAATTCTTATAGTAGACAGTAGATTCTAAAATAATTTACAACAGGGCATTACATCTCTGGCATTATAAAAACAACTACATTAATACAAACCCTCTATTCTCTATATTAGCTTTCTTTCTTTTTGGCAAACGCCAGGAGGGATCCATTTGTCTATACTACCTGGAAGTTTACAGGAGTTGCAACCACCTGTAGCCTTGTCCATAATGTCATGCAAGAGACTTGGTAAGAATGTAGGCTTTGAGAATCACTCAGAACTAACATCAAATCCAACCTCTGTACATATATGCTGTTACACTACATCCTTTTCATGGCATAGCACCCTTAGAGAGAGGGGTGCAATGATCCTCTAAGACCACCCTCTTAGCCCTAATTGTCATAACTGACATTCTTAGAAAACAGTTAATAATGCAAAAACACCATAAAGCAAGGCACATGGATATGCTACAAGTAACTGTTGAGAGTCCATAGCAAGAACAACTACAAAAAGCTTTGATGCTGAGAGACTGCACCATCCTATTGTTATAGCTGTTAACACTGTCCCAATCATGCCCCTGAAATACAAGAAGTCACTTGTGTCAATAATGAGTACTAAAATGCTGCTTATCATTATTTATTGATCACCACAGTGAATATAGCAGTGGTGCAGCTCAATTGGCTCAATCTGAAAACATGTGAAAGCACTAAAGGCTGATGTTATACAATTGGTAGTAAACCTGGAGCACAGCTATAACCAATGGGTGTATCCATTATACAGTAAATACAGTTTCAATCACAAAGTGATTTAAATTATAATGGCAACTTTTGGGCAAAGCATCCATCATCAGGACAAGTGAAAATGAACAACATGCTTGAGGAACGTGAATAACAACTAAAATGTACATTTTTACTTTCAATGGTGAAAGTGGGAATAGCCTTATTTTTGAGTTGCATGAAGATAAGAATTCAAAATTATAGCATAACATGCACAATAATATTAAGTGGTCAATGCCTTGAAATACAGATCTACTTACTGTAATGAGAGCAGAATTGAGACACTTGATAAGAGAACCATTGGTAATAGACAATATCCTAAAACACTGATGACACAGCCAAATGCAACACCTGTCATGCTCATTAAATTGAGTATTGCATAGAGAGACAGACATCCAAGGGCACCAACACCATAGATATAACCAAACCCATGAACTTTACCTGACTGAAAAGAAAAAAAGAAAAAAGAAAAAAAAAGAGATATTTACAGTATATATAAGAAACAACATGACCTACATATTATATGGAGTGATGGTCAACTTTTAATATTGATGCACATAATTACTAATTTTGAATGGATGCAGTAGTAATACATGTAGTCTTGATTTTATGCTGTCCACATTAAAACAGTTGAATATTGACATACACATAAATATTAAGAATCATCATTTTTCATTCATCCATTCAAATTAATGCACATACACACAAATATTATGACTGAGTCCTCAATAAGCTGCATGTGTGGTTCGTAAAAATTAATTGCATTTATTGGTCATCAACCCCTCCAAAAGGTCTAAACTATTAGCCATCCATACAAGAAAATTTCTACTTTTCCACAAATTAAGACAAAAAAGCTTAAATAATAGATTCTCCCTTAGACTTAATTTTTTGTTAATGACCAATGGTTTTACCTGAAAATAAATAACAATTCATCTGAAATCCCTTCTTTTCTGAAGACAAAAGTCTACATGTAAAGATAACCTTTCCTGAGGGCTCTATAATTCATTCCTATCACAACTAGCCACCTTATTAAATCTCCATGAGCATTTTCCATCCTATCCTATCCTATTCTATCTAACTCCTGATAGGTTAAACACCTGGCAGTTACAAAGCAATCTCCATGCAGCATTGTCCATATTTAAGCTTTGTTTGACACAAATTCTTCTACCAAAGAAATTAGCTATCATAGAACTTCATCCATATTTTCTATCCATCTTTTCCTGGGTCTCTCTACAGGTCTTTTTGTAGCAGCCTTCAAGCTATACAATTTTTTGGGAATTCATGTTTCATCCATTCACTTTCCATCCCCACCATTAATCCATCCCATAAAGTTTACTGTAGATTGAAACCTCCATAAAATTATGACCACCTCTCTAAGATGACCACTGCTTTAATCTATCCCAATGGTATTAAGCCATTCCGAAGAGGAATGACTGTATCTAAAAAACAAATCCATGACATTTCAATAGTCCCCTTCACAGTTCTCTGCGCCATCTTGAAAGGTAGCCATGCCTTTACGTCGAAGCGAGACGAACGGTGAGCTTGCATTAATAATAATAATAATAATAATAACAAATCTTTAAAGAGGATACTCCCGTCACGCTAAGTGGTTTTCAGGGAGGTCCTCTGTAACAAAAAGAAACTAAAAATGTAATAAAAGTAGCTAAAAGTTAAAAGTTAAAAATAGCAAAAAATATATGCTGATATGCTTATGCTTATGCTTATATTATAGAAATAGAATAAATTTGTTTTTTGTGTTTGGATAAAAATGATCAAATGTCCTTAAATATCTTTGCAATTTATAAAAAATCTATTAATTATTCATGTTGCTGTAATTTGAAGAAAAAATTAATAGAGACCTGTGAATAATTGTCCCAGGTGTTAAAAAAATTTCAGGGCCTCACTGAAAATCACTTGACGTGAGTGGGCTCCCTGTTTAAAGATTTATATTATTATTATTATTATTATTAAAAATGGTATCTATCATTGCACGCTCACTGTTCGTCTGACTTTAATGCAAATTAAGGCACGGCTACCTTTCAAGATGGTACCGGGAACTGTGAAGGAGACTATTACCAGTAACTTACTAAAAGAAGAAAACCACCAAATGCTAGACAGAAGACCAAAGGACCTGCCAGATCTGTGTCATCCATGATATTTGCATCTGTCTGCTGAAGTGGGTTTATCACTGACAATGTCTATGAAATGGAAATATTTTAGTATTCTTTATGTTATACTAATTTTTAGTTTTTATTTCACCATAAAATTAAATGGATGTGAATGATATTTGGCAAAAAGGGGAGAAAAAAGAAACGATATGTAATGAGCATATTGTAATGTATTCAATTTTTTTTATTTCACTTTCTGACAATGCACTCTCAATAGGGGTGGGGTAAGAATACAAGAAATGAACAATTTATTCATATAATGGACAAATTAAACACTAATGACATCATTGTTCCTACCTTTTGCCAAATGTGTTCAAAATTTATCCCAAGTTCTAGAAGGAAAAAAAAGAAACAAAAATGTAAAATCCAATAAAATAAAAATGAGTAATATTTACTTATGGTGCATAAGTAATTGAGTTTACAATCATCAACCACAGCGTGCATATCTTGCATCATTAATCATTTATTATACAAAATAATTCATTGAAAATGATGCTTTATGCAGTATCATCAAATTCATCACTGTTTCCCGGTAAATTCTATATGTAATTTGATACGTAAAAGCCTTGTGCCACGTCCGCGAAACGGCTGTATCTATGCATAATATCAAAATAAATGGTTCGTATCTACCTTCCAGCAATGGCGGCTCGTCTCCAAATGTCGTATAGTCCTCGCTAGTTTGCCTAGCTTGCATTGAACCTGAGAATCCCCCATAATCCATGGAACCAGAGGTTGAAGCAGTAGGCCCAGAAGCGCCATAGTCGTAAGGGTTATAGTAGCCGGCGTTGGAAAACGATCCCGGCGCGGAACTCACATATCCTGGCTGTTCATACTGTCCGGGATACTGTGTATACCCCTGTGAATAGTCCCACGATTGCTCATTTGGATTATCTTGATTTCCTTGCGCTTGGCTGTTGTAGGAGTATCCACTATCAAAGAAATCCTGGTCGATCTCCACAGACTGACTTTCAGCGCCAAAACCCGACATGTTTTCGAACAAAATCTTGTTGTTCTGACACCGTAGCCTGGGTAGCCTAGCAATGTCTGCGACGAGAGGGCGCTAAGCAATTAATTTATGCATCAAAATTAAAATTTGGCTGTAAAAATCAGAAATTATTAAAATATTCGGGAAATATTGACGACTTTATCTAATGACAGGCTTTGAAGAAGTACTAAAAGAGAGATAAACAGAACAGTTCCAAAGTCTTTTTGTCAAAACAAAAACAAAAACAACAACAACAACAACAAAAGTGGAGAAGAACCCGGGTCCCCTAAAATGAAATCACGCAAAAATATTTGGTAGTTTCACGCGTCACAGATAATTAAAAAAATTATTTCACGTTCACACACAAAAAAAGTTGCTTTCACGTGGACGCAAATTAGATTACCTTAACGTTTCACGTCATATATCAGCCATTCACGTTTCACGCAAAAGATACCTAGGGGGCTCCCTGAGAAGAATAAAAGAAAATGTCCCAAACTGATAACAAATTTCAGCCATACGTGATCAATAATAAATGCAGTCTAGATATCTTTAAAATAGTTATTTTCAATAATTCATTGATATAAAATTTATAAAAACGATGTTGAATAAAAAAGAAAGTCAGAGGAAAATTTTGATTAAGGCCTGGCTACCAAGCACCCAACAAGGAACGATACCGCGGAAGCTCCAAGATTAAGACATGTCAGTCATTCTTTAGAAAACTATTTTACCTTCTTCAAAGAAAAAGAAGCCATGGTGGACAGAGTAAGGTTTTCATCTGAGGCCTCCACAGACGAGGAGTCGTCAACTTATCGAATGGACAATTTACCGGTCGAAATTAATGACGAGTCGCCTATAGTACGTGGAACGAACCTTCGCATAGCTCAAGATTTTGGTGACTTATTTGTGGAAGGACCAGACGACTTAGCCCAATACGATGATTTCCACACTATTGACTGGGTTAGAGACAGGCAGAGAGACCGCACAAGGTTTCGACGCATGAAAAGATTAAAGCATGGCACTTTCTGGGACCGTATCAAGCAAGCCAACGATGCCTGGGGAGGCTGGCTTGTTGTATTCCTCGTTGGCATTTCAGCTGGATTGAGCGCTGGGGTTATTGATATCGGAGCAAGTTGGATGACAGATTTAAAGCTGGGTATTTGTCCTGAGAATTTTTGGTTTAACCAAGAAAGTTGTTGTTGGTCAGATGATAATACCTTTGATGAAGATGGATGCCAGCAGTGGAAGACATGGGGAGAGGTATTCATAGGGAAGAGTAGCGGGTCAGGAGTCTATGCGATGAACTATATCATATATGTACTATCGGCTTTGGGATTTGCATGTTTAGCTGTGGTTCTTGTTCGGTGGATTGCACCTTATGCTTGTGGCAGTGGTATTCCCGAGGTAAGATATCATGGAGGTAAGATGGAGGGGGGATGGGTTGGGATGTTGGGGGGAGGGGATGTAACAGTTCACAGGATTACCCACTAAAGTTGTCTTTGTCAATGCATGTTCTTTCATTCAATTTTTCTCTTACATTCCTATTTGAATTCCATTTGCCTTTTTGAGATGCACACATTTCTGAGGCTTTTTAATTTATTCCTTTTTATACATTATTGTTTATAACATAGCTACAATCGTACGTGCGCTCTGATTGGCCAGAAAGCTATGAACTATTTCCCCATGGGCTGCACTGTGTGCACACAATCTTCATCATCGTCATTTTCAAATTGTTCGTTTTTAAGATGGCGACACATATAATGCGTGCTCTGATTGGCTGAAAAATCTATGAACTATTTCCCCATGGGCTGCACAGCTCCGTTTTTAACGTTCTAGGCTCTGCTATAAATCAATTAGACAATAGAAAGCCGCTTGCCCATTGCGTTATAGACGCACTTGATAAAATATTAACAAACTAGAGTTGCACTTGGCTACGCCTTGTGCCACTCTTACGTTTGTTAATCGTTCTTTATATTTTCTCTCGTGCGCCTATAACGCCATGGGCGCGCTGCTTTCTGTTGTCTAATTGATAAATATAATAATTATTTAACAGTATTTGAACCTGTGACCTTCTGGATACCAGTCAGGTGCTCAACCACTTGGACATTCAAGCCTAGCAGTATGCAGTCCTAGTGCCATATAAAAACCCAGTAAAGTGACCATTTCCACATGAGTCTCCCTGTACTGTAGCTCAGTGGTAGAGCATCTGACAACCATTGGAAGGTCATTGGTTTGATTCATGTTAGCCAGACTCAGAATTTTTTTCTGAGTTCCTTGTCAACCTTGTTGTGACAAACCCAATGAATTTCTGTTATTTCTCTCCTAGCTGAATCTCTTTCTATCCAGTAATTAATTAATTGAAGGGGTGCACATAAAAATGGCCTAAGTGACTGTTGCTGTACAAGTGTTGATAGTTGAATTTTTACCATAGGAAAGTCAAGTAATATCATTTTGGACCATTTGTGAAAATTTGAAAAAATCAACAGAAAAGTCACTTAAAGTCCCTATCACCCCTAGCCAGGAACTTCATAAATCATTTCTTTGTGAATGGAAAATCTGCCTTGTTAAATATTTCTTGATACACACATTTCCCTTCAGAGAAATTAAGCATTCAAAATTAGAAAATGCAAAAGAGATGACGTCAACCCAGGAATTTGATGCCAAATTTTGTTTCAAATTTTCAAACAGGTGCATAAGGGTAAGGAGTAAATATGTCCATAGTGTGTAGTTTAGCACAGACAAGCTTTTCCAAAAGGTAAAATTGTAATAATTGCTTATAGTCATGTTTTGTATATTTAATCATTCCTGGGTTGATGTCATCTTATTTGCATTTTTTCATTTCGAATGCTTAATTTCTCTGAAGGGAAATGTATATATCAGGAAATATTTAACAAGGCAGATTTTCCATTCACAAAGAAATGATTTATGAAGTTCCTGGCTAGGGGTGATAGGGACTTTAAGCCATTTTCATATGCAACCCTTTAATAATTACTTTAGATTACTATCACCAGGTCAACTATCAACCAGAAAAGTTCTTTACATTTCCATCTCTTATCTTGGAAAACCTCAGGCTATAATAATTATTTTGTTCTAATTTATTTTACTTTATTGATAGATCAAGACAATTCTTAGTGGTTTTATAATTCGTGGATACCTTGGTAAGATGACTCTAATTGTCAAGTCCATGTCGATGATGTTAGCAGTAGCTGCAGGTCTTAGTCTTGGGAAAGAAGGTCCATTGGTACATGTTGCTTGTTGCTGTGGAAATTTCTTCTCTTATTTGTTTGCAAAGTACCACAGAAATGAAGCAAAGAAGAGAGAGGTTTGTTGGATGATAAAAGAACCTTGGCTAGCTTCAAACATTTTCTTGCTTTTGATAGCTTCAATTTACATAAGCTTTAATTTTAATTATTATAATTGTCAAAAAGAAACCATTTAACGACTCTGGAATTGTAAAATTGATTAAAGCTGATACCTGGTACAGAGTCAAAGAGAGTGTATTTACGAGTGCCCTCTTGAATGTCTGGAATATTCTGGAATACACAATCTTTGACTCTGTACAAAGGTATCAACTTTACTCAACTTTTATTGTAAGTTCTATTGGAAATCAACAGTTGTTGTTTTGTTTCTAAAGGTGTTATCAGCCGCAGCTGCAGCAGGTGTTTCCGTAGCTTTTGGTGCTCCAATTGGTGGTGTTTTGTTTAGTCTGGAAGAGGTATAATAATTGCTAGTAAAGACTTAATCTATCACTTAGTTGTAGACTTCCTGACATTGCTTGCTAACACCTTACCTACCACTTACTGACACCTTACAAACTACTTGCTGACACCTTACCAACCACTTACTTACACCTTCCCAACCACTTACTGACACCTTCCCAACCACCTACTGACACCTTCCCAACCACTTACTGACACTTTACCAACCACTTACTGACACCTTCCCAACCACTTACTGACACCTTCCTAACCACTTGCTGACACCTTCCCAACCACTTGCTGACACCTTACCAACCACTTACTGACACCTTACCAACCACTTACTGACACCTTCCCAACCACCTACTGACACCTTCCCAACCACTTACTGACACCTTACCAACCACTTACTGACACCTTCCCAACCACTTACTGACACCTTCCTAACCACTTGCTGACACCTTCCCAACCACTTGCTGACACCTTACCAACCACTTACTGACACCTTACCAACCACTTACTGACACCTTCCCAACCACTTACTGACACCTTTCTAACCACTTGCTGACACCTTCCCAACCACTTGCTGACACCTTACCAACAACTTACTGACACCTACCCAAGCACTTGCTGACACCTTCCCAAGCACTTACTGACACCTTACCAACCACTTACTGACACCTTATAAACCACTCACTGACACCTTACCAACCACTTACTGGCACCTTCCCAACCACTTACTGGCACCTTCCCAACCACTTACTGACACCTTCCCAACCACTTACTGACACCCTATCAATCACTTACTGACAGCTCATCAACTACTTACTGACACCTTACCAACCACTTACTGACACCTTACCAACCACTTACTGACACCTTACCAACCAGTTACTGAACCCTTGTCATCAACTACTTAATGATAGCTCATCAACCATTTCCTGATATAACCATATACTGACACCTTACCAAATGTTTGTTCATATGGATTATTCTCCAAGGTCCTTCCTAACCTACACTTATAAATAACCAAATTGCATTTTTATCTGTAGGTTAGCTATTATTTCCCAATGAAAACCTTATGGCGGTCATTTTTCTGTGCCATGGTTGCAGCCTTCACCCTTCAGTACATGAATCCTTATGGTACTGGCAATCTTGTCATGTTTTATGTGGAATATGACACTCCATGGAAGCTTTTTGAACTCGTTCCTTTTCTCTTTCTTGGTGCTCTTGGGGTAAGTCATTGACAAGCTTAAGCTTAGGTATCCATGGTATGAATAGAATCTGGGCCTCTATTAAGCAATCATCCTTTAAACATTTTTAACTTGATGCTACTTAATATGGAGGGTAGGTGCCCTAACAGCAATGAAGCGATAGCAATGTGAGCAACTGGCAAAAGGTAACCATGTCAGCCTAGCCATGGGTCAACCTTGGCACCCGTCACACTGTCTTAGCAGTGGAAAGATTATACTTACCATATCTCACCCCCAGAGGAGGGAGGGTGGGGCAAAGGCAAAAACAAGCAGCAATGCTGAGCAATGACTGACCATGAGGGCAAAAGCAGCAATAGCTCCTGTGCAACAAGCAACAACCACTGACTGGTCAGTAATCCGCTCCAAGTTAACTTTGCTTATAAATAATCACATTTGTATAGGGGACACTTAGGTCCCAAGGTGGCAATCACACAGAGGTTCTACTGTACCTCATTTCACTAACAGCTTGAATAACAGCTTGAAATTCAGTGTGAACAAGCTCTTTACCATACCATACTTTATTTCTAATCACCTGAGACTAAAATTTAATGTTAGTCACCTCAGGCACCAGTAGGCACTGGTCCTGATGTGCTGCACATCCATATTAGCAAAATATTAGGAGTACCCCCCCCCCTCCCTCTTGGTGATCAATAGCATTTATTATTAACTTGATTGTTCTCTTATAATTGTATTCGTTGATAGGGTCTGATTGGTGCTTTCTTCATCAAAGCTAATTTATGGTGGTGTAGGAAAAGAAAGACTTCAACATTTGGGAACTTTTCCATTGCTGAGGTGAAAATCCTTGTTATATGAATTTTATGAAATTATGAATGCATTAACATATACATGTAGGTATTTTATGTGCTATAGAGTATCTGGATTTCATGGGGTTGGTATGATTACAGTTGTGGTAGTAAAAATATAGGGCCCTGTTTCTCAAAAGACTTTATAGGCCTATTAACATAACTGATAATAAAAGTTTTTGGATGTTTCTCAAGTGTGTGTTAATTTCATTTTCTGTGATTATACAGACAATTTTACAAGTTCTTGGGATCCTGTGTTTTCTCCTGTAAATTAACAGGCCCGTAAAGTGGGTCAGCATCAAGCCCTCTTGAAGCAGAATGGTGATTGGTTTAAAAAACAATGGTCTTTTTAGAATGACAAATGAAAGCATTAGACTCCATTGGCCAATCAGAAAATGTGTTCAAATGCACTTCATGCTATCCGTGTAAAGTTAATTGGGTCTAGCCTCATTCCCAGGCTACTTTATGCATGGTGGCATGGCCACAGTGATGTCATGCTTTGAATGGGTGCTCCTCCATTTGCCATCTTTAACAGGAGAGCTGGAGTAGCCTGGGACAAGGATTTATTGGGTCTTTCAAGAAACAGGGCCAACGAGTCCAATTAGGTGCCCTCAGCTAAATCAGAATTTGAAGTTACAGCAGAGTACTGCAGTTAGGATACAATGAGAATTGCCCGAACATTTCTGCTTCCCACTTCTATAAATTTTACAACAATTTCATGACTGTAACAGGAAATACTCCATGTGATGGCTAGAGGCCAATTGGTGAATTTTTTATTATTGATTTTTTTGGTCCTTTTTCAGGTGTTGTTGGTGACAGTTTTTACTGCGATACTTGCATTTCCAAATCCTTACACTAGGTGAGGTATTAGCAAAGTTAAGAATTTCAAAAAAATAAATTTAATGTCACATAAATAAATTAAAATATTTGCCACATAACTATGTTTTTCTCTCTGTAAAACTCTGATGCATTTGTCTTAAATCCTTACAAGAATTGTCCATTCCAAAAAAAGGCTGGGGTGACCAAGTGCTAGTTTGCATAACCCTATGTAAGTTGTCAGGGTAGACATATTGAATATTCTTATAAACAGTGTATATGACTTCATTCAAAACTTACTAAAGTTTTGATCTGTATGATGTCAGATCAAAATTTAAAAAGCCCTTCAGATGAGTTCAATGGATTTTAAAGTGTCTTCTCAAAGGACTTCCCCATGGTCAAACTAATACCTGGTCAATCAACCTATTTATGGAGGGGGCATACCCTCTGTGTCCTTACTTACGTCATCAATGAAGAGACAACAATTAGTGATATTAAATATTATGTTTTGATTTGTGTAGGCAGAGCAGCAGCGTTCTTATTCAGCATTTATTTAGACAATGTGGGCCAGATAATACAAGTCCACTCTGGTAAGAAACTTCTTTAATGCAATTTATTTATTAATAACATTATAAATTTTTCAATATAATACCTATTTTGTATGAACATCCTTATTACCAGTGTTCTCCAGAAATTCATAAGAAGGAAGCCTCAACTTTGAAGCACAGGCTGCCCAGGCTAATCTCTTGAGGTTAATTCATGGCAGCGCCGCGAGTGTAGAAGTGAGAGTTCGAATCTTGTTTTTTTCTTTCTTTTTCTTCATAAAATAGATGCTTTTGTAGTTAGCAATTCTTTTCTGAATAAATTTTGATTTTTAAAGCCATTTTTGTATTATGTGGGGGGAGGAAAATATCAAGATTTATTCAGAAAAGAATTTCTAACTACAAAAGGATCTATTTTATGAAGAAAAACGAAAGAAAAAAAATTGAGCGATTTTTGTGGGATTCGAACTCTCACTTCTACGCTTGTGGCGCCTCCATGAATTAACCTCAAGAGATTAGCCTGGGCAGCCTGTGTTTGAAGTAGGCATCACTTACCATTCAAGTGACAAATACACAATGAACTGACAGCATAACTTGTCCATCAAAGGCAGCTATAGTGTTTGAAACACCGTCCAGTAGTTGGTGAAAAAGCCAGGTAATGGTGTTTCTGTAGCACACTGTTTCAACTACAAATATTGTGGTTTATTTCAGTGATTATATCAGTAACAATAAAACCATAAATGTCAATGATCCAAGATACCCAGGTGCAGAAGCAGGACACGGTGTTACTACAGCTGTTTGGCAGCTACTTCTTGCAGCACTCTTCAAGTTGCTTATTACTGTCTTTACGTTTGGAATTAAGGTAACCTTATGCATTGTTCATTGGTCTACACATAAGCAAAGGTGCCGCTATGTGGCACTGTTCATTTCACATTCATACAAAATCTTTTCTTAGTTCTTAATGAAATTAAGTTAGGAAAACATACAAATTGAAGAATAGCATACCAAAGCAACTGTTGGGCCACAGTTACCAAATTGTCAGGTGACAGGTTCACCTACTGTAACCAAACAGTTGACACACAGTTGCTGACAGTCACCCAATTCATATTAGTTACATCAGTTTCTATACCTTATAGTCATCATGACCAGTAAATATTTAATTTGTGAAAGTAGCTTCAGTTTAGAAAAAGATGCCTAATAGTTTGTTTACAAAGGTACTCTTCATGACAATGATCTGAACTTGTACTGTAAGCTGACAATAAAACATCACAAAAATTGTGTTTCAAGTCGAAGTTTGAAAACCTTTAAATTTCATGGCAATAAAAGTCAAAAGAATCTTACAAGTGCATTTAAATTTTTTAAAGCATCTTTTCTAATTGCGAAGCAATTGTAGCCAAA
Organism: Telmatactis stephensoni; assembly: GCA_029948255.1. Taxonomy (NCBI): domain Eukaryota; kingdom Metazoa; phylum Cnidaria; class Anthozoa; order Actiniaria; family Isophelliidae; genus Telmatactis; species Telmatactis stephensoni. Next base: position 182,195 of record JALIZF010001510.1, read on the forward strand.
CTTGCACATCAGTACTTTGTTACTGCATTTTTGTTAATAATATTGACAGTTTTGTATCTGTTGGGCAATTTTGAACCTGACAGTTCAGTGGCTCTCACCTGACAGTTGATTTGGTACTTTAGTTTTACCAATATGAAGTGCATGAAAGATGTCAGAGGTAGATCGATGTAAGTGGTAAGGTACTGTGGGAGGTTATAATGATGCACTAACTGACTAACTGCTTCAATATTTCCACTTTGTTCACTTTCATGTAGGTTCCAGCTGGTCTTTTCATACCAAGTATGGCTGTTGGTGCATGTGTTGGCAGGGTATTGGGTATTGGCATAGAACAACTGGCTTTGTAAGTTAAAAAACATTATATTTCTGAGGCTTGGTCATACTCTGTAGGCTAAGTTCAGGCTCATGTAATATATTTTTATAAAATTTGTTCATTTTGTAAATAAATCTACTAGTGCATCTATTTTTTAGCTACCAAGAACAGAACTTACAACAGCACAAGTGTAAAAATTTTATTGGATTGACCCCAGATATTGAGCCCTCTTTTGGCACTTCAGTTTTGGGGAATGGGTCAAATGATCTTTCTATGGCACAGCAAGCCCTAAAACAAATGAGACAGCAAATTCATAAAATGATCCAGCATCTGGACTAATTTAGACACATTTAGAAAGTTGGAAAGTCTGGAGAAAAAGTGTCTTTTTTTCTCACCATGAGTGTGCATTTCTTTGATAGCTATAATCCTGATTGGATAATTTTCCCATCATCCTGTGCAAAATCTGTCAATGCATGTGTCACACCAGGTTTATATGCAATGGTTGGTGCTGCGGCAGTGTTGGGTGGAGTTACAAAAATGACTGGTAAGGACTGTCTTAGTTTATCTCTGACACACGAAGAAATACTTACATGTATATTTACAATAAAAATACATTTTATTAGTGGCTCAAAGATGCAAGCCAAGATTAAAGTTAATGCTGTTTTATGCTAATTATGTATCCAAATCAGACATCTTCTCAAGACAACTCAGCAATCAATCAATCAATCAATCAATCAATCAATCAATCAATCAATCAATCAATCAATCAATCAATCAATCAATCAATCAATCAATCAATCAATCAATCAATCAATCAATCAATCAATCAATCAATCAATCAATCAATCAATCAATCAATCAATCAATCAATCAATCAATCAATCAATCAATCAATCAATCAATCAATCAATCAATCAATCAATCAATCAATCAATCAATCAATCAATCAATCAATCAATCAATCAATCAATCAATCAATCAATCAATCAATCAATCAATCAATCAATCAATCAATCAATCAATCAATCAATCAATCAATCAATCAATCAATCAATCAATCAATCAATCAATCAATCAATCAATCAATCAATCAATCAATCAATCAATCAATCAATCAATCAATCAATCAATCAATCAATCAATCAATCAATCAATCAATAGATAAATAAATAGATAAATAAATAAATAGATAAATAAATGAATGAATGAAGGAAGGAAGGAAGGAATGAATGAATGAATGAATGAATGAATGAATGAATAAAAAAATAAAAAAATAAAAATGTTAGAAACAACTCTGATTTGAAATATTACCAGCATAAAACTAGAAGTCATTGTTGCTTTGTATTGCAACAACATTTTGAAATAAGCAACTTTAAAGTGAAAAAATGATGCTGTATTGATATAGAGATTGTCTTTAGAGCTGATTTCATATGACTGCAAAAACAGCATGGTCACCACATGGTATGGTTACGGCAGAGAATTTGAATGTTCTTATAGACATTATGGCACTGTCACAGTATGGTGCTATAAGTTTCCCACTCATTTGAAAATGACTCTATTGATTTCTTGTTTTGTAGTGTCTTTGGTGGTCATCATGTTTGAGTTGACTGGAGGTCTGAGATACATTGTACCTCTAATGGTTGCTGTCATGACCAGCAAATGGGTTGGTGATGCCTTCATCAAAGAGGGAATGTATCTTTTAGAAACCATCATCATCATCATCATTATAATTATAATCATCATCATCATCATCATCATCATTGTCATCTATCTTTACCCCAACTAGTTGTCACCTTACAACATGATTATTACACAGCTAATATACATGTAGGAATTAAAGAGAAATTATTTACAAAAAGAAAGAAGAAAGGAAAAGATGGAAGAAAGGAAGGAGGGAGGGAGGGAGAGGGGAAAAGAAGGGAGGAAGAAACAAAGAGACTAAAAGAAAGAAACTTCAAAGGACTGTAGTCAGTCTCTTGTGGTGTAACCAAAAGGGAAAAAAGGAAGAGTATTCTCCTCTTCCCATTTCCTCCCTCCCTTCCTTTCCACTTTCACCTTCAGAATTTGACATTATTGTGATATAGCTACTCCTCTGAGGACAGCTATGTTTCGCATAACATCCTTAACCAATCCCCCAGATACGATGGTCATATTCATTTGAATGGCTATCCATTCTTAGACAGTAAGGAAGAGTTTACACATACCACACTTGCTGCAGACTGCATGAGACCCAGGTTGGTATCTGTAGCATTGGGCTCCCTTTGTATTATTGTAATGTATGGGTTTCCTGTGTTGGTAACTCGTGCAAGTAAACATGGCATACCAACTACTTTGTTAGGAGTATTCAATCCCTTGTTCGATAATATTGCAGTATCAATACTGGACTGCAGTCAACTATCATCTGACTTAAACCCTTTGAAGAGAGTGAAAAATTTGAGGAAAAAATGAATTTCTCTTTTCATCTTTTCTTATCCATATTCTCTTGGGTTTCTTTCTCAACTTATGAGTCCTGGTTCCTCGTTAAAATTAGGGTAAAAGAACCCTTTAGGCTTAATAAAAATATTTTCAAATTGTACTGGACCTTTCATCTTTTCTTTTAGGAATGAATTGAAATCTGTAACACCTTATTACAAGAATTTTCATTTATTTACTAATGTTTCAAGACTTAGCGTTTCTCGTTTTTTTTACTCTGATGAAGGCTTCAAACGTCAGTAATTCAAGCACTATTTTTATACGATGTTACAGATTTCCATTCATTTTGTATTGTCTTTTTATGAAATAATAGTAGAATATTAATAAATATAATGTAAATAATATTGATCTATTTTAAAGGAAATACGACCCTCCACTTGAATGCATTACCCAAGATAGTTCAACAGTCGGAGAACTTGGTAAGCATCGTAACCATTTTTGTTTTCACACAGGAAAGGGACAGTATCAGTCCTTCCTAGCACGTGTTAGCCACGCCCTTATGGAATGATTTTGCTGTTTTCAGAACAACTTCTTGAGGAATCGAAATTTCGAGGATTTCCTGTAATTGTGGATCAAGATTCCCAAAGCCTCACTGGATTTGTTCTTTCTAAAGATTTGAAAATCGCGCTAAGTAAGTAGATTTATGATTTCCTACTAGTATAACATGAAATTGTGCTCTCACTATCCCAATTGAACCCAATTTTTATAATTTAGTGCTTTATGTAATGTATAAAGAACGAGAGAGCGTGTTATATCGGTGGATAAAGATCCGAGCCGAAGGCGAGGATCTTTAGACCCGATATAACACGCTCTCGAGTTCTTTATATTACTTATCAAACGTCTAGTTGTCAATTATCATATTGGACCAGAATTTTCCAAGTTTGACTACTTTTGGCTTAGAAAATCCAACTTCAAGTTTATGCAAATGAACAAAAATCTTTATCCGATATAAAGATCTACGTTCCGGTAGTGATTTCCATTGTGTTTTCTAATGAATTATTAATGAGTTTGATAAAAATCCATAATAAAACATTTTTTCATAGTAAACGACAAAAATCGTTATCAAGGTCCCTCAAAATAGGGGCTTTTTATATTCAGACCAACATATTACAAACACATCATTGGTATCCAGTTAGCTTATTTTTAAATAATATAAAATCATACATATAAAAGCATGATATGTAACATGCCTTTAGTGTCACAGTTGTCATTAGACATTAGAAATGTTCCAGCCATTTCGAACCGTGCGACCGACTCAAAGGATGCTGGGAAGACCAGATGTGAACTGCTGGACTTTCGGTATTCACAAGTAGGGGCAATCTGCCTCATTCAAAACTTCAGTTGTTTTTGTTTCCAGAACAAAACTTGTATATAAGCGTACGCAAGCTTTACCAGCAATCTTAAAGGTTGTAGTTCACAATGTTGAATTTAAACACAACTTTTTCGAATGAAAGTTTGCTGTTGAGCCAGAGTTTCTATGTTACTCATAAATTTCCCAAAACACTGGCGTACTGCCTTCTTTTCCTCGTCTCCATCTTTGGCAACTCTTTCATCTTATGGACAATCTACAAAGACCATCGACTGAAAACCACCACTAATTTCTTGGTAGCCAACATGTCCGTCAGTTATTTAGTTTGCGCAATTTTTACGATTCCTGAACGTATTTTGGACATAAACTTTGACACCAGATGGTTGATTGCTGGAGACTTTGGACTCGCTTTATGTAAATGTGTTAGGTATTTGGCCTATGTTTCTGCTATTGTTTCTTTATGCTGCTGTGTTTTTATCGCCATCAACCGTTACTATGCCGTGGCCCATCCAATCAAGGGAGGATTCAGCAAGTCTCGACTAAAATACATCATACCAGGGATATGGATTTTCGCATTTGTCGTCTCAACGCCTTATGCTATTGTCATAAAGATTCAAGAGCCAGCAATTTGTCAAGTTGGAGATCCGATGCTTGCTATGTATACAAATATTTTCTTTTGTATACTTGTTGGTATGTTCATTTCTGTGGTTGCCGCCATTTATGCAGTCGTTGTCAGGAAACTTCGTCAACACAGAGTTCCTGGACAGCAATCTGACTTAGTCAAAAGAAGAAGAGAGCAGCAAAACAGAAAAGTTTTGAAAATGTCAGCAGCTATTGTGACTTTGTTTTTCGTAACATCAATATTGTACGGATGCTTCATTATCTGGTTACCCAGTCTTCGCAAAAGAGTTTCAGGACAAGTCTTCGATGGTTTGAGTTTCGCTGTACTCTTCATCGTCCAGTTGAGTCTGTGCTACATGTTTTTGATTTATCTCATCTTCAATGACATTTACAGGGAGAACTTTTACGCCATGTTGTCAAAATGTTGTTGCAATTATTCTTGTTTTCGTTTTGATCCCAGCCAAGGAAACAGGGTGGAGCCTGTTGAGGGAGAAGGTGGGGTTGTGTCCATCCAGATGAACACGTGGTCATCTGCTGTTCATTTGGAGCATACTAAGGAGATGCAAGGCGGTTCCCAACGCCCAACACAAAGGCGGAGGTGGATTTAGGGGAGGGGTGCAGTGGGAGCGCACGCCTTCCTGAGACGACTTTGGGCCCTTTTCTTTTCGATTCCAGTTTTCCAAAATATTCCTGGATCCTCTACTAATCTTCTAGACGATTTACGATTTCTATAACGCTGTATTCCCTTCTGAATGATAATCTTGGATCCGACTCTGAAAGGAGTTATGCCAATCATTTGACGATCATCCATTCAAGTTAAAACGTTATCTGGGAATACTACTGTTTGTCCAGAGACAGTTCATGTTTTTCCAAATGAAACTAATTGAATTGGTCAAACTAACTAGTATAAAGCTTACTCGTAGAAATAGAAAAGTTTAGGCATTTGTGGCCAGTGAGATATTTAGGCAGCCCATTCCAAAAAGATCCTCTCTGCTGTATTAGGAACTATGAAACAGAGAAAGCATGAAAACGTTTCCCACCGTCTCCGCTAAAGTTTAATTTTGGTGCACGTGTTTTGTCATTAGATCAGAGAGCATAAAATTAAGATCCTTGAGGCTTATAAACACGAATACTAATTATCAACAAACATACATACTATATCTACCAAAGATTGCAAGCAAATTGTTCAGGGTCCCTGTAAGATGCAGGGAAACTGTTTTCATTCTGAAGTTTGGAAAGTCGTGGGAGCAAAATAAATGGAAAAAGTGAAATCGGTTGTTGAAAGTGGCGTAAGATATAGTAGCTAGTACAAGTTATTTAACAAATTGAAGATGGTTTTGAGTTGTTTGTCTTCTTATTGACACACTCTTGACGCCATGAAATGTTCAGAACTCAAGTGGAATCACGAGCGCAGCGAGTGATTTCCCTTCAAAGCTTTGAGCATTTTATGACGTCAAGAGTGCTAGTGTGTCAATAAGAGGACAGATAGCTCAAAACCATCTTCAATTCTTTTTTTACAACAATTATTTGAGATAAAAGTTAAAAAATCCTTTTCAAACGGGGCAAGAGAACGAGCGCGCGCGCCGAAACCGTAGTATGTCTGTCCTCTTATTGACACACTCTAATGAACCAATCAGATCGCGAGATTAGTATCAAATGTTGTAAAATTGACAATTGGTTTATCACGTGCGCTCCCAGGCCTTGCGCAAGCATATTGATAGGGGAGGGTCGATTCCCACCACATTCGGCAGGGATTAGAGAATGCTTCAGAATGACCTGTATGAGTGTCAGACGTCCCGCTGGCTTTTGGAAAGTGGATTGAAAATTTGTTTTGGATAACTCTTATCTCAGGGAATTTCTTTTTCTAAATTGTGCAAAATTTGAAAGCATCAAACTAATATAAAGAGTTAATGTACTTTTCTTCGTTGAAGACTTTTAATCCAAGAAAAATTAGAGAAGAGAAATAGAATCCATTAAAAACTGAGAAAAAGAAAGAAAAAAAGAAGAAGAAAAAAAGAAGAAGAAGAAGAAGAAAAAAAAGAAAAGTTGTTGCGGCAGGCAGGATTCGAACACGTTACCCAAAGAAATTAGTATGCTAATTTTATGTAAAACCCAAAAAAATCGGACCATGCATCCAGACAAATCGCTGGATCGTCGCATGTTACGTATAGGATGGAAATTTCGGCCCCTTCCGCGCTATCCGGTAGAACACAGCGAGCTTCGCAGTCAAAGAGGGAGGAAACAGTCGGATCCTAGGCCATAATAAATGACTGCACCTTACCACTAGACTAACTGGTCTACTGAGGGATTTGGAGGACAAAATAACCTAGTGTATCATGTGAATTAGCTATCTATTGTTGTGCAAATTACGCGATCCCGTGGCCGTAGTTGGAAAACCCTTGAACTGTGAAGCAAATGAGCAGATGTAAGAGCCGGGTTCGAAACCGGCTAGGGGCCATCTTTTTTTTTTTCTTTTTCTTTTTTCCCCGTCTCAAATTCAAAATTAGCTGTTAATTAAAAGAGAGAGGAAAGACAGAAAAAGTGATTATGAAAGAATAAATAGAAATGGTGGAAAATACCTCAATTGTTAAAACTAAGAAATCGTTAAAATAAATAGCTGAAGAAAAAAATCCATAATTCACCAGCATTTACCAAAGGTTCATTTAGAGAGAAATTCATATGACTGCAGTTTCTTAGGGAAAGTACTAGTAGCTCGCTAAGCTAAGCGGCTATTTTCTGTCGGAAGGGAGGGGAATTCGTTCGAACCTTCGAACCATCCCAAGCGACGGGCCTGGCTCCCATTGGTCGAGAAGAGTGGTGATTACAATACACACGCATATGTGACGTCATTGAATCTCACGCGGGCACTGATTGGTTGAAATGTTTCGATGAATATCATGTAAAACAAATAGATTCAATGTTTCCGTGGGTCTATGCTCTAATAAATGCACCACTCCATTTCGTCATTTTCCAGTATTGTGTAAATTTATTCAATTTAGTTATAATCAAAAACAAATATATATTTTGTGTGAATAAAAGAATGTGAGTAAAAGAATGTTCTCACACACCACTGGGAACTACTGTCAAGCTGACCACCGCCAACTGACTTTTTTATTTCTTATAAACAACTCAACATAAATATATCTTATCATATTTGAGCATAGCAGCCACTTGTAACTAGTGTTTCACAAAACCTAATAAAAATCCTCTAGCAAAGCTGACCTAGGGTTGGGTGGGTACTTTGAGGGCTAAAACCAAGTCAATGGCGGACAGCGAAAATGCAACTGCCGAAAACACTGATCACGTGACGAAAGGCCCTAGGGCCCAGGCCCCAGTGGTGTAAGAAAAAACATTTTCCACTTCGTTCCTCAGCCAATGGAAAATACAACTTTGAAGTCTGAAGTCGTCTCGTGATATTCTTTTTTGTTCTCAGGGATGCAACTATTAAAGTAAAACATTTTCCCAACCACGCATTATACCTAATTTTGCTTGCTTTCTTAGAGCACGCAAGAATAAGAAATGACGAAGTGGTATCAGCATCAAGAGTTTACTTTACCGAGCACTCTCCAAGGTACAACTCACCAGGACAAGCAGCAAATCTATCTCTAAGACATATCTTGGATGTGGTAAGATCGAAAAACGATGATTGTGGAATTGATGACAATCAAAACTAAATTTATCATTTCAACCTCAGAGCCCAATTCAAATCACAGACGCAACACCTATGGAGACAGTAGTAGAGTTGTTCAGGAGAGTTGGTCTCAGACAAACTCTTGTTACTCATAATGGGTAAGTAATGATGATGATAACGATGATGGTGGTGATGGTGGTGATGGTGGTGATGGTGGTGATGGTGGTGATGGTGGTGATGGTGGTGATGGTGGTGATGGTGGTGATGGTGGAGATGGTGGTGATGGTGGTGATGGTGGTGATGGTGTTGATGGTGATAACGATGAATGCAATTGTAGATAGGTTTCAAGCATGGTTTTCCCGAGCGACGGAAGTGGAAGGGGAACCAACATACGCAGAATCAGCGATATACTCTCCATTGCCACCTGCAACGGTGTGCAGAATAGTTGAGACACTGTCCTCTCAAATTGACACAATGTGATTTAATTCCCACCATGTAGGTCTTGCAATGGGTATATATTTCGAATACCCCCCCCCCCCCCCCCACGACACAACGTTGGTTTGGACGGGTGTTCACCTAGCAGAAATCTCCCAGGGCCACACAACATTGAGAGAGGGGAAAAGGGGGAGTCTAAAAAAGGGGTGGCCAATTACGACCAGGGTAGTGTCTCAACAAGGTTTGTACGTGAGAAATGCAACACTGAGACTACGTATGTTGTTTCCGCTTCTGCTTCTTTCAGTCTTTCAGTTTATTTTCTCGGTTAAGCTGAGTTGCTATGCACCTATACGTCCGTGGCTCGTGAAAACTAGGCTTAACACTTCCAACTTTCCATTGAGTACAGTTAAGGGTGTTCGTTATCAGAGATGTGTATATGATCTCAGTAGTTCTTCTACATCTTCATTACGAGTGTTAATAATGCGTTAGAGCGGTTTTCGTATGAGTGGGAAACTAACCGTACCAGTTACGGTCAATGCACGGTACGGTTACGGCATGCATTTCGAATGTTTTTATAGACATTACGGTACTGACACGGTCACAGTACGGTACGGTCAGTTTCCCACTCATACGAAAACCGCTCTATATAGTACGACTCATGAATGCAATAACATTTGGAAAGGACACACCGCCCTTATCTGCCAACAGCCCCCATTTTGCCTTCATGTTTGGTCGCGCGTTTTATTTTATTTATTTATTTTTTTGTTTTTGTTTTGTTTGTTTTGTTTGTTTGCTTGTACGATTCTGTTTTGGTTCGACAACCCAGGGGGCCGCGATGTGCGCGATACGTTAATTTGCTGTCAAGTTCCATTGAGGTAATACCCTTCAAAAACAGCGCACGCTTTGTGATAGCCTCCTCCGCAGGCAACTCCTTTTCTTTCTCTTGGGCTTCCTGTTGCAAAGATGAGAGACTGGGGGCGAGCAAAAAAGGATCTTCGCTCTTCCCGTTCGATCCCACAGGAAACCAAATAAAGGAAAGGAAAGGAGTAGCCTGCGGAGGAGGCTAGCTTTGTGAGACGATCGTAAACGTTCTCCAATCCGGAAATGACCGGGCTAGCGGGATCGAAAAGGTATTGGGTTGTTTAGGGAAACGAGCCACTTAAAAACGTAATGGAATAAGGAGACTAAAAAGAGAGAGACTATTCACTCAAGTACCAACGCCTTGTATTCATTTCTTCTCTCCACAGACGGCTGCTTGGAATTATAACAAAGAAGGATGTTCTTCGTCATATAGCCACTCTAGCCAATCAGGATCCAGAATCTATTCTATTCCACTAAGGGTAACCTTTTCCTGCGAGCTTATAGAATCACCGAATAAGACGTCCGTAAAAATGTACCATGTCCAATATACACTTGAACAGCGCTTGCATCTCATACGTCACAGCACGTGACATGATCCACGTGTTCGGCCACGTGACACCAGCCTTACTTTCAAAAGGCAATCATACTCATGAAGGAAATAGGAAATGGGATTCCTCTGTAAAAAGAAGACTGGGAAGGGGAAATATTGTTGAATTCTTCTCCAGTCCTACCTCCGCCTATAACTATACAGGGTACCCATTGCATTGGTAGTCTCTCGAAGAGGTTGTGATAAGTCATAACGGTACACTAGATTAGATTGTAACCGAACCATTCATGGATGGAAATACAGCCATCAGGTTAGATACAGGTAACCATAGTAACTCACAATACGAACAGATATAACAATGCCTTTAATCGTCAAGAGATATTTTCATATGAAGCAATACTACAACGTATTCTCTAATCTATTCTCTCCCAAATAGCGCTTTAGATACATTTCCTATAATGCACCGCGCCAAAACGACATGAGCCATGGGCTTTCTTTGTACAGTTTTTAATGAAGAAACGCTTAGAATATATACACCTATTTCAAAAAAGGTTGTCGTACGAGAGGTCTCAAGCCTACGCGACTAGACCGAAAAGGAGTATGGGTAGTTGTAAAACTATAATTTCTTTTTGGCTTTGGTCGTAATTTTAGCATCAGCAAACAAAGGTCTTTAATGTATTAGGTCATAAAAAGCTGAAGTTCAGTTATTGGTTGGATATTTATATGATTTTACAACTTAAGTAATATTTACCCATGCTTCCTTTCGCCGACAACGTTTTTTGAAATAGGTATATAACTAGCTGAAACTAGCGATACGGATGCCATTCAATAGAAACTGATATTAGCGTGGGTCAAGTCAGCCGTGCCGCTATGCAGGCCAAGACGCCAGTGATTTCATCACAATTCAAGAATTCAGGCAGTAATTGTAGAATATAGTATTTTTTATAATAAAGGAAAATGTAAATTCGTTAAGGATATGACATGGGGAAGGGAGATGAGGGGCATGGGACTAAATATAAGTGCATAATTACCCGCCACTAATTCCCCCCCCCCCCCCAAAACACACACACACACATGCACTCACACATCTCCCCCAAATATACATCACAAGTATTTTTAACTAATCCTTTTTTGGTTTTCCCTTTCTTCCCAAACTACAGCAGTGATTTCTTACAGCCATTAAAACTGTTTTATACTTAATATACATGAATTGAACTTGTGGAGACATTGTTCAGAGTCCCAATTTTTTGACGGCCATTTCTCGAACAAGTCTTCTACTCAACTTACCAGTCCTGGTAAGTGGAAAACCATCCACAAACAGATAATAGTGTGGTTTAAATGCTAACCCCATGGTGGACTCCCAACATTTATCTTTGCACCAGTCGTGGAACTCCTTTTCAAGATCGCCGTTTTTGTTGTTATGGTTACCATCTTTCAAAATGATACACGCACACAATTTTTCGTACAGACGCTGATCAGGAACACCAACAACGCACACTTTGTTGACATCCGGGTGCCCTAACAGGAGGTCTTCAATCTCATAGGGCGAGATGGTCTCAGTCGCGCATTTGATCATGTCATCCATTCTGCCATGAAGTCTGAGCTTTCCATTTTCATCAAGAGTGGCTGCGTCCTTTGAGAAGTGCCAGCCATTCTTTCCAAGACGTGTTGTTGGCTTATCGTCGATTAGCATCAAGTCCCAGTTACAAAACGAGATCCAGGCTGATCGTGCACACAGTTCACCTGTGAGAAGAAGACGGAGAAAGTGACTTTAATTCACACATTCCGAATGATGCTGTACTGATCAATGGAAGAACAGTCCCCATACGTTGGAAACAGATGTACTGGCTAACACACTATGAGATGATATTTTTAAAATACTTCAGCTCGTCTGGACTTGCCCCATGTAACGGAATCCAGAAATCGGAATCCACGAATAATTTGACTTTGGAATCCGGAATCCAGCCCTTGGAATCATAAATACTATTTTACATGGTATTTATAACATAGATAAATCTCACGAGCACTATGATTGGTTAAGTAATGCGCCAAGTAAACTAAGTAAGAACTAAGCTGAATTAGGGTGGCTAACGGCACGAACAACTGTTGGGTGTTAGGTTTAGATCTATTAATACCTTTGGTATTAAGTGGCACCATTTGTCCCCTTTTATCTACGATTTTTAATTCCAATCCATCAACAGGTTCCATAACTCCATACTCAGATGTTTCCACATCCTTCGTGATCAGGTGGTTAGAGACCATGTTCATCTCTGTTGCTCCATATGTATTCATTACTTTAAAATGAGGCATCATGTGGAATATCTTCTTGAACAGAGGGACCGCAGTTGCTTGACCGCCAGTTACTACAATCTTCAGCTTACTCAGATCCATATCAAGGATCTCGCTGCACGTCGTCATGTCGTGAAGAAAGTAAGGCAAGAACATTGCATGTGTACAGGATTCCTCTTCCACAGTCTTCATGATAGTTGGTACCATTCCACCTTGAAATGCAATTCTGGGAGGGAAAACTACCAAGGTTGAGCCAATAGCTAAAACGACTCCGATACCAAAGCACAATCCTGATATCCAGTCAAATGGAGCATCAGAAAAGTAAATGGAATCTTTATCAAGATCCATCATTGTCGCATCCGCATGTGCTCCATTGATGAACCCATAATTTGTATACTGGATTGGTTTAGGGGTGGAGGTGGTTCCTGATGTGAACAGAACAAACGTTGGGTCATCCATCTGGACGGCAGCTTCAGCACTTTGTACTGCGTTATCACAGTCAGGGTTGGTCTGACCCATTTGTAAGAGCTTTTCATAGAGGTAAACCTTATCATGATCCAATGGACCAGTACTAGGGCTGACCGCCACGACTGCTTTCAGCTTGTTGTCGTCGAGAGCAGTTTTGGCAATAACGCAGTCCAAGTCCTTGATTCCATGAACAGCAGGGCAGGGGTTTTCTTCAATGGGAACAATAAGTGCACCAATCCTGTTTAGAGGCCATGTGAAAGAAGACAAACTCAATACACGTTGGTAACATCACAAGAACTCTATCACCTCGTGCCAGACCTATCTCGAGCAAGGCAGCAGCGAGGAATCGGGACTTCATCTCATATTCTTGGAAGGTAAGAGACACTCTGTTCATCTTTTCATCACGGAAGACAAAGGCTTCTTTGTTAGGATGGGCGTCAACATGTGCGTGGAGAAGTTGGAATGGTGTCCTGTGTTCTAAGGGTTTGGAGTGGGGTTTGTGAAGATAGCTCATTCTTATAATAACTTCAGTGTAGATTCTGAAAAAGTAGAGACAACTATACTTCAACAAAAGTGTGAAAACCATTCTGCCCTCTGGTATTCCATACAAAAAGCAAAGCCTAGCTAGCCTATCCCACCTCTTCTTTGATGAAACCTAAACTTCCCAATTTTACGTATTATAAGCCACTATATAATATGCTTAATTATTATGTGGCACAAACTACTTCCGGTGAATTCGCGCGCTCTGATTGGCTATTTGACGGGCAAGATCCCCCCGTAATGCCCGTGGGTGATTATGGAAAATATCCCGGACCGCAAACTATTTTGAAAACACAAAGAATTAACTTGCAAGACATCGTTCAAAGAATTTTTTTTAAACACAAACAAAATTTTGACGTGCTCCCTTGGTCAAAGTAAAAATGCGGTGTTGATTTTGGCTCTAAAGGTCCACTATATAATTTCAAATCAGCTCCAAAAGTTATCAAAAAAGACTCTTCTTCTTTCTTTGAAAAGGTAATGCTGACAGAAATCTTTGTGTGAATTATTTCCAAAATTACCGTCTTTGAATTTGATATGTTCGCTTGATTTGTGCCACTCTTGATCGATCGTTTGCAAACTTGCAAAAATTTGTCAAACATTACAAAGATTTAGGAGTTAATGTTTCCAGTGATTTATCCTGGTCATATCATGTGCCGGATCTAACAGTAAATAAGGCAAATAAGGTGCTGGGTTCAGTACAGTTGGCAGTAAAAATAAAGAAATTTTCTCCATGCTGTACAAGTTATTAGTAAGACCAATCTTAGAATACGCTGGTCCAGTTTGGTCACCCTATTTGGTCAAAGACATCCTAGCTGTCGAAAATAGTTTCGTTCTCTTAATTGCTGGGAGCCAGGCGAGCAGCAACACTAATCTTGGTGTGGGATTCCTGTGCGATTTATGACGTCACCTTAATATTGATCCGCGAACAGCGCTTCCGTGAACTCGATTTTTATGTACGGACGGTGGCATGTTCAGGTTGACGTCACAGGGATGAATTGGGATTCCTGTGCGATTCCATTCGAGAGGTTTTATGTTCCTCGAAGTATAAATGAAAGTCAAAAAATGCTAAGTGATATTTTTTCGGGAGGGCAATGTTCTGTTATGGGTTATTTTGCGTGTTACTGTTCGAATCGAAGCTCGTCTACGGGCCGAATCAATTCAAGCCAAGATAATAAGTATGAAGTGAGGTCACGCTGAGAATTTCTGCAATATATTTGGTTACCCTATGAAAGAAAATTTTTGTTGGATGTGTTTTTTATTTTTATATGTTCAACAAGGTCACGAACTGTCGACAGATATTTCTCAGGAAAGACATTTATGAGTTTCGCATTGCTGTTGGGTGTAATCCATCGAAGCAAGCGTGACGATAGTTGCATTCGACGAATGTTTCCTCTTCAAAGCTAAAGAGGTAAAATCTCACATTATATCGCTAAAATTTCTGATGACTTGAAACTTTGCTTATGGAGACTACTATCTGACAGTAGTTCAGTTAAATCCACATGTATTTATCCACATGAATCAAAACAACAATTCTTTCTCGATCTTACGACTACATTTAATACAGGGATCGTGTCAGATATTTAATACACCAAGCTTTTAAGGTGGCTGGACCCTATTTCGCCAGTGCGCGGGTAGTCGAATTGAAGCGGCTATTAATCGCGTTACAGAATTAAGTTGACCAAACTTTTTACGCACACCTACTACAAATGGACCAAATTCTATAATGATACTAGTTTGGTTGAAATCGGAGCTTTTTTAGCATCGAAATTGTTATACACTAGATTTGAAATTTTGCCAATTTTCTCAAAATCCAGACCTCGACGAGCAAAACGATTTATAAGACTTTGTAAAGCAAATGTTTGTCTATAATGTGAGAGCGTTTCAAGAAATTCTATTAAGCCGATTTTGAGTAAAAACGGAGCAATTATTTAACTTTGAAGAAATTTAAAACCGCGGGTACTTAACTAAATTAATTTTGTAACAATAATTTTCCAAAGAAAAGTTGCAATATTTTTGGTTCTAAATAATACCAAGGCATGGTTCTTTGTTTTGTGAATATGTCATCGTATTTGCTGTTTTTGATCGCCGTTGAGACGACTTTACGTAAAGCACTAAATTGCTGCGTTTATCTCGGAATTTCGACATCCACGTTAATAATACTGTTTCTTGAAAACTAGCAGATCAATTTTTTTTTATTTCTCGATATTAAATATTCAATCCTTTACCAGTAAGGTGTGTAAATTACAAAGGCATTGAAGTTTTTTGAGACCGTTAAATAATTTTTTAAACATTGCCATATGTGCATCTCTATTCTCCGAGTTGTTGCCGGTGTTTGATTATGCATGCCTGCATGTGTGTCGTTTTGGCGCCTCGTGCAAAAAGTGCATATATACATGGAAAGTCACGCCAGTGATATCCAGAGTAACGCTGTAGGCGTAGCAGTTCCTTACTAAAGTTTCTAGAACTATGATATTTCCTTGTGCAAAAAGAAAACGGAGAAGTGAAATATTGCTGGAAAACACATTAAAGGCTAAAAAGACGAAGGAAAGTAGTTAACCAGTCCAGGTAACTTGGAAGACTTAATAGTTCCATGTATTTGCATTTTTTGCACGAGGCGCCAAAGCGACACGCATGCAGGTATGCATATCATAAAGCCTGAATCAAACACCGGCAACAACTCGGAGAATAGAGATGCACATATGGCAATATTTAAAAAATTATTTAATGGTCTTAAAAAACTTCAATGCCTTTGTAATTT
This sequence comes from Telmatactis stephensoni, assembly GCA_029948255.1. Taxonomy (NCBI): domain Eukaryota; kingdom Metazoa; phylum Cnidaria; class Anthozoa; order Actiniaria; family Isophelliidae; genus Telmatactis; species Telmatactis stephensoni. The sequence goes on from JALIZF010001510.1 coordinate 198,436, forward strand.
CACAACCTTACTAGTAAGGGATTGAATATTCAATATCGAGAAATAAAAAAAATTCATCTACTAGTTTTCAAGAACCAGTATTATTAACGTGTATGTCGAAATTCCGAGTTAAACGCGGCAATTTAGTGCTTTACGTACAGTCGTCTCAACGGCAATCAAAAACTGCAAATACGATGACATATTCACAAAATAAAGAACCATGCCTTGGTATTATTTGGAACCAAAAATATTGCTAGTTTTCTTTGGGAAATTATGGTTATAAAATTACTTTAGTAAAGCACCCACGGATTTAAATTTCTTCAAAGTAAAATAATTGCTCCGTTTTTACTCAAAATCGGCATTAATAGAATTTCTTGAAACGCTCTCACATTATAGACAAACATTTGATTTACAAAGTCTCATAAATCGTTTTGCTCGTCGAGGTCTGGATTTTGAGAAAATCAGTGGCAAAATTTCAAATCCAGTGTATAACAATTTCGATGTTAAAAAAGCTCCGATTTCAACCAAACTAGCATCATTATAAAATTTGGTCTATTTGTAGTAGGTGTGCGTAAAAAGTTTGGTCAACTTAATTCTGTAACGCGATTAATAGCCGCTTCAATTCGACTACCCGCGCACTGGCGAAATAGGGTCCAGCCACCTTAATTAGGACTTTTAGCTGCTAGGAAGTGATTCACTTCTTTTCCTAAACATATTTTAATCAGTTAGTTTATAATCATTGCTAACTTGCTGTTTGTTTTGTACTTGTACATTTCTAAAACTTCTGTTGTCGCTCGCAGCACTTCACTTTTCCATAGTTTTACGCAAATCCGCCTCATTTTTAAAATCAAAATACCACCCAAAAATACTAGCCAAATACATACCGCCCCAACTCCCCCCCCCCCCCAAAAAAACCGTATATCCTTCGCACCTCTCCGTCACATGGGATGGCTAAATTGCGGCGCACAAAAGCTTTCGGGATGCACCGCAAACTAAATCCTTCCCACCAACCACGCACAGTGCGAGTATAAAGAAGCAACTGGGTACCCTTCCGCTGGGAGGGCAACACTTAAAAAAAACACAACTTCAAATTTCACGTGTTACAAAATATGTCATTCCGGTTACAATACACGGCTTCAGAATTATTTCGGCATAATCCGTGCCTGTCTCCCGGACTGTAATCACAAATAATTGTAGTCACGTCAATGTCACTTAGTCGTACGTGAATATAGCCCGAATAACAGCCGTCTTTTCGCTTGCCCGGCCTAGAGTTGCTCAGCGAAAGAGTGGAGCGAAAAGACGGCTGTTACGGTTCTTTTTACACATTTTTTTGATTGGCTTGTTTAAAAACCTCCTGGTCAATAGCGACAATAACAAATTACTGGCTTGTGTCAAATAAATGAAGCACAACAAATGAATGTATAGGGGCAACAGGCAGTTGATTTACTGTAAGCCATGTCGAATCTCATCTAGCTCCTTGCAGATTTTGAAAGGGACCATCAACAGACGTTACGAAGGTATCCTGAGTTTTATAAACGATAAGCGCCAAGTCGCTTGTGAAGTGAGAAATACCACATTCGAGTTTGCCGTTATGTAATGAGTCTCGGCGATCGGCTTTCAGTATTAACCTTACCATGTAAACATATAAAATTGTGCGCGATTTTTGGCAAGTTTTTTCTGAGCAGGGTTACGTTACGCTAATACCGTGGGCTTTTATTCTACAAACTAGTGGAAAAGCGGAGTGGGCATAAAAAAAACTGTTAGCAAAAACTGACTCTTCAAATCATGATATTCTTAGTGTAACACTGAATCGGTGCAATAAAAGTCAGACAAAGTCAGAGTTAGGGAGCAAAAGTATCGATGCCACAGTATCGAACTGGTTTCTTGAAAATCATGCAAATAGTTATAAAACTTCTTTAAACATTAATTATTTATGGTATTCTTTGATAGCGCAGAGGACTATCATTTAAGAGGCAAAGTTTCACTAATACTTACCTTAGTGAAGCTTGCAAACGTAGAATAAACACGTACAGCTTAAGATCCACTGAAAATGTTATGCAACTCGCAATTAAGTAGACCCAGTGCCGCAACCAATCACTGTCAGTTAATTACATTATATACATATATACATTTTCCGGTAAACAAACTTTTTTTGTCGGGTCAAAAGACAAACTTTTTTCTCACCGATGATAAATTCGGTCTCCATGACTTGTGCACTTTAAATATCTAGCTTCGTTCACGATGCAAATTGCATTCTTGAATACACATCTATTTATTTTATTTATTTATTTATTAAACTTTCACCAATAATAGAATTAAAACAACAAATAAAAATAAAATAATAAATAAATAAAAATATAAAATATATAAAGGTGAGGGACACGCAACAGAGCTGGACTCCAATTAAAGCGTGCCCTATCTAGTTATGAGTCGATCAAAGCGTTTTCGAAGGAAGGCCCAGACTGAAATTCTGCAGCAAGGAATAATTAGGTCCATATTTTTTTCCGGGTAATGCAGTTGAGGAGCCAGTCAGAATGCACTTTTAGTAAGAGGCTTATTTAACAAATGACGTGGTGTTTTTTTAATAATTGGGATAGTACGCGCGCTCTGAATGGCCAAAAATTTCGTGTTTGATGAGAGCATCCAAACACGCTCACGTCACTTTTTTCGAATTTTTCGTAAATTTGTGCGCTTGTTATTTTATAAAAGAAGTAAGAAATTTTCTGTGTTTGATAACCTGATCAAAGCACTTGTGATGCTGGAAGAACACTCGAGAGCTGTGGAAACACTACGGCTCTCTCGTGTTCCACCAACAGCACGCGTGTTTTGATCAGGCTATCAAACACCAAAAACAGTCTTTTGTTTCTTAAATAATTTCGGTAGCTCATCATCCAGCTTCCCGAATTGCGAAGTGCGCAGCCGAATGCGGTCGAGTCGAAGGTACATGCAAAGGTGCTTTTACGAAGATAATCGTAGCAGCCACCATCCGACACATGTCTGACCACGAATCATAGTTTAGATCGAGACTAGTTCGTTTTTACTGAGGGAGGATAAACCGGAGTTACGCGGAGAAAAAAACCTCGAAGCTAGGGAGAGAACGAAATAAACTCAAGTCACATATAATGCCCTGTCCGAGAATCGAACCTGGGACAACAAAGGTGACAGACCGGCCGCATTTGCTTCCCAAATAAACAAGCAAAAACGCCATTGATTGTTTCATTAACAAGTCCTGGGGAATTCTTTAACATGCGGAACTTCAGATCTCGATGAAAAAGGAAATTGATAACAATTTTGCGATACTTGGCGTACAACGGGAACAGCAGGGAAGAGGAACGAGAATGGTATCTAATGCTTACCATCTGAACTGAGCATTGTCTGAAAGGGGTGTTGGGTCAAATTCTAGTTGTGGGGGAGGGGTGGGGTCAGATTCTCAACTCGTGCCCCTGAGGGGAAACTGCCGGTTACCTTTATAAATGGCAAGACCCTGTAGGCTTTAGACCCTGATTATATTAAGGCGAATCGTACCTGCTAACGGGATAACTTCCCTGCATGGGGAAAAGACAAAAACAAGAGAGTTATATCAAGGCTACATGGGCTTTTGCAATGTATTGGTGCCCTTGAATTACTGATTACAGTGAGTTGTCCTTTGATAGTTGGGATAAATTTCCTGGATTGGTTTAGTTTGGTTTGGTATGGGTTCTTACTTGGGATACTAAAATAGGATCTCTCAAGGATTCTGGTCTTCGTATTACGTTCCAGTAAACGAGATACGTTTTTTTAAACGTCACACCTTAAGACCATCCCCTGAGATTGTGCATCAATTGTGCTATGTGCACGTAGCCTTGTCTTGATACTTTTATAAGTGTATCCCTATGGCGCGCCGTGTTACAATTACCCCTTAATGCACATGTTTCACACGATATTTTAGTGCAATTTCCCTTATATTATGTGGTTTTGTGGTACAACAATCCCCTAGACAAGTTACAATTTCCCCCTAGATCAGTTTACGCGACCTTGTAGTTCAATTTTCCCCTAGATCAGTTTACGCGACCTTGCTGATTTTTTTTATTTTTATTTTCAAACAATCGGCGCGTCATATATCCCGGAGGTCGGCTATTCGTCTATTGACCTTTTTGGAATCTGCTCCAACACAAAATCCGCTTTCATTGTTTTTGAACCCTTCGCCTCCACGGACTCACTCATGCAGAAACTGAAACAAGGAGCGGCAGAAAACAAATGAAATCAAAACAAGGGTTTAACGGTAGTATTAGGTACCGATTGGCCGTATACAAGCTAGAAAACAAAGAAACTATATATAATGTAGGACGAATATAAAAATTCCATCGGGGATTGGGGGAGGGGGCTAGTTAGGAAACAACGATATGTGAATGGAGAGGGATGAATAATCCAAGTGAAAACAATAGATGGCGAAACAAACTAAAGTATAGTAGTCACTGTTTACTCTTTCAGAATCTACAAGTCATTGGCACAATATGAGCTATCTTCACAAACCCCATTCCAAACCCTTAGATCACAGGACACCATTCCAACTTCTCCACGCACACGTTGACGCCCATCCTAACAAAGAAGCCTTTGTCTTCCGTGATGAAAAGATGAACAGAGTGTCTCTCACCTTCCATGAATATGAGATGAACTCCCGATTCCTCGCTGCTGCCTTGCTCGAGATAGGTCTGGCACGAGGTGATAGAGTTCTTTTGATGTTACCAACGAATATTGAGTTTGTCCTCTTTCACATGGCTCTAAACAGGGTTGGTGCACTTATTTTTCTCTCTGGAGAAGATGCCTTCCCAAATATCAAAAACCTGGCTTGCGTGATTGCTCGGACTGAATCCACTACGCCTAACCACCATCAAGCAATGAAGACTACCCAAGCCTTTCTTGAGGGAAGTAAGCTGAAAGCGGCCGTGGCGGTCAGCCCTAGTACTGGTCCATTGGATCATGATAAGGTTTACCTCTATGAAAAGCTCTTACAAATGGGCCAGACCAACCCTGACTGTGATAACACAGTACAAAGAGCTGAAGCTGCCGTCCAGATGGATGATGCAGCGTTTGTTCTTTTCACATCAGGAACCACCTCCACCCCTAAACCAATCCAGTATACCAATCATGGGTTCATCAATGGAGCACATGCAGATGTGACAATGATGGATCTTGATAAAGATTCCATTTACTTTTCTGATGCTCCATTTGACTGGATATCTGGAGTATGCTTTGGTATCGGAGTCGTTCTAGCTATTGGCTCAACCTTGGTAGTTTTCCCTCCTAAACTTGCATTTCAAGGTGGAATGGTACCAACTATCATGAAGACTGTGGAAGAGGAATCCTGTACACATGCAATGTTCTCCCCTTACCTTCTTCACGACATGACGACATGCAGCGAGAACCTGGATATGGATCTGAGTAAGCTGAAAACAGTTTTAACTGGCGGTCAGGCAACCGCGCTAACAGTACTCAATAAAATCTTTCAGCTAATTCCTCACCTGACGATGATCAATGGTTATGGAGCAACAGAAATGAACTTGATCTCTAACCAACTGATCAAAAAGGATATTGATATATTTGAGTATGGAGTAATGGATCTTGTGGATGGTTTGGAATTGAAGATAGTAGACGAGGAGGGACAGATTGTACCACTTAATACCAAAGGTATGAAACGACTTAAGGTGATCACCCATTGAAGACAGATTTTATAGGTGTCGATTCTTTTGAATCGATCATTTGATAGATTTCCTAAGGGTTCTGTAGGTTCTAAAGCGGTTATTATAGGTAGCATGTACCTAACTTTCTGTTTTATCAGTTTCGATGTTAATATACAATAAGTAATTGTGGTACTAAATAAGTTATTAAAGCATAGATTCGCTATCACGCGCGCTGTGATTGGCCAGAAAGCTATGAACTATTTGCCAATGGGCTGCACCGCGCGCACTATCTTCGTCATCGTCCATTTGAAATCGTTCGTTATGAAGATGGCGACACATAAAACCCACACTTTGAATGGTGAAACAAAGTATGAACTATTTCGACATGGGCTACACGGCTCCGGTTTTAACTTTCTAGCCTTTGATATATATTAATTAGTCAACAGAAAGCCGCTTGCCCATCGCGTTTTATAATATAGCTCAATTATGACACACGTTCTGATTGGCTGAGAGACCACCAAAATCTATGCTCTATTTCACTGGTAAAGACATGGTTTTCTGACGAATGAGTATATCAGCAAATTTTACTTTAGTAAAGGAAAAGCAAAACTTAAAATGAAACTACAAAAGACTTTCCATCTTTCCAGTCTAGTCTAAATTTACAAACTGAGCTTCATGGTCGGACAATAGCAATATAAAATGTGTAAATATTCAAAGAAAATGACTCGAATGAGCAGCACTTTCAAACAACCGAGTCTATAAAATTCAGTCAAATTGTAGTTTGTTATAGCCTGAGTTACAGGAAAAACCTGAAGGAACTAGGATTCATGCACATCAGGAATTTTCTCTTAGCCTGAGATTAGTTTAAATCAATTAGGATTATTTTTCATTGAACAAAATTTTGTTTCTTACTTACAAAGACAGGAGAAGATTTCCAAAACTGACCGTCGCCTCGAGACAACTTGTTCATCCTTCGTATAAACTACGCCAGTGTAGAGATGTTTTAACACAAGCTATCGGTGAACAGCCAACAGATAATTCAAGTTAAGAGCTTCTCGTTTACCAGCAAAATCCTCATTCTGTAAACCTCTTTTAAACTTCAACTTTTTCAAACCAAAAACACGGCTTTCAATTCACTGTGTGGAACGCTGCTCGATTCATCGAAAGCACGTAAACATTTCCAAATCTTGAAAAACTGCAAGTCATATTTAGCCTTTTCGTCTATTTTCGAGCCATTGTCAATTATAAAAACAGAAAGCTCTTTGTTCGGGATAATTTCTGCTGAATTCCTTCGATGAAAGTTGTCAAACTATTCTCAAAAACACCGCATGAGTCGTACTGATTACTCAAAAAGTACGACAAATGTGATTGGCTTATATTTGCACAAGTTTTGAGAATTTTAGTTTTGATCAGGAAATAATAACACAACTTGATCGTCCTTAAAATACCTGTTGCTATATCATAAAAGCAATAGAAGATAGATTTCTATGACTCTACCGGTGAAATAGAGCACTTGTGATGTTGGGAGAAACACTCGAAAAAGTTTGAAAATCACTCGCCTACGGCTCGTGATTTTCAAACTTTTCTCGTGTTTCTCCCAACATCACGCGTGCTCTATTTCACCGGTAGAGTCATAGAAATCTATCTTCTATTGCTTAAATAGAGGCACTTGAGAAAAGATATAGAACTCTTAACGGACTAGAGCCGTGGCACTTACGTTTGTTAATCGTTCTTTTCGCGATATTCGCTAATTACGATAAATATATTGCATTGTATTGTATTGTATTGCATTGCATTGCATTGCATTGCATTGCATTGTATTGTATTGTATTGTATTGTATTGTATTGTATTGTATTGTATTGTATTGTATTGTATTGTATTGTATTGTATTGTATTGTATTGTATTGTATTGTATTGTATTGTATTGTATTGTATTGTATTGTATTGTATTGTATTGTATTGTATTGTATTGTATTGTATTGTATTGTATTGTATTGTATTGTATTGTATTGTATTGTATTGTATTGTATTGTATTGTATTGTATTGTATTGTATTGTATTAAATGGGATTTGCTTCCGAGTGTTAAAAATTGAGCACTAATTACGACATGGGTGTTAATTATTGGCAACAATGGCTAGGAATCCGAAGTTGCTCATGTGTCCATAGCGTTACTTTGTCTGTCTTCGTCTCACAGGTGAACTGTGTGCACGATCAGCCTCGGTGCGTCTATAACGTCATGGGCGTGCGGTTTCTGTTGCCTAATTGCGATAAATATATTGGATTGGATTGGATTGGACATGGTTGTTATTTATTAGCAACAATGGCTAAGAGTTAGGAGTTGCTCATAGCGTTACTTTGTCTGTCTTCCTCTCACAGGTGAACTGTGTGCACGATCAGCCTGGGTCTCATTTTCTAACTGGGACTTGATGCTAATCGACGATAAGCCAACCACAGGTCTTGGAAAGAATGGATGGCACTTCTCAAAGGATGCAGCCTCTCTTGATGAAAATGGAAAGGTCAGACTTCATGGCAGAATGGATGACATGATCAAATGCTGCACTGAATCTATCTCCCCTTATGGCATTGAAGACCTTTTGTTGGAACACCCTGATGTCAAGAATGTATCCGTTGTGGGTGTTCCTGATGAGCGGTTGTTCGAAAAATTATGTGCGTGTATCATCCTGAAGGAAGATAACCAATGCAATCAAGAGCATCTTGAAAAAGAGATCGACGATTGGTGTACAGAGAAGTGTAAGAGGACGACAAGAGGGTCACTATGGAAACCACGTCATTATGTTTTTGTTGATAGTTTTCCACTTACCAGAACTGGTAAGTTAAGTAGGAGGCTGGTTCGAGAAATGGCCGTGAAAAAACTGGGACTCTGAACAATGTCCTTGACTATTTGGACATTAATATTTGTAATATGGATAACTATTATCACCATTACTTATTTAGTAATTTACGTAGGGACTGCCCATTTTTTTATGCTAGGGACGAGCTGAAGGACAAAAATTGAAAAATATAAAACAATTCACTTCCCCCCTCTCCAACCATTGTCCTCGAGTTCTTATAAAGGAGTTCAAGCTTTTTTATTAATTTCTTTACTATTAAACCATTAGATATTTAATTTTTTAACACACTCGTTTTTCCAATCATCCAGCTGTATGGGAGCGCGATTTTAGGGATCAAAACCAAAAATGCTTATCATCAAGAGACCGACGGGAACTTGTTCATATGAAATTCTAAAATGGCAAGAGTTTTCTGTCAATTCAAAAGAAAGTATATTTTGAGGACTACCTAAGTCATGTCACTAAGCCTAGTGATGATGTTGTTGTTGATGATGATGATAATGATGATGATGATGGTAGTGGTGAACATGATGGTGATGAATATAGTGACAATGGAGATGATAAGAAACGATGATATGCCCATTAGTATAAATGACTGCTGTGACATGTTTATAATTATGATATTATAAATATGTATTTTGTTTATTTTATTGCTCTTTAGGAAAAGAAATATACTCCTCTCTAAACTCTCATTATTGTCTTACGTTCCTTATTAGTTTTTCAAGACCGACATGTAATTTCAATACCCCTACTTCCTTCTGTCCAATTTTTTTATGCTCCCCTTCATTTCCCTTCAGCCTCAGATACAAATAGTGAACAGTACATTCGATCTACGTTTGGCTTAAATAGCATTTTTTTATAATTCCTTATTTCGTTTAATTTAAAAATTAAACGAGACTTACCTGGAAGTTGAAGTTTGATTGTAATTCTACCGAGTTACAGAGTGCTGAGAGATTACATGAGATAGCAAGCGCATGCGCCAATCAGTTTTAGAAGACTGAATGTACGTGTTACCCTTCAAGGTATCCCTACATGGGTGGGTAAGGGTTATGGGCATGTGATCCCCTTCTGTGCATGGTGACAGTAGAATTACTAATCAAACTTCAACTTACAGGTAAGTCTGTTTAATTTTTAAATTCTACCTTCGTTACCATGCTGAGAGATCCCATGAGATTTTAAAGCAACACGGACATGAAGCCCAAAATGCTGCATTTAAAAGCTATGACATACAGTACATACACAGACATGAAGCCCAAAGTGCTCTATTTATTGTCTATTCAAGGCACTATACATATCAAGATATATCTTATGCATCTGACAACACTGATTTTGCATAAGTGGAAACACTAGCTATAGGCTTTTTATAATATCGAGCAAAGCAGCATTCAGACGACCATCCTGCAGTCTTCAAGATGTCATCTAGATTAGCAGACGCCCTACTGGCTGCTGAAGTAGAAGCTGCCCTGGTACTGTGGGGAGAGTAGATAGATATATTGATTCCAGCTTGAGCCATAACTTCTCGCACCCACCTAGTTATAGTATCTCTACTTACAGGCTTGTAAGGTTTTACATAACTTATAAGTAACTTCGAGTTAGTGTTATCTCTAAGAGCTTTGGTTCTTGCAATATATTCTCTCAATGTAGTTACAACGCAAATACATGACTTTTCAAAAGGTTCAAGAACAACCCGAGGGTTAGGTAATCCTGGTTTGCTTTGTTTAACATGGTCTGGAATAACAAAAGTAACTTTGTTCTGAGACTCAAACATGTTTTTAACATCTAACATATGAATAGTCTGGCCCCTCTGGCCAGTAACTAATAATAATAACATGACAAGCTTCAGGGTAAGCTGTTTCAGAGTTAATGTCTCAACTGGGTGCAGTGTACCCAAGTACTTTAGTACTACTTGAACATCCCATATCTCCTTGTACTTTGACCTGGGTGGTCTGGATTGAAAAATCCCCTTGAGTAAGCGTTGAACAAGTGGGTGTTGTCCAACACTCTTTCCATCAGATACTGTGACATATGTAGAAATTGCACTTCTTGCAGTGTTAATAGCACTGTATGTAAGTCCCTGTTTGTAAAGCTCAGAGAAGAAATCAAGAACCTGTCCTATAGATGGCTGAAAATGATTGACTTTCCTTTCAGCACAAAACAGTGTCCACCTTTTAAGGTAGCTTGAATATTGTTTTTTGGTACCTTCTCTCCATGATTGCATGAGTAATCTGGCAGCTGCCTCTGATACTCCCTTTGCTTGATAGTGTTCCCTGACAATGAACATGCCATCATCTGGAGCTTGTTCTTCAAGGGGTGTTGAGCTCCTGAGTGTGGGAGAGTGAGCAGTTCTTTCTGATGTGGGAGCATCAGAGGAGCTGCTACAAGGAGGCTGAGTACTTGGGGCCACCAGACCTGTGTGGGCCAGACAGGAGCTATCAACAATGCATTTCCTTGTTCCTTCTCTAACTTCTGGAGACATCTAGAGATGAGACAAAATGGGGGAAATATGTAAACAAACTTATCACCCCAAGATATAGAGAATGCATCTACATGCATAGCTCCTGGATCTGGTTTCCAGGAGACATACTTTGGCAACTGGTTGTTTAGCCTTGATGCAAAAAGATCAATCTCTGGAGTTCCAAGTTTGTCAGTAATCTTGGCAAAGATTTCTGGCTTTAAATGCCACTCAGTTCTCACATTAAATACCCTAGATTGTTTATCTGCTTCCACATTGAGAACACCTGGAAGGTGGCATGCAGTTAACCAGATATTATTTTGCATGCAGAGCATCCACAGGGATTTTGTAAGTGAATTACACTCGATGGATTTTGTACCTCCCATTGCATTTATATAGCAAACTGTAGTAGAATTATCACTTTTAATAGCAACATGGCGTCCCTTTAGTAAAGAGAGGAATGATTTCACCCCAAAGAATACTGCTAGAATTTCAAGTTCATTGATATGCTTTTGTTTCTCTTCAGGGGACCACATACCCTGTGCAGCCTGTCCATTGCACACTGCCCCCCACCCTGTTTTGGAGGCATCTGTTGTCATTTCAATATCTGGGTTGTTAATGGAAACACTCTTATAAGCTCCTGGTAGGTGAGCAACCCACCAATTCAGATCACTTCTAGAGTCATTTGACAATGTCATGGGTGCTTCAAAGTTTCCATTATTAAGTTTCAAAGCCTTATTCTTATCTATTTCTATGTTTCTATAGAACAGGGCCCCATACTGGACTCCTGGCAGAGAAGACACTAATAGCCCAATAATTTGAGCAACCTCTCTTATAGTGGTCAACTTTTTCTTTAACAGTAGTTGGCAGGCTGAGACTATTTTGTCTGCTTTTTCAGGTGTAAGATATACTCTCATCTGAACAGAATCTAAGATGAAGCCAAGAAAGGACAACTTTTGACAAGGTTGCAACACTGACTTTTCAGAATTTATAATGAACCCCAATGACTCAAAGAGCCTCTGTGTGGCCAAAATGTTGTTTGTGCATTCCACAACTGAGGACCCCTGTATATAAGAGTCATCAATATACCCTACATTTAGGTATCCCTGACTACGCAGAGTAGAATACACTGGCTTTAAGAGTTTTGTGAAATATCTCGGTGCTGATGCAAGTCCATTTGGAAGACAAGTATATTGAAAAAGGTTGTTTCTCCAAATGAATCTTAAAAATTTTCTGTGTTCTATTGCTACAGGCACAGTATAATATGCATCAGTGAGGTCTATGGAACCCATATAACAGTTTTTCTTCATTAATTGTATGGCACATGTTAGGCTCTCCATTTTGAAATGGATGTACTCTATTGACTCATTGAGTCCTTTCAGGTTGAGAATCATTCTATAAGAGCCATTTTTCTTTTTCCTAAGGAAAATGTTAGAAATAAACTGAGTGTCAATGGGGATAGCTTCTTCAATTACCCCTTTCTCTAGTAATCGGTTTACCTCACAATCAATTATTTCAGCCTCATTAGGGCTAAATCTCATAGATGGTATAGGATAGTTTTGCTTTGGGGTTTCAATAAATTCAAGATGACAGTGTTGCACCATGTCTAATATTTTCTTGTCTGAGGTAAGGTTTGTCCAAGCTGACAAATAAAATCTTAGCCTGCCAGCAACCTTTAAGTTTCTTACCTCTGGATTGGTTTCAGTTTGGTTGTCTAGTGTTGGTTCTTTTGACCACTTTTCTTCCCCCCTTCCCTCTTGCTGGGGAAGGGGCGGTTGTAGTTTTTTGATCCTGAGTATTTGTATGGGTATCTCTTCCCATACTTGTCTGAAGCACTGGTATCCCTGGACCGTTTGTAGCCATCTTTTCGCTCTCTACTAATCTTTGAAGTAATCCGATTGGTGTCGGTTATATCTTTAACAGCTTTGGGTAAATCATCTCCAAATAACTCAGTAGTTATAGGATTTGATGGGGCACATAAGTAGCGGTAACTAGTGTGAAGCTCTGGTTTCAGGGCTTCTCTACGTCTTATGTTGACTTCTATGTTGGCATTGGCCAGTAACTGCACACCATCCATAAGGGTGTCCACAATTTTTTCTTTTGGTGGCATTTCTGATTTGTTTAGTACTTCATTGATCACTTGGACCACAGCAGTTATGCCTTTTACTAGTGCTTTTTGAGCCTTTTGGAGTTTTATGTCTCCTGTCCTTGCCTTGTCTGAGATGTTGTTCCATATCGCTGAATTGACTTTGGTTTCGGTCAAGATTTCACAGTTTTTTGGCTTGGGGTAGCGTTTCTTAATTTCGTTGAGCTTTTCCTCATCAGTCTTTTCCCCCAAGAGGTTTTTCACTATTTTGGCCAAACTTGCATTTATATCAGGTCCATCCTGATCAGTAACGTTGTACTGCTTTTCTAGCTGACTAAGTATGGCATTGCTTTCCTCGCTTAAGGAAGCACCATCGCCATCAGATTTTTGCCTCTTTGGGGCCGGTGGCTCTGTGTCACTGACACTCTCTTCCTCCGATTCAGAGTCAGAGCTAGACAAATCCTCGTGTCGACCACCTCGGTACTCGTTTTTGTCTTTGAGTAGTTTTCCTAAGTCAAGGAAGCCTTTATTCATGCTAGCCGCCAAGCTGGAAAGCGAGTCTTTAAAGACTTGAGCGATGTTTTCGCCTGACGTTGAGCTTTCATTCAACGAGCTGTCATGGTTCTCGGCCAGCTTTGGTGACCCTTTTGGCGCGCTTTTTTCCCTTGTGGATTTTTTTTTAGGTCTTTCTTCCTGTAGGAGTTTCGCTGGACTTCTGCCCAGGGTCTTTGCTTTCAGTATCACTTTTGAGTGATTTTGTGGGATCTTTGGTCCCGTTTGCCTGAGTTTTTGCATTTGGCGTTTTGCCGCCTTTGCCATTGCTGCCATTCATGGTAGCTGTGGACTGTTCTGTTCGTTTTCCTTTGGGTTCTGGCTGCCATTTGCTCAAAAGACAGCCTCTGCCGTCGTCTTTTTCCTTTGATTTATCTTGCGAGTCTTTAGAACCCGACATTGGTATGATTTAGACGGATTTTCGGGCAATTTTCCTTTGTTCAAACACATGAACAACTTCACTGACCGGCGACAGACGTTGCACTGATTGGCGCATGCGCTTGCTATCTCATGGGATCTCTCAGCATGGTAACGAGGTAGAATTCTCTTTATTTTTTTCTTCTTCTCGTATTAACGCATAATTTAGGAGAGCTTAATGTAAAATGCTGGGCAACCAGTACATGTCAGTCAGTTAAATAAAGTTATCATTAGCATTATTGTTATTAACATTCCAAACCAAACCAGACCCAACCCACCTAACCCAAGCCAACCCAAACCACATAAATAAATAAACAACGGCAAAGAATTTCGTCCAGTTCGTGACGATGGTTATCTTTTGTTATTATTTTTGTTATTCGTTTGTCGTTTCACTCTTCCAAGACCTTTAGTCAAGTATTTGTATTTCTGTGAGTTTTTTTGTTTTTTGTGTTTGTTTGTTTGTGTTTCTTAGTTTCACGAGTTTTTCTTCCTCAAAGGATTTTTGAGTCCAGTCCTCCTCCTCCTCATTATCATTATTACAGAAATTCTTCGTCACAGGGACATTGCACATCGCGTCAATGGGCCCAGAGTCTAGACGTCCACTGTCCACTCCATATTTAATTTTAGCCTGTGTTATTATTGGAAAACCGCCACTATTGTTTATTGCAGCGCCATAAGACTCATCAAGAACTTAGTGATCAGGTAGGACATCCTTTCTACATACTGGTAGCGGTTTATTTGCTAACATTTTGACAAAGTCTCTGAAGATAAGTCAAAAACCCCTGATAAACGAAGACGCCAATTTCAAGGTAGTTTTTACATTTGTGAACACTAACCACAGTCACTTGTTCCTCTCCAATGTCTCGTGACGCAACTAATGGAGGGAGAATTTCTTCTTTCAAATTATTGCAAAGCTGTAGCTGATGTGTTATGTGATCTTCAGACTGGTCAAAGTGATCAAAATATGACTTCTTCTTTGGAATGTAACATATACAATTAATACATTTAATACAGACCAGCCTGCATAGGTCGCTTTGCTTCGCGGGTCGGCAGAATACTAAATGTTTAATAGTCAAGTTACGAAATATGCTTCACTTGCCACATACAAAGGATCTATAACCAGGCTACGTCTTGCTACGTGCTAAAACTTTTGTCTTGTTACGAATGACTGAGCTTTATGCACGTAGCCTTCAGCTGTCTTGATACTTTTGTAAGTGTATCCCGGAAGTCGGCTATTCGTCTATTGACCTTTTTGGAATCTGCTCAAACACAAAATCCCCTTTCATTAGTTTTGAACCCTTCGCCTCCACGGACTCACTCATGCAGAAAGTGAAACAAGAAACGACAGAAAACAAATCAAATCAAAACAAGGATTTAACATTAGTATTAGGTACCAATTGGCCGTATACAAGCTAGAAAACAAAGAAACTATAATGTAGGACGAATATAAAAATTCCATCGGGGATTGGGGGAGGGAGCTAGTTAGGAAACAACGATATGTGAATGGAGAGGAATGAATAACCCAAGTACAAACTAAAGTATAGTAGTTACTGTTTACTCTTTCAGAATCTACAAATCATTGCCACAATATGAGCTATCTTCACAAACCCCATTCCAAACCCTTAGAACATAGGACACCATTCCAACTTCTCCACGCACATGTTGACGCCCATCCTGACAAAGAAGCCTTTGTCTTCCGTGATGAAAAGATGAACAGAGTGTCTCTCACCTTCCATGAATATGAGATGAAGTCCCGATTCCTCGCTGCTGCCTTGCTCGAGATAGGTCTGGGACGAGGGGATAGAGTTCTTGTGATGTTACCAACGAATATTGAGTTTGTGCTCTTTCACATGGCTCTAAACAGGATTGGTGCCATTTTTGTTGCTTCTGCAGAAGATGCCTTCCCAAATATCAAAAACCTGGCTTGCGTGATTGCTCGGACTGAATCCACTACGCCTAACCACCATCAAGCAATGAAGACTACCCAAGCCTTTCTTGAGGGAAATAAGCTGAAAGCGGCGGTGGCGGTCAGCCCTAGTACTGGTCCATTGGATCATGATAAGGTTTACCTCTATGAAAAGCTCTTACAAATGGGCCAGACCAACCCTGACTGTGATAACGCAGTACAAAGAGCTGAAGCGGCCGTCCAGATGGATGATGCAGCGTTTGTTCTGTTCACATCGGGAACCACCTCCACCCCTAAACCAATCCAGTATACAAACCATGGGTTCATCAATAGGGCACTTGTACAAAAAGCAGTGGCTACTTTTGACAAACAAACGATCACTTTCGCCGATTTGCCTTTTGACTGGGTAACCGGATTATGCGGCTTTGGTATTGGCGGTGTCATAGCGAAAGGCTCAACCTTGGTGTCTTTCCCTCCCAAACTTGCATTTCAAGGAGGAATGGTACAAATTATCATGAAAACCATCGTGGAAGAAAGCTGTACCCAAGCATTCTTCGCGTCTTACTTTCTTCACGACATGACGACGTGTAATGAAATTGTTGACATGGATCTGAGTAAGCTGAAATTTGTTTACACTGGTGGTCAGCCAACTTCAGTCACTCTTCTAAAGAAAATCTTCCTACTTTTGCCTCAGTTGACGATCATCAGTATCTATGGATCAACAGAGATGAGCCTAGTCGGTAGGCAACAGTTCACAAAGAATAATATCGATACGTCTGAGTATGGAGTAATGGATGTTATGGATGGTTCGGAATTGAAGATAGTAGATGAGGAGGGACAGATTGTACCACTTAATACCAAAGGTATGAAACGACTTAAGGTGATCACCCATTGAGGACAGATTTTCGTAGGTGTCGATTGTTTTGAATCATTTGATAGATTTCCTAAGGGTTCTGTAGGTTCTAACTTTCTGTTTTATCAGTTTCCATGTTAATATAGCATAAGTAATTGTGGTATTAAATAAAATTAAAGCATAGATTCGCTATAAGGTGCGCTCTGATTGGCTAGGAAACTATGGACTATTTGCCCATGTGCTGCACCGCGCGCATTATCTTCGTCATTGTATCGTCCAATTCACATTGTTGGTTTTCAAGATGGCGACTCATATAATCCACACTTTGAATGGCTGAGAAAAAGAATGAACTATTTCGACATGGGCTGCATGGCTCCGGTTTTAACTTTCTAGGTTCGGATATAAATTAGACAACAGAAAGCTGCTTGTCCATCGCGTTACAGACGCACTTGAGAAAAGATATAGAACTCTTAACGGACTAGAGTCTCACTCGGCTACGCCTCGTGCCGCTTACGTTTATTAATCGTTAATTCTTTGTATTTTCTCTCGTGCGTCTATAACGCCATGGGCGTGCGGTTTCTGTTGCCTAATTGCGATAAATATATTGGATTGGATTGGATTGGATTGGACATGGGTGTTAATTATTAGCAACAATGGCTAGGAGTCGGGAGTTGCTCATAGCGTTACTTTGTCTGTCTTCCTCTCACAGGTGAACTGTGTGCACGATCAGCCTTGGTCTCATTTTCTAACTGGGACTTGATGCTAATCGACGATAAGCCAACTGCAGGTCTTGGAAAGAATGGCTGGTTCTTCTCAAAGGATGCAGCCTCTCTTAATGAAAATGGAAAGCTCAGACTTCATGGCAGAATGGATGATATGATTAAATGCGGCACTGAATCTATCTCCCCTTATGGCATTGAAGACCTTCTGTTGGAACACCCTGATGTCAAGAATGTATCCGTTGTGGGTGTTCCTGATGAGCGGTTGTTCGAAAAATTATGTGCGTGTATCATCCTGAAGGAAGACAACCAAAGCAATCAAGAGCATCTTGAAACAGAGATCGACGATTGGTGTACGGAGAAGTGTACGAGGACGACAAGAGGGTCACTATGGAAACCACGTCATTATGTTTTTGTTGATAGTTTTCCACTTACCAGAACTGGTAAGTTAAGTAGGAGGCTGGTTCGAGAAATGGCCGTGAAAAAACTGGGACTCTGAACAATGTCTTTGACTATTTGGCCATTAATACCTGTAATATGATAACTATACAGCTGGACGATTGGAAAAACCAGTGTGTCAAAAAATTAAATATCTAATGGTTTAATAGTAAAGAAATTAATACAAAATTTTGAATTCTATATAAGAACTCGAGGACAATGGTTGGAGAGGGGGAGTGAATGTTTTATATTTTTCAATTTTTGTCCTTCAGGCCGTCCCCTAGCATAAATAATGAGCAGTCCCTTCTTAAATTACTAAATAAGTAATGGTGATAATAGGAGCGTGATTTTAGGGATCAAAATCAAAAATGCTAATCATCAAGAGACCGACGGAACTTGTTCATACGAAATTCTAAAATGGCAAGAGTTCTCTGTCAATTCAAAAGAAAGTATATTTTTGAGGACCACCTAAGTCACGTCATCAAGCCTAATGACGATGTTGATGATGATGATAATAATGGTAGTGGGGAACATGGTGATGAATATAGTGACAATGGAGATGATAAGGAATGATGACATGCCATTAGTAATTGCTCCTGTGACATGTTTATAATTATGATATTATAAATATGTACGTATTTTGTTCATTTTATTGCTCTTTAAGGAATAAACTCCTCTCTAAACTATTATTATTGTCTTACATTTCTTATTAGTTTTTCAAGACCGAAATAAAATTCCAACACCCCTACTTTTAATAATTCTTTATGCTCCCCATCATTTTCCTTCAGCCTCATATATAAATAGTGAACAGTCTTTTGATCTGTTTTTGGCTTAAATAGCATTTTTTATCAGATTATATTTATTTCGTTTAATGTTCTTTATTTTTTCTACTTCTCGTATTAACTCATAATTTAGGAGGGCTTAGAGTGCTTTTCATAAACCCGTGAAACAAATTTTACTTATTACAGTGTAATAGCCAGATTTAAACAATGGAAAACAAAAGATAATAGTACTAAATACGCTAAAATGTATTTCACGGGTTTATGAAAACCACTCTAATGTAAACCGCTGGGCAACCAGTACATGTCAGTCATTTAAATAAAGTTATCATTAGCATTATTGTTATTAACATTCCAATCCAAACCAAACCAAACCAAATAAATAACTGACAAACAACGGCAAAGAATTAATAGGCCCTTTGCAGCACGTGCGCATAAGCGCATTTTGGAAGGCAAAAATAATGGTTTTCAGCTAACAGGCCTAGGACATTGAAATTCTTTTGTTTTGCACTCCAAATTGAGCTGCATTCCAACATGCTGCAAAGGCCTATTTCGTCCAGTTCGTGGCGATGGTTATCTTTTGCCATGTTTGTCTCTTCACTCGTCCAAGACCTTTAGCCAAGTATTTGTATTTCTGTGCCTTTTTTTTGGTTTGTGCGTCTTAGCTTGACGAATTTTTCTTCCTCAAAGGATTTTCGAGTCCAGTCCGAGTCCGAGTCTAATCCACGACTCCGAGTCACATGCCAAGATAACTGATACCTAAAAACTGTCCTTAGTAGCCTATACAATGCTACAGTATATTCATTCGCAGTTTAATGAAAAAATCTAGTAAATCTTGACCTAATTAAATTATCTGCCATTTTTATTTTCAGACTGAACATAAAATTCAATCGTGTTTTTCAGTGTTGTTGTCATCAGTTGAGCGTCAATTCACCGACTGGTCCCTATAGTTAGCCTTCCCTCACAGTGAGCAGAGGAGGGCCGCTTTTCTTGCTTACTTCCTATATTTTATCTTCATTCGCGCGCCATCTTGGTTTTTTATTTACCGCTATACGAATATGTGGCATGGAATCCACATTTTATCCACATTCAATGTACCGCCGGCCGTACACACAAGCAACAAGCCATATTGTAGGAGACAAAAATTCTGTTTCCAAGTGAAAACAATAGATGGCGGAACAAAGTAAAGTATAGTTTTCACTGTTTACTCTTTCAGAATCTACAAATTAAATCATTGTCAATATTAGCTACCTTCGCAAACCCCATTCCAAACCCTTAGATCATCCTGATCGATCGGCGGTTGTATGAGAAAATATGTGCTGAAAGATGATTGGTGCCACATATATCAGTGTAAGAAGACCACAAGAGAGTTGCTATGGAAATCACATTACTATCTGTCTGTGGATAGCTTTCCTCTTACCATGACTGGAAAGTTGAGCAGGAGACTGGTTCGAGAAATGGAAGTAACTTTTTGGGAAAGTAAATGCTCAACAATTCTTGTTTTAATTTAATCATATTTCCTTAATTTTCATAAAATTCGACATTATATAGGACGTCTGTAATTTTCAGCCAGTTTGAACGATCGACTTTTTAGTTTAGTTGTGGCTTATGTATAGGAAATTACACCGTTTGAGAAGAATTAATGAAAAATACCGCGCGTACGTATGTAATCTGTTCAACAATGTCTCTGGAGTTCATGACTATGGTCTTCGTGGTTGTCACTCAAATTTGACTTTGCCACTTCCTAGGACAAACTTTTTGAAAAAAAGCTTTAAATATAGTGGAGCAGCGGCCTGGAATTCTCTGCCACTAAGGGTTCGAGAGTCAATGAGCCTATCCATTTTTAAAAGTAGAATTTAATTTAAGATGTTGTATAAGTTTTATCTTTATATACATATTCTATTTTCTCTATCTATATATTTATATATTTATATATTTTTATGTGACACGGCTCTCAGGAAGAGCATTTATTTGTAAATGATGCGACTCCGTGTATAAATAAAGTTTATTATTATTATTATTATTATGAAAGGGGCTTAATACCACGTGTGCGTAGCACGAGTGGTATTCAGCCTCTTTCATAAAATACAAGCGGTATTTTCCATTAATTCTTTGAGAACTAAGGTAGAATTTCCTATTAATAACACACCTACAAAAAATACCCGTTTCTAATCACAACTAGACGCATAACTGCGTGAACTCGGGCTTCTCTTTGAACGTTGCGATTTATCTGTTAGCTAAACGTTTGTGAGTGAGTAATTAAAATTCAAATAACATTGTCCACTGGAAAAGTTGCATCATGATATCATATGAGTATAAGCCATTGTAATTTTAAAGACACACACCGTGTGTGACCGAGGGAGCGTTGCGTGACTAAAGTGGGAAGTTAAAAATTGCTAAAATCACCTTAAAATGCAACCAAACCATCCAAAACCACAAAGAATTCAATACAACACTAAAATACAGGTAAAAGATGTGATTTATTTTATTTTTGATAAATTTCTAAATTTGAATATATCGATCAAAGATTGGGCTATCTGTGCTGCGATCGAGGGAGACTACAAGCCATCCAGTCAAAATCATATTCCCTGGCTATAAATAAACTTTCCCATAAAGCGCTAACAGTAAATCCGTGAAATAATATTTTTCCATCGATCGCAAAAAATGTACCTTTGAGGACTTGGGTATATTTGAACGTATTACCTTATAAACAAACTGTCTAAGCTTTCTACTTTTATTGTTAAGGCTTTTCGTACTGGTATTCTACTCGGTTCACGATCACGTCGAGCGGGGGAGGGGTGCATGTAAAAGCCATTAGTCGTTCTTAGCGCGACCCCACTCTACCCCCTGAAGATTTGCCCTTTGCACGGTCGCGACCTGCTTACACTCGACACGCATGAGGAGCTTGGTTCGCTAGGGACCTTTCAGCGAGTATTTCACCTACAACAAGTTTGTTTTTGCAGGCCTTTGACATTGACAAGGTAAAAGAAGTGTTCTCTTGTGTGATGTTGTGGTTTTAAACTCTTGTGTCCAAAAATTGAATCCTTGTCGAGAATATATATGCCATATATTATTACTATGGAGGGGAATTTTTTTAAATCGTTTTCTTAGATCAAATAAATAATACACAACACCATTTGAGACGTTTCAACTTTATTTTAAATTATTTTCTCCTCTTTAGATATCACTCAGAAGTATAGCTTGGGCTCCCTGTGCTTGAACTTAGTAAGTAAACGATGTTTGTTCCTTATTTTTCTCCTATATACAAACACATCTTTCAAAGTGTTTTTATTAAGGAATGGTTCAGGATTCGGGGTGGTTTGCAAAAGGTTTTAAGCGGAAAGTTGACACAGTCGTTTGTTTGACAACGATCGAAGTCTGCTGCTATGTCACTTTATGTTCCAAATTCGATACCAAATCTCGTGTGGATTTCATTTGCATTTATTTCTTTACTTTCGCTTTGGATTTTTGGGAAAAGTCTTTGTTATTCTCGACCTTATTTGGCTTTGTTGTATATTTGAGTCAGTGAAATTGAGCCGGATTTCTTGACAAATAAGCACTCGAAGACTTAGGCCTCGTTCAAACGAGAACGCAAGTCGATGCAAGTTTAATTTGACTTGAAACTTGCGTCTTCGTTTAAACAACGCTCCACGACGTAAGTCGTCGATGCAAGATATTCAAAAACGTTCAAGAAAAATCAGGTAGCTGAAGGTGAACGAGAAAATCGGTTTTGTTTTTGTTTGAATTATTTGCAGAAGAGAAAATCTGCAGAGTTTCGGACTAAAAACAAGTGTGACTGTTCAAATGAGGAAAAACTTGCATCAGCTTGCGATCAAATTTGAGCAATTGCTCAAAGTGCTCGCAAGTAGATGCAAGTAAGCGCAAGTCGATGGAAGTTGGTGTAAAATATAATTTGTTTTAGATTTTATCTCCACAACGATATTGTACTAACATTCTATAAAACATGTGAAAGATGAGTTGATCTCGATCATTTCTTATCGGATTCAGTCATTACAAGATTTTAAAAGCCACTTTAGAGTATCAGAGGCTATTTATATTCTTCTGACTATTGATTATTTTTGGTCTCTCGACAAGTCCAAAATGATCGACCAAAATCGAGTTATAGTCCATTTACTCATTAGAGATTGCGGTAAATTAGATTAATGGACTTCCAAAACATACTGTACTATTTTCAAATGTTTTTTTCCTGTTACTAAGACATTCCTGATGTAAAAATACTACCAATGCCATCGGACAATTGTGAATAAACAATTCGTGTTTGTGAATAGATATGCTTATTATTTATGCAAACTGATCGAGTGCATACATTAGATGATAGTGTATTATTCTGTTTCAGTCATTGTTATTAATAAGGTATGGACACGCAACTCCGACCGGAGTCTCCTCCGATACGAAGTAGCAGGCAGCCAGTCGAGGTGCTCCTGCACCCCGGCTGAACTGGGTGGGGAGGGTGGGTCGTGATCTCTATTCGGGCCCCGACTCTGATTTCTTGACCAAGTAATGCTTGCAAAGGCGTCCTTTTAATTTATATAAACTGGAAACCAATCAGAACTGCCTATTTTTACCGCCACGGGACATTCCTTCGTGAAAGGGGTCATAAACAACATTCCCTCAACAGAATATACATATTAGACCTTTTTGCGATAACAAACATTCTCGACATCTCGTGCAGATAAAACAAAAGAACTTTTTATTAATCATGACATCTTGAATATTGCATTGTTCAAGGCTCGTGGAATGTTTGTACCTAGTTGAGCGTTGAACATATAATTTTAAATGTAAACACAAAATAAACTAAAAGGGATTTGTTTTCACTCCATGTTATATGTTATGCCTACTGCGTTTAGACATGTACTCACGGTTCTGACTACCGAGTATTCGATATGCTAATTTAGGCCCCGTAAACACATAGGACTATTGAAGTCCACACGAAAACGATGAACGTTACACGAAAACGATGAACGTTTTCGAATCCTTTTAGAGTCGTCAATACGTATGCGGTTTCGTTTGTAAACGTATACTTTTTAACCGTTTAGCTCCGTCCACACGCGAACGCTTTGTGAATGTTCCATTGATAATTCGTCAGCGCTCTCCACACGAAAACGGAGTTTTCGAAAGTATCCACTTTAGAGAACGACTTCGAAAATATTCCTTTACGGTGAGCGTTTTCATCGCTTTCGTGTGGATGGAAGACCTAAACGCATAAAAAAGTATATGTTTTGGAACTATGAAAACATAAAGATAGCTGCCAGGAAATCCCTTTATACCTTTGCTTTCAATAAATTCACATAAGCTTTGGCACTCCCGTCTCACTGTTTAGCATACTAACCAGTACTTGCGGTCACTTCATATTGGTTTGTGTGTGTATACAGACCTGTATACATATCAGGGGATACCTCACACATTGAAAATTCCATCTTGAACAACGAATCCTCGAAAAAGTAAAATGATAAGATTGCATGGGGTTCGGGGATCGATCATAAATGTCAGTGTAATTACAGCATTAAATAATATATGAGTATATACGGCGCGCAGAATCGTCCAAAATTATGACACTAAGTTTGAACAGATAAATGTTGGTTGACAGCGTTACATCGCGTTAGATGATATTTCTCTTCTCAACACAAAAAACTGGGTCAAAGACTACACAAATCGTTTGAAGACCAAAAACCCAGTCGAAGACTAAAAAAAAAACTTGTTAAAAGGCAGAAAAAACTCGATCGAAGACAAAAACTTGGTCCAAGACAAAAACTTAGTCCAAGACAAAAACTTAGTCCAAGACTAATAGCTCGGTCGATGTCAAAAAACTCGGTCGAAAACTAAAAAAAATCTAAATTAGGTCTAAGAACAAAGATCTAATAGTCAAAGGTATCAGTTTCGTACTCTGTTTAGAGCAGCATTTGTATGATGTAAAAGAGACCTTGATCACCATGCAATGATCGTATTAAAGTCCCTTGATGCGTTCCTTGCCGTGACCGTGCCGTTTTCACAGTCTTACAAAAATTGCTCTAAATCGTCTTTTCTCCTGTGAGGACGTGTATAAAATTGTAACTAAAGATCATGCTTTTAGAGTAGTTTTTGTCTAGCTGTGGAAAACTCACGACACGCGAGTAACAGTTCTTCAATGGTGCACTGTTCCCTTTTCAGTCTTACCACATTTCAAACTCTTCTTCTCTTTCTTCTATCTTTAGCATACAAAAATATTCTGAGGATCGCCGGCTATAAGTACGACGATCTCTTTAATTTTCCCGCCATTATTGCGATCGCAATTATGGTCGAGATTCGCAAAACACTGTGGATTTCTTTCTTTCAGACCAGTTATGGTACAATTTGCCAACAGCATAAATTGATTCGAATGACTAAACAAAAAGGGAAATAAGTGATCTTTTACTGATTACAATATATGCAACGTGGATCGACATTCCGCATCAGAAACACTTTCACGATTGTTCAGTTGATTGCATCACCCTATCTCTTCCTGACTCCTTTAGTAGAGATGAATACAGGCAAAGGCGAAGTGAAAGCAATCGTGTAGATGAAGAACTGTTTAGTTGTTTATATTTACATTTACGTTTAGGCCTTCGACACGAAAGCGATGGAAACGCTCACCGTAAAGGAATATTTTCGAAAACTTCTCCAAAGTGGATATATACTGTACTTTCGAAAACTCGATCCGTTTTCGTGTGGAGAGCGCTGACATTGATTAATTATCAATGGAACTAAACGGTTAAAAAGTATACGTTTACAAATGAAACCGCATATGTATTGACGACTCTAAAAGGATTCGAAAACGTTCATCGTTGTCGTGTAACGGTCATCGTTTTCGTGTGGACTTCAATAGTCCTATGTGTTTACGGGGCCTAAATTAGCATATCGAATACTCGGTAGTCAGAACTGTGAGTACATGTCTAAACGCAGTACGCATAATAACATGGAGTGAAAACAAATCCCTTTTAGTTTACTTTGTGCTTACATTTAAAATTATATGTTCAACGCTCAACTAGGTACAAACGTTCCACGAGCCTTGAACAATGAATATTCAAGATGTCATGATTAATAAAAAGTTCTTTTGTTTTATCTGCACGAGATGTCGAGAATGTTTGTTATCGCAAAAAGGTCTATTCAATGACTTTGCATAGTTGGGACTTGATCAAGTACTAAGACCATGCAGTTATTAATGCAAACTAGACGCACTCGTGCGTTCACTCGTGTCCATGTGAAAGGGAGCCCAAAATTGGCTTGAAAAGGACATTTAGATTAGCTGCCGCTAGAGTAAGGCCCAGGGCAAACGTCGAATCTTAGTCGAATTTAATTCGTCGAACCTATTTATTTTGAAATAGGCGCATGAATGGTGCGACGTTTGCTGCAATTAAATTCGACTCAAATTAATTGATTCGACTCTAGCATGGGTTCGACTTGCCAAGTCGGATAATGCGACAGCGGTTCGGCACAGGAGCGACGTTTGCTACCACGCTGGAATGAAGTCGACTCTTTGTCGCACCTATTTTAAATGTACGTATTCGACGCGACTTAGATTCGACGTTTGCCCTAGGCCTGACTGACCCGGAGTAGTAAAGACCTTTTTTGGATCCGCTATCAAACTAAAGAAATTAAACTTTTGTAAGCTCAACAACTTCAAAAAATAGGAGCTTGTTATCGTCGACCAACGGGTGATGCCGGATCAAACGGTCCGTCCTTATCTGATAAGGGTCTGAATGGGGGGATCACCATATCAGTTAACAGCTAAATTTTCCATTATTTGTCAGTTATCAGTTAAATATTCGGAATTTCACAGTTATCAGTTAAACTCGTGTTAATACTTAAAAGAAACTAATTTCTTTAGATTATATATGTAAATAAAATAGATATTAGGGCAACCATGATACCAATTTTGAGTATGTGCAGTGTTCTTCTTTCGTTGAGAGAAAATAGCCTGTGGTAATTAACCACTTACTACATTGTACACTATACTTCTACCATGGCACGGTTGTTCTTGTACAAATCGGACAAGAATATTTAGGTTCGATTTTCGTCAAGCCAAGCGCAGCGTCGAAATTCGATTTGGTTCGACATAGTATTTAATAATTAATTCAGTATCCGAGCTACAGGTTTTCATTATCACATGTTGACCTTCCTACAGTAGGCTTTTCGCGATTGTGCTTGCATAATTTTTGGCATAATTTTGATAAAAGAGCATAATTTTTGCCGATCCGCTTTTTGCGATTGTGCTGGCATAATATTTGGCATAATTTGGAAAAGAGCATAATTTTTGCCGATTTCATCAAATGAGCAGTGCTAGCATAATTTAGGATGAATAAGCCCCTCAGGGATATTTTGGTTCGTATTTTTGCTGCGGAGGAGTTTTTGGACAAGTATGTACAGTAGATTGTAGGCCCAGCGCTCTCCTAAATCAAGATGACTACACATACACCCATTGGGCTTATTTTCACATCGCGATCGCTGTAAATGCACTCGCACGATTTTGTTCAAAATCACTACAAATGAAAACTCAACAATTTAGTTGGTAAGCTTTGTTTTGTCATTGTTAGAGTACTTACAATATATCCGTGCAAAACTTTGTAAGAAATTGCACTAATTTGCACTAATTAAACAATAGAAAACAAAGTATATTTCGCGCTATTTAGTACAATTTAGTCAGTTGGCTGACTTTTTCACGGACGTATTGTAAGCACTTCTTAGTCAATACAAATTTTCAGACATTTACAATGTTTGGCCACTAAGCAAGATTTTACAAATTGGACTACCTGTGAATCCACGAGTTACCTACGTATTTGATTGGTTTATTGGTCAGACATTCGTAATGAATTTTGATAGAATCCTGTAGGGTGCCAGAGATCTGCTGTTTGTAGAATGGTGGTCAAAAAACAAACAAACAAAAATTGTTGGTCTTGCAAGAGTAGAAAATGAGCATCTCAGATTTCATTTTCATCAATATTTAACCACACTGATTCTCGGTGACTGTTACTATAAATCCCCTCCCTTGGGGCCACAATGCAGGAAATGACCAAGAAATGGACGTCGAATAAGCTAAAAGGTAGTTCTAAAACAGAATTTAAATGATGCTGGTTTTCTTCAAAAATGCAAATCACAGTTAACAGTTATTTCATTAGTATCAGTTAACAGCTTTGAAAAATAAAAACTCTCAGTTAACAGTTAATTTAAAAGCCTTTTCTCAGTTAACAGTTAACCCCATTCAGACCCTCTGATATTATTGTCAATTTGTCTGTCAGCAGCTTGTTTCTCTGTCAGCAGCGTGTTTGCCTTTGTCCTTCTATTATCATGGGTATTATATATATATCTCACATGCAAAAATATTACCTGCGAATATACCAGTTTATTCAACTTCAATATTTCACTATATATCTAAATTGTTTGTTGTAAAGACTTCTACAGCGGCGTTTTTGACACAATAACAAATCGTGTATTTTTTCGTTCATGTTTCAGAAGTTTTGAACAGGAATCAAGTTCTCGAGTGATTCGTTATAAATACTTAGGTCGCATCGTACATTCATAAAAATCCGGGCTCAAAAGTTTGCAATTTGTGAGTGAGTGAGTGAACAAATGAGTGAGTGAGTGACACATTTGCATATCCTGCCCCCTCACAATAACTCGTGAATTTGTAATCCACGAGTTGAAAATTCCATCGGGGATTGGGCGAGGGGGACTATTTAATTAGGGGACAACGATATGTGAATGGAGAGGAATGAACAATCCAAGTGAAAACAATAAATGGCGAAACAAACTAAAGTATAGTAGTCACTGTTTACTCTTTCAGAATCTACAAGTCATTGTCAAAATGAGCTACCTCCACAAACCCCACTCCAAACCCTTAGAACACAGGACACCATTCCAACTTCTCCACGCACATGTTGACGCCCATCCTGACAAAGAAGCCTTTGTCTTCCGTGATGAAAAGATGAACAGAGTATCTCTCACCTTCCAAGAATATGAGATAAAGTCCCGATTCCTCGCTGCTGCCTTGCTCGAGATAGGTCTGGTACGAGGTGATAGAGTTCTTGTAATGTTACCAACGAATATTGAGTTTGTCCTCTTTCACATGGCTCTAAACAGGATTGGTGCACTTAGTTTTCCCTCTGGAGAAGATACCTTCCCAAATATCAAAAACCTGGCTTGCGTGATTGCTCGGACTGAATCCACTACGCCTAACCACCATCAAGCAATGAAGACTACCCAAGCCTTTCTTGAGGGAAATAAGCTGAAAGCGGCGGTGGCGGTCAGCCCTAGTACTGGTCCATTGGATCATGATAAGGTTTACCTCTATGAAAAGCTCTTACAAATGGGCCAGACCAACCCTGACTGTCACAACGCAGTACAAAGAGCTGAAAGTGCCGTCCAGATGGATGATGCAGCGTTTGTTCTGTTCACATCAGGAACCACCTCCACCCCTAAACCAATCCAGTATACAAACCATGGGTTCATCAATGGAGCAATTGATGAAACGGTGACTTTTGACAAAGAAACGATTTTTTTCGCCGATTCGCCTTTTGACTGGGTAACCGGATTATGCCTGGGCATTGGCGGTGTCATAGCGAAAGGCTCAACCTTGGTGTCTTTCCCTCCCAAACTTGCATTTCAAGGAGGAATGGTACAAATTATCATGAAAACCATCGTGGAAGAAAGCTGTACCCAAGCATTCTTCGCGTCTTACTTTCTTCACGACATGACGACGTGTAATGAAATTGTTGACATGGATCTGAGTAAGCTGAAATTTGCTCACACTGGTGGTCAGCCAACTGCAGTCGCTCTTCTAAAGAAAATCTTCCTACTTTTGCCTCAGTTGACGATCATCGATGGCTATGGATCAACTGAGGTCGCCCTAGCATTTAGCCAACAGTTCACAAAGAATAATATCGATACGTCTGAGTATGGAGTAATGGATGTTATGGATGGATTGGAATTGAAGATAGTAGATGAGGAGGGACAGATTGTACCACTTAATACCAAAGGTATGAAACGACTTAAGGTGATCACCCATTGAGGACAGATTTTTATAGGTGTCGATTGTTTTGAGTCATTTGATAGATTTCCTAAGGGTTCTGTAGGTTCTAAAGCGGTTATTATAGGTAGCATGTACCTATCTTTCTGTTTTATCATTTCCATGTTAATATAAAATATTTGAGATGTAACGCGCGCGCTGATTGGCTGGCTACCATGTTTGTATCAGCGGACAGAGACATAACCCGCTCAAAAAACGTCGAAAATATTTTATAAAAGCAATATAAAACGATCGCTCGTGTCTCTGTACTGTGATATAAACACTCTGGAAGATGTAAAGCACTCGAAAAGCAAGAGAAATACTCGGCTACGCCTCGTGTTCCTAAGCTTGCTTTTCTCTTGCTCTATATCTTCCATTGTGTTTATATCACAGTACAGAGACATGCGCGCGCGTTTTATATTCCTTAAAAATATAAAATAAGTAATTGTGGTACTCAATAAAATTAAAGCATAGATTCGATATAACGCGTGCTCTGATTGGCCAGAAAACTATGCACTATTGTAGAAATAGTAAACGAGGCAGACTGCTGCCGAGTTTTCTATTTCTTTTATAAAATACAAATTCAAGTTTTATTTTCTTTTTGTGTTGGAGAAAGTTTGAAAATGTGCGCGCGCGACACGCGTCCTTTGGCCAATCATAGCGCGCGTTATATCATAGTTATTTTAATTATAATTGCCCATGGGCCGCACCGCGCGCGCTATCTTCGTCATCCGATTTCAATATAGCGACACACATAACCCACACTTTGAAAGGTTGAACAAAGTATGAACTATTTCGACATGGGCTGCATGGCTCCGGTTTTAACTTTCTAGGCTCTGATATATATCAATTAGTCATCAGAAAGCCACTTGCCCGGGCTTGGGCGTGTTGGGATTTACTTTCCCAGTTTTAAAAATTGTGCACGAATTACGACATGGGTGTCAATTATTAGCAACAATGGCTAGGAGTCGGGAGTTGTTCATGTGTCCATAGCGTTACTTTGTCTGTCTTCGTCTCACAGGTGAACTGTGTGCACGATCAGCCTGGGTCTCATTTTCTAACTGGGACTTGATGCTAATCGACGATAAGTCAACCACAGGTCTTGGAAAGAATGGCTGGCACTTCTCAAAGGATGCAGCCTCTCTTGATGAAAATGGAAAGCTTAGACTTCATGGCAGAATGGATGACATGATTAAATGCGGCACTGAATCTATCTCCCCTTATGGCATTGAAGACCTTCTGTTGGAACACCCTGATGTCAAGAATGTATGCGTTGTGGGTGTTCCTGATCAGCGGTTGTTCGAAAAATTATGTGCGTGTATCATCCTGAAAGAAGATAAGCAAAGCAATCAAGAGCATCTTGAAAAAGAGATCGACGATTGGTGTACAGAGAAGTGTAAGAGGACGACAAGAGGGTCACTATGGAAACCACGTCATTATGTTTTTGTTGATAGTTTTCCACTTACCAGAACTGGTAAGTTAAGTAGAAGGCTGGTTCGAGAAATGGCCGTGAAAAAACTGGGACTCTGAACAATATGTCTTTGACTATTTGGCCATTAATACCTGTAATAATATGATAACTATTATCACCATTACTTATTTAGTAATTTACGTAGGGACTGCTCATTATTTATGCTAGGGGACGAGCTGAAGGACAAAAATTGAAAAATATAAAACAATTCACTGCCCCCTCTCCAACCATTGTCCTCGAGTTCTTATATAGAATTCACACTTTTTTATTAATTTCTTTACTATTAAACCATTAGATATTTAATTTTTTGACACACTCGTTTTTCCAATCATCCAGCTGTATAGGAGCGCGATTTTAGGGATCAAAACCAAAAATGCTTATCATCAAGAGACCGACGGGAACTTGTTCATATGAAGTTCTAAAATGGCAAGAGTTTTCTGTCAATTCAAAAGAAAGTATATTTTGAGGACTACCTAAGTCATGTCACTAAGCCGTAGTGATGATGTTGTTGTTGATGATGTTGATGATGATGATGATGATGATAATGATGATGATGATGATGATGATGATTATGGTAGTGGGGAACATGATGGTGATGAATATAGTGACAATGGAGATGATAAGAAACGATGACATGCCCATTAGTATAAATGACTGCTGTGACATGTTTATAATTATGATATTATAAATATGTATTTTGTTCATTTTATTGCTCTTTAGGAAAAGAAATATACTCCTCTCTAAACTCTCATTATTGCCTTACATTCCTTATTAGTTTTTCAAGACCGAAATGTAATTTCAATACCCCTACTTCCTTCTGTCCAATTTTTTTATGCTCCCCTTCATTTCCCTTCAGCCTCAGATACAAATAGTGAACAGTACATTCGATCTACTTTTGGCTTAAATAGCATTTTTTATAATTCCTTATCTCGTTTAATTCTTTTTATTTCTTCTTCTTCTCGTATTAACGCATAATTTAGGAGGGCTTAATTTAAAATGCTGGGCAACCAGTACATGTCACTCAGTTAATAGTAAAGTTATCATTAGCATTATTGTTATTAACATTCCAAACCAAACCAGACCCAACCCACCTAACCCAAGCCAAGCCAACCCAAACCAAATAAATAAATAAACAACGGCAAAGAATTTCGTCCAGTTCGTGACGATGGTTATCTTTTGTTATTATTTTTGTTATTCGCTTGTCGTTTCACTCTTCCAAGACCTTTAGTCAAGTATTTGTATTTCTGTGAGTTTTGTTTGTTTTGTTTGTGTGTTTGTTTGTGTTTCTTAGTTTCACGAGTTTTTCTTCCTCAAAGGATTTTTGAGTCCAGTCCTCCTCCTCCTCATTATCATTATTAGAGAAATTCTTCGTCACAGGGACATTGCACATCACGTCAATGGGCCCAGAGTCTAGACGTCCACTGTCCACTGCCCACTCCATATTTAATTTTAGCCTGTGTTATTATTGGAAAACCGCCACTATTGTTAATTGCAGCGCCATAAGACTCATCAAGAACTTAGTGATCAGGTAGGACATCTTTTCTACATACTGGTAGCGGTTTATTTGCTAACATTTTGACAAAGTCTCTGAAGATATGTCAAAGACCCCTGATAAAGGAAGACGCCAATTTCAAGGTATAGAAGTTTTAACATTTGTGAACACTAACCACAGTGTCTCGTTCCAATGTAATGTCTCGTGACGCAACTAATGGAGGGAGAATTTCTTCTTTCAAATTATTGCAAAGCTGTAGCTGATGTGTTATGTGATCCTCAGACTGGTCAAAGTGATCAAAATATGACTTCTTCTTTGGAATGTAACATATACAATTAATACATTTAATGCAGATCAGCCTGCATAGGTCGCTTTGCTTCGCGGGTCGGCAGAATACTGAATGTTTAATAGTCAAGTTACGAAATATGCTTCCCTTGCCACATACAAAGGATCTTTAACCAGGCTACGTGCTAAACCTTTTGTCTTGTTATGAATGACTGAGCTCCATGCACGTAGCCTTGACTTGATACTTTTGTAAGTGTATCCTGGAAGTCGGCTATTCGTCTATTGACCTTTTTGGAATCTGCTCAAACACAAAATCCGCTTTCATTGCTTTTGAACCCTTCGCCTCCACGGACTCACTCATGCAGAAAGTGAAACAAGCAGCGACAGAAAACAAATCAAATCAAAACAAGGATTTAACATTAGTATTAGGTACCAATTGGCCGTATACAAGCTAGAAAACAAAGAAACTATAATGTAGGACGAATATAAAAATTCTATCGGGGATTGGGGGAGGGGGCTAGTTAGGAAACAACGATATGTGAATGGAGAGGAATGAATAATCCAAGTGAAAACAATAAATGGCGAAACAAACTAAAGTATAGTAGTCACTGTTTACTCTTTCAGAATCTACAAGTCATTGGCACAATATGAGCTATCTTCACAAACCCCATTCCAAACCCTTAGATCACAGGACACCATTCCAACTTCTCCACGCACACGTTGACGCCCATCCTAACAAAGAAGCCTTTGTCTTCCGTGATGAAAAGATGAACAGAGTGTCTCTCACCTTCCAAGAATATGAGATGAAGTCCCGATTCCTCGCTGCTGCCTTGCTCGAGATAGGTCTGGGACGAGGTGATAGAGTTCTTGTGATGTTACCAACGAATATTGAGTTTGTCCTCTTTCACATGGCTCTAAACAGGATTGGTGCCATTTTTGTTGCCTCTGCAGAAGATGCCTTTCCAAATATCAAAAACCTGGCTTGCGTGATTGCTCGGACTGAATCCACTACGCCTAACCACCATCAAGCAATGAAGACCACCCAAGCCTTTCTTGAGGGAAATAAGCTGAAAGCGGCGGTGGCGGTCAGCCCTAGTACTGGTCCATTGGATCATGATAAGGTTTACCTCTATGAAAAGCTCTTGCAAATGGGCCAGACCAACCCTGACTGTGATAACGTAGTACAAAGAGCTGAATCTGCCGTCCAGATGGATGATGCAGCGTTTGTTCTGTTCACATCGGGAACCACCTCCACCCCTAAACCAATCCAGTATACAAACCATGGGTTCATCAATAGAGCACTTGTACATAAAGCAGTGGTTACTTTTGACAAAGAAACGATTTTTTTCGCCGATTTGCCTTTTGACTGGGCAGGCGGATTCTGCCGCTTGGGTATTGGCGGTGTCATAGCGAAAGGCTCAACCTTGGTGTCTTTCCCTCCCAAACTTGCATTTCAAGGAGGAATGGTACAAATTATCATGAAAACCATCGTGGAAGAAAGCTGTACCCATGCCTTCTTCGCGTCTTACATTCTTCACGATATGACGACGTGTAATGAAATTGTTGGCATGGATCTGAGTAAGCTGAAATTTGTTCACACTGGTGGTCAGCCAACTGCAGTCACTCTTCTAAAGAAAATCTTCCTACTTTTGCCTCAGTTGACGATCATCAGTATCTATGGATCAACAGAGATGAGCCTAGTCGGTAGCCAACAGCTCACAAAGAATACTATCGATACGTCTGAGTATGGAGTAATGGATGTTATGGATGGTTTGGAATTGAAGATAGTAGATGAGGAGGGACAGCTTGTACCACTTAATACCAAAGGTATGAAACGACTTAAGGTGATCACCCATTGAGGACAGATTTTTATAGGTGTCGATTGTTTTGAGTCATTTGATAGATTTCCTAAGGGTTCTGTAGGTTCTGAAGCGGTTATTATAGGTAGCATGTACCTAACTTTCTGTTTCATCATGCAGTTTCCATGTTAATATACAATAAGTAATTGTGGGACTAAATATGTTATTAAAGCATAGATTCGCTATCACGCGCGCTGTGATTGGACAGAAAGCTATGAACTATTTGACCATGGGTTGCACCGCGCGCGCACTATCTTCGTCATCGTCCATTTCAAATCGTTCGTTTTCAAGATGGCGACACATAAAACCCACACTTTGAATGGTGAAACAAAGTATGAACTATTTCGACATGGGCTACACGGCTCCGGTTTTAAAACTTTCTAGTCTTTGATCGACATCAATTAGTCAACAGAAAGCCGTTTGTCCATCGCGTTATAGAGGCACTTGAGAAATGATATAGAACTCTTAACGGACTAGAGCCGTGCCACTTACGTTTATTAATCGTTCTTTTCGCGATATTCGATAATTACGATAAATATATTGTATTGTATTGTATCTTATTGTATTGTATTGTATTGTATTGTAATGTATTGTATTGTATTGTATTGTATTGTATTGTATTGTATTGTATTGTATTGTATTGTATTGTATTGTATTGTATTGTATTGTACTGTACTGTACTGTACTGTACTGTATTGTATTGTATTGTATTGTATTAAATGGGATTTGCTTCCGAGTGTTAAAAATTGAGCACTAATTACGACATGGGTGTTAATTATTGGCAACAATGGCTAGGAATCCGAAGTTGCTCATGCGTCCATAGCGTTACTTTGTCTGTCTTCGTCTCACAGGTGAACTGTGTGCACGATCAGCCTGGGTCTCATTTTCTAACTGGGACTTGATGCTAATCGACGATAAGCCGACCGCAGGTCTTGGAAAGAATGGCTGGTACTTCTCAAAGGACGCAGCCTCTCTTGATGAAAATGGAAAGCTCAGACTTCATGGCAGAATGGATGACATGATTAAATGCGGCACTGAATCTATCTCCCCTTATGGCATTGAAGACCTTCTGTTGGAACACCCAGTTATCAAGAATGTATGCGTTGTGGGTGTTCCTGATCAGCGATTGTTGGAAAAATTATGTGCGTGTATCATCCTGAAGGAAGACAACCAAAGCAATAAAGAGCATCTTGAAAAAGAGATCGACGATTGGTGTACGGAGAAGTGTAAGAGGACGACAAGAGGGTCACTATGGAAACCACGTCATTATGTTTTTGTTGATAGTTTTCCACTTACCAGAACTGGTAAGTTAACTCGAGTATATTAAGGCCTGGGTCGATCGCTAATTGACTCAAATTCGGATAAAAAATTATTTTGAGGACATAGAAGATTTGAATGAATATTTTTCTTCGATAAGCTACTAAACTCGACGTCCTTAACTTTTTGAAGGTACTTTTATGATGTCACGTGACCTGATGACGTCATAGTCAATAAATATTATATTGTAAACTTTGAAGTAAAATGCGGTCGCGAGTATAACTGAAGACTCCAAAGTAACCATGCTAAACTGTGAGCCTTAACGTACTTCACAACATACAACCCGCAAAACCTGACTTCAGTGTTTCTCTAGTGAGATAAAGCCCAAAACAGGTCACGTGACTTTTACTGTTTTCTTTTAAAATTTGATTTACTCAGCAATGTTAAGTGTAAGACAGGTTTTTCGGGTTGTATGTTGTGAAGTACGTTAAGACTCACAGTTTAGCGTGGTTACTTTGGAGTCTTGAGTTATACTCGCGACCGCATTTTACTTTGAAGTTTACAATAAAATATTTGTTGACTATGACGTCATCAGGTCACGTGACATCATAAAAGTACCTTTAAAAAGTTAAGGACGTCGAGTTTAGTGGTTTATCGAAGAAAGATATTCATTCAAATCTTCTATGTCCTCAAAATAATTTTTTATCGAATTTGAGTCAATTAGCGATCTAACCAGGCCTTAATATACTCGAGAAGTAGAAGGCTGGTTCGAGAAATGGCCGTGAAAAAACTGGGACTCTGAACAATGTCTTGACCATTTGGACATTAGTAATATTGATAACTATATATTATCACCATTACTTATTTAGTAATTTACGTGGGGACTGCTCATTATTTATGCTAGGGGACGGGCTGAAGGACAAAAATTGAAAAATATAAAACAATTCACTCCCCCTCTCCAAACATATTCCTCGAGTTCTTATATAAAATTCAAATTAACTTTTTTTATTAATTTCTTTACTATTAAACCATTAGATATTTAATTTTTTGACACACTCGTTTTTCCAATCATCCCGCATGGGAGCGTGATTTTAGGGATCAACACCAAAAATGCTTATCATCACGAGACCGACGGAACTTGATCATATGTGTGGCGAGTTAGATTTATCGTTGAATAGTAGAGCGCGCACAAAGTTTTATAGCGCGGGCGCAAATCACGTTTTGTAAATCAAATCTTTGATGATGAATATTTACAGTTAGTTTTGAGTGTTAGTTCAAGAAGAAAACCTTACAGTCTCAATTATGTCTATTTAATTTACTTCAACTGTAAATGAGTTTTGAGCTGCGTTCTCTTCTGTATGTGGGAACGCAGCTCAAAACTCAACGGCCTCAAACTAAGTAAATACGCCTCAAATCCCCCCAAAAACTAGCCAGAAGTGTTCAGTAACTATTAATCTCTATTTCTAACAAATTTTCGAAGAATCGATTAGAAAAAGAAAGCTTTTCAGAGGCAAAATTAAACTCATGCTATTCAACTACCAAACAAGGGGTTGAATTACAACACAGGGATCCCAAACCCACTAAACCGGAACTAACCCGATTCATAAACGTTGAGGATGGTAAGCCTGTGGGATTGTCTAATTAAGTTGTTGGTTTAGCATGAATCGCTAAGTAGTTTGAATAGTGTGTTTACACTAGTTATTTTAGGTTGGTCACATATCAACTTGAAGTTTCTGCTAGTTTTGTTGTAGTTGACTTATGCATGAAATCCTTAACCTTTGTATAACAACGTAGGATAGTAATTAATTAGTTATTATTGATTACTTATCGTAGTTCTCGCCGTTCATTTGGGTTTACGTTGTGAAGTGGAATAAACCGTAGTCAAAGTGAAGTGTTGGATTGGTTTACTTGGTCACATATGAAATTCTAAAATGGCAAGAGTTTTCTGTCAATTCAAAAGAAAGTACATTTTTGAGGACCACCTAAGTCACGTCACCAAGCCTAATGATGATGTTACGTTGATAGTGATGATGATGATGATGATGATAATAATGGTAGTGGGGAACATGGTGATGAGTATAGTGACAATGGAGATGATAAGGAATGATGACATGCCCATTAGTAATTGCTCCTGTGACATGTTTATAACTATGATATTATAAATATGTATTTTGTTCGTTTTATTGCTCTTTAGAAAAAGAAATAAACTCCTCTCTAAACTATTATTATTGTCTTACATTCCTTATTAGTTTTTCAAGACCGAAATAAAATTTCAACACCCCTACTTTCTTTATGCTCCCCCTCATTTTCCTTCAGCCTCAGATATAAATAGTGAACAGTCTTTTGATCTGTTTTTCGCTTAAATAGTATTTTTTATAATTTCTTATTTCGTTGAATTTTCTTTATTTTTTCTTTTTCTGGTATTAACGCATAATTTAGGAGCCGGGCTTAATGTCAACCGCTGGACAACCAGTTCATGTCAGTCAGTTACTGAATGAAGTTTATCATTAGCATTATTGTTATTAACATTCCAAACCCAACCAGAGCCAACCCACCTAACCCAAGTAAATAAATAAACAAACAACGGCAAAGAATTTCGTCCAGTTCGTGGCGATGGTTATCTTTTGCTACGTTTGTCTGTTCACTCTTTCAAGACCTTTAGCCAAGTATTTGTATTTCTGTGAGGGTTTTTTTTTCGTTTGTGCTTCTTAGCTTAATTGGCGAGTTCTTCTTCCTCAAAGGATTTTTGAGTCCAGTCCTCCTCCTCCCCATAATTTCTTCGTCACAGGGCAGGACAGGGACATTGCACATCTCGTCCATGGGCCCAGAGGCTAGAAGTCCACTGTCCACTCCATACTTTAGCCTTTGTCATGACCTCTCGTGTTTTATTATTATTGGAAAACCGCCAACATTGTTTATTGCAGCGCCATAAGACTCATCAAGAACTTAGTAGGACAGTAGGACAGGTAGGACATCCTTTCTACATACTGGTAGCGGTTTATTTGCTAACAAAGTCTCCGAAGATAAGTCAAAGACCCCTGATAAACGAAGACGCCAATTTCAAGGTAGTTTTAACATTTGTGATCACTAACCACAGTGTCTCGTTACACTCCAATGTCTCGTGACGCATATAATGTGTAAGGGAGAATTTCTTCTTTCAAATTATTGCAAAGCTGTAGCTGATGTGTTATGTGATCCTCAGACTGGTCAAACTGCACTAAAATATGACTTCTTAATGCAACATATACAATTAATACATTTAATACAGATTAAGCCTGCATAGGTGCTTTGCTTGCAGGTCGGCAGAATACTAAATGTTTAATCGTCAAATTACGAAATATGCATCTCAACATACAAACGATCTATGACGAGGTTACATGCTAAAACGTTTGTCTTGTTACGAATGACTGAGCTTTATCCACGTAGCCTTGACTTGATACCTTTGTAAGTGCATCCCGGAGATCGGCTATTCGTCTATTGACCTTTTTGGAATCTGCTCAAACACAAAATCCGCTTTCATTGTTTTTGGACACTTCGCCTACACAGACCCACTCATGCACTGAGAAACTGAAACGAACAGCGGCAGAAAACAAATCAAATCAAAACAATGGTTTAACGTTAGTATTATGTACCAATTGGCCGTATACAAGCTAGAAAACAAAGAAACTAATATAAAAATTCCATCAGGGATTGGGGGAGGGGGCTAGTTAGGAAACAACGATATGTGAATGGAGAGGAATGAATAATCCAAGTGAAAACAATAGATGGCGAAACAAACTAAAGTATATTTTTCACTGTTTACTTCAGAATCTACAAGTTATTGCCACAATATGAGCTATGTTCACAAACCCCATTCCAAACCCTTAGAACACAGGACACCATTCCAACTTCTACAAGCACATGTTGACGCCCATCCTGACAAAGAAGCCTTTGTCTTCCGTGATGAAAAGATGAACAGAGTGTCTCTCACCTTCCATGAATATGAGATGAAGTCCCGATTCCTCGCTGCTGCCTTGCTCGAGATAGGTCTGGTACGAGGGGATAGAGTTCTTGTGATGTTACCAACGAATATTGAGTTTGTCCTCTTTCACATGGCTCTAAACAGGATTGGCGCCATTTTTGTTGCCTCTGGAGAAGATGCCTTCCCAAATATCAAAAACCTGGCTTGCGTGATTGCTCGGACTGAATCCATTACGCCTAACCACTATCAAGCAATGAAGACTACCCAAGCCTTTCTTGAGGGAAATAAGCTGAAAGCGGCCGTGGTGGTCAGCCCTAGTACTGGTCCATTGGATCATGATAAGGTTTACCTCTATGAAAAGCTCTTACAAATGGGTCAGACCAACCCTGACTGTGATAACGCTGTACAAAGAGCTGAAGCTGCCGTCCAGATGGATGATGCAGCGTTTGTTCTTTTCACATCAGGAAGCACCTCCGCCCCTAAACCAATCCAGTATACAAACCATGGGTTTATCAATGGCCGACTTGTAGATATAACAGCGGCGACTTTTGACAAAGAAACGATTTTTTTCTCCGATTTGCCTTTTGACTAGTCAGGCGGATTATGCATGGTTATTGGCGGTGTCATAGCGAAAGGCTTAACCTTTGTGCATGTCTTTCCCTCCCAAACTTGCATTTCAAGGAGGAATGGTACAAATTATCATGAAAACCATCGTGGAAGAAAGCTGTACCCATGCATTCTTCACGTCTTACTTTCTTCACGACATGACGTCGCGTAATGAAATTGTTGACATGGATCTGAGTAAGCTGAAATTTGTTTACACTGGTGGTCAGCCAACTGCAGTCACTCTTCTAAAGAAAATCTTCCTACTTTTGCCTCACTTGACGATCATCTGTTGCTATGGATCAACAGAGATGAACCTAGTCGGTAGGCAACAGTTCACAAAGAATAATATCGATACGTCTGAGTATGGAGTAATGGATGATATGGATGGTTTGGAATTGAAGATAGTAGATGAGGAGGGACAGCTTGTACCACTTAATGCCAAAGGTATGAAACGACTTAAGGTGATCACCCATTGAGGACAGATTTTATAGGTGTCGATTGTTTTGAGTCATTTGATAGATTTCCTAAGGGTTCTGTAGGTTCTGAAGCGGTTATTATAGGTAGCATGTACCTAACTTTCTGTTTCATCAGTTTCAATGTTAATATACAATAAGTAATTGTGGTACTAAATAAAATTAAAGCATAGATTCGCTATAAGTCGCGCTCTGATTGGCTAAAAAACTATGAACTATATCCCGTGTGCTGCACCGCGCGCATTATCTTCGTCATCGTATCGTCCAATTCACATTGTTGGTTTTCAAGATGGCGACACATATAACCCACACTTTGAATGGCTGAGAAAAAGTATGAACTATTTCGACATGGTCTGCATGGCTCCGGTTTTAACTTTCTA
Organism: Telmatactis stephensoni; assembly: GCA_029948255.1. Lineage (NCBI taxonomy): Eukaryota > Metazoa > Cnidaria > Anthozoa > Actiniaria > Isophelliidae > Telmatactis > Telmatactis stephensoni. Next base: position 239,950 of record JALIZF010001510.1, read on the forward strand.
GGCTCGGATATACATTAGACAACAGAAAACCGCTTGTCCATCGCGCGTTATAGACGCACTTGAGAAAAGATATAGAACTCGTAACGGACTAGAGTCTCACTCGGCTACGCCTCGTGCCACTTACGTTTATTAATCGTTCTTTGTATTTTCTTTGGTGCGTCTATAACGCCATGGGCGTGCGGTTTCTGTTAACAAATTGCGATAAATATATTGGATTGGATTGGATTGGATTGGATTGGATTGGATTGGACCGTGGTTGTTATTTATTAGCAACAATGGCTAGGAGTCGGGAGTTGCTCATAGCGTTACTTTGTCTGTCTTCCTCTCACAGGTGAACTGTGTGCACGATCAGCCTGGGTCTCATTTTCTAACTGGGACTTGATGCTAATCGACGATAAGCCAACCACAGGTCTTGGAAAGAATGGCTGGCACTTCTCAAAGGACGCAGCTTCTCTTGATGAAAATGGAAAGCTCAGACTTCATGGCAGAATGGATGACATGATTAAATGCGGCACTGAATCTATCTCCCCTTATGGCATTGAAGACCTTCTGTTGGAACACCCAGTTATCAAGAATGTATGCGTTGTGGGTGTTCCTGATGAGCGGTTATTCGAAAAATTATGTGCGTGTATCATCCTGGAGGAAGATAAGCAAAGCAATCAAGGGCATCTTGAAAAAGAGATCGACGATTGGTGTACAGAGAAGTGTACGAGGACGACAAGAGGGTCACTATGGAAACCACGTCATTATGTTTTTGTTGATAGTTTTCCACTTACCAGAACTGGTAAGTTAAGTAGGAGGCTGGTTCGAGAAATGGCCGTGAAAAAACTGGGACTCTGAACAATGTCTTTGACTATTTGGCCATAATATGGATAACTATTATCACCATTACTTATTTAGTAATTTACGTGGGGACTGCTCATTATTTATGCTAGGGGACGAGCTGAAGGACAAAAATGGAAAAATATATAAAACAATTCACCGCCCCCTCTCCAACCATTTTCCTCGAGTTCTTATATAGAATTCAAACTTTTTTATTAATTTCTTTACTATTAAACGAGATATTAAACTTTTTGACACGCTCGTTTTTCCAATCATCCAGCTGTATGGGAGCGTGGTTTTAGGCATCAAAACCAAAAATGCTAATCATCACGAGACCGACGGAAGTTGTTCATATGAAATTCTAAAATGGCAAGAGTTTTCTGTCAGTTCAAAAGAAAGTATATTTTGAGGACTACCTAAGTCACGTCACCAAGCCTAATGATGATGTTGATGATGATGAACTTGGTGATGATGAATATAGTGACAATGGAGATGATAAGGAACGATGACATGCCCATTAGTAATGGTTCCTGTAACATGTTTATGATATTTGAAATATATATATATTTTGTTCATTTTATTGCTCTTTAGGAAAAGAAATATACTTCTCTTTAAACTATCATTATTGTCTTTCATTCCTTATTAGTTTTTGAAGACCGAAATAAAATTTCAACACCCCTACACTTCCTTTTGTTTAAGTTCTCAGTTCTTCTCGTATTAACGCATAATTTAGGAGGACTTAATGTAAACTGCTGGGCAACCAGTACATGTCAGTCAGTCAACTGTTTTATCATTAGCATTATTGTTATTAACATTTCCAACCCAACCGCCAAGCCAACCCATACCAACCCAACCCAAATAAATATATCAACAACGGCAAAGAATTTCGTCCAGTTCGTGGCGATGGTTATCTTTTGTTATTATTTTTGTTATTCATTTGTCTTTTCACTCTTCCAAGACCTTTAGCCAAGTATTTGTATTTCTGTGAGTATTTTGGATTTGTGTTTGTTTGTTTGTGCTTCTTAGCTTGACGAGTTTTTCTTCTTCAAAGGATTTTCGAGTCCAGTCCTCCTCCTCCTCATTATCATTATTACAGAAATTCTTCGTCACAGGGACATTGCACATCTCGTCTATGGGCTCAGAGTCTAGACGTCCACTGTCCACTCCATATTCAATTTTAGCCTGTGTCATGACCTCTCCTGTTTTATTATTGGAAAACCGCCACTATTGTTTATTGCAGCGCCATAAGACTCATCAAGAACTTAGAAATCAGGTAGGACATCCTTTCTACACACTGGTAGCGGTTTATTTGCTAACATTTTGACAAAATCTCCGAAAATAAGTCAAAGACCCCTGATAAACGAAGACGCCAATTTCAAGGTAGTTTTAACATTTGTGATCACCATTTTGAAAACACTAACCACAGTGTCTCGTTCCACTCCAATGTCTCGTGACGCAACTAATGTGTAAGGGAGAATTTCTTCTTTCCTGTAGCTGATGTGTTATGTGATCCTGAGAATGGTCAAACTGCACTAAAATATGACTTCTTTGAAATGCAACATATACAATTAATACATTTAATACAGATTAAACCTGCATAGGTCGCTTTGCTTGCAGAATACCAAAGGTTTAAAAGTCAAGTAACGAAATATGCTTCACTTGCCACATACAAAGGATCTATAACCAGGCTACGTGCTGAAACTTTTGTCTTGTTGCGAATGACTGAGCTTTATGCACGTAGCCTTGTCTTGATACTTTTGTAAGTGTATCCCGGAGATCGGCTATTCGTCTATTGACCTTTTTGGAATCTGCTCAAACAAAAAATCCGCTTTCATTGTTCTTGAACACTTCGCCTCCACGGACTCACTCATGCAGAAAGTGAAAGAAGCAGCGGCAGAAAACAAATCAAATCAAAACAAGGGTTTAACGTTAGTATTAGCTACTGATTGGCCGTATACAAGCTAGAAAACAAAGAAACTATAATGTAGGACGAATAAAAAAATTATATCGGGGATTGGGGGAGGGGGCTAGTTAGGAAACAACCATATGTGAATGGAGAGGGATGAATAATCCAAATGAAAACAATAGATGGCGAAACAATACAATACAATACAATACAATACAATACAATACAATACAATACAATACAATACAATACAATACAATACAATACAATACAATACAATACAATACAAACTTTATTGTTATTCCAATAAATGGCTTTTCAATGCTAATTTACAAAAACTGAAAAATTCACGAATATATAATATATTAGAACGGTCATCTTTCAATCAACTTTCAATTTTATCATTCATCAATAAAATTGAAAGTTGAAAGTTGATTGAATGATGACCGTTTTTATATATAAACTTAAAAAAACTCATTAATAATTCATAAGGCAAACACAATGAAAATCGCCACCGTGACGAGTGTCTTTATATCTGATAAAGATTCGGCCTAATTTACATCAACTTTAACCTCGATTTTCTCCAAGATAAATGAAGATATTTTTGAATTTCTTTTAGAGAACAACTCTAATATGTGTTGGAGTTTTTTAAGCCGTATAAAGAACTCGAGATCGTGTTTTATCGGTATAAAGATCCTCGCCTACGGCTCGGATCTTTATATCCGATAAAACACTCTCTCTCGTTCTTTATACTATACAAAGTAAAGTATAGTTTTCACTGTTTACTCTTTCAGAATCTACAAGTCATTGCCACAATATGAGCTATGTTCACAAACCCCATTCCAAACCCTTAGAACACAGGACACCATTCCAACTTCTACAAGCACATGTTGACGCCCATCCTGACAAAGAAGCCTTTGTCTTCCGTGATGAAAAGATGAACAGAGTGTCTCTCACCTTCCATGAATATGAGATGAAGTCCCGATTCCTCGCTGCTGCCTTGCTCGAGATAGGTCTGGTACGAGGGGATAGAGTTCTTGTGATGTTACCAACGAATATAGAGTTTGTCCTCTTTCACATGGCTCTAAACAGGATTGGTGCGATTTTTGTTACCTCTGCAGAAGATGCCTTCCCAAATATCAAAAACCTGGCTTGCGTGATTGCTCGGACTGAATCCACTACGCCTAACCACCATCAAGCAATGAAGACTACCCAAGCCTTTCTTGAGGGAAATAAGCTGAAAGCGGCCGTGGCGGTCAGCCCTACTACTGGTCCATTGGATCATGATAAGGCTTACCCCTATGAAAAGCTCTTACAAATGGGCCAGACCAACCCTGACTGTGATAACGCTGTACAAAGAGCTGAAGCTGCCGTCCAGATGGATGATGCAGCGTTTGTTCTGTTCACATCGGGAACCACCTCCACCCCTAAACCAATCCAGTATACAAACCATGGGTTCAACGCCCACAGTACATGTAACGCCCACAGTACATGTATGGATGCCTTCTGTAGTACAGAGATGAAAGATACCTTGGAACCATCAAATGGTAGCATTCTAAGCGTCGACGACCCGCTAAATAACGAAGAAGATGAGACCAAAAGTGATTCCAATGGCAATGAATCAGTGGAGCCATCATTTAGCTTCACTCCTCACATAGAAATCCCGGGCCATTACGACTGCCCAAGTCTTATTCAATCTACAGTAGAAGAGTTAAGAACAGAGCTGCTGCACCAAATTAGTGAAATTCAGCTCGAAGTTTCAAGGCTAAGAGGGAATTATGATAATTTATCAAGCTCAAGTACACTCTTGGAAGAAAACAGAAATCTCAAAGAGAAACTCTCTTTGCTGGGAAGTGAGAACCGAAGGGTCCATGAAGAAAATAAAGCTTTATTAACTACATTGCGCCTAATGTATCAGGAAAAAGGAAAAGTTTTACAACAAGAATCGAAAAGTGTAATTGATGGAAAAGTTCAGAATTTGCATGAGCCACAAAGAAACTCCCCCAGGGAATCCGACTGTACAAAAGAACCACAAAGCCATGGAAAAGTACCAAATTTTCCACAAGACAAAGAGGCAAGCCAAACTAAAGAGCCAAGGTTCCAAAAGGAAAAGAAAACAAATCCTTCTAAAAGTACTATTTTTGTTGTTGGTGACTCTATTCTGAAAAACTTACAGGGGAACAAGATGTCATCAAAGACGGCGCAAGTAAACGTATGGTCTTTCCGTGGATGTACGAGTAGAGATATGAAGGATCATGTCCAGCCACTTATTAGAAAGAAACCAGAAGAGATGATTTTACATGTAGGAACAAATAGCTTACGATCGTCTGAATCCGCACAGGCCTGTGCTGAAGAAATTGCTGATGTTGCCTCGATGATTAATAGCAAAACAACCAAGGTCGTGATATCTAGCCTAACAACAAGAACCGACGATAATTCTCTTCAAAAGAAAGCCATTGAAGTAAATGTAATTTTAAAACAATTGTGTGAAAAGAACAAGTGGAATTTTATTGACAATTCTAACATTATGCCCGATTACCATCTCAATCGGAGTGGTCTCCACCTGAACAGATTGGGCACAAAACAACTTGCAACTAATTTTATTAATTACTTAAAGAAGACATAGGAGTCGAATGTCGTGGAGCCCATGGAGGTAGGGGATAAGGGTAAGTTACGAGATTCAAATAAGATTTATGGTCGTGGTGTAACAATAGCCTCTTTAAATATTAATAGTTTAATTGCGCATATAGATGAATTACGCGTGTTTCTCGCCGCATCATCTGAGATTGACATTCTGGCAATCAATGAAACAAAACTAGACTCTACCATACAGGACTCTGAAATACATGTACAGGGTTTTGATGTTGTCAGAAGAGATCGATCTCAGAATGGTCGAAACGGAGGAGGCGTTTGTTTTTATATAAAGAATAACCTTAATTATCAAAGGCGCAACGATCTTGAAGATAATTTACTGGAGTTCATCACTATTGAGATTACTAAACCTCGATCAAAATCATACTTAGTTAGTACTTGGTACCGCCCTCCCAACTCAACGCTTGACTTGTTCACGGCATTTGAAAACCTCATAGATAGTATTGATAAAACAAATCTTGATTATTACCTTTTAGGTGATATTAACTGTAACTTGTTAGATTTAACGAAACCCAGTGTAGTTTCTACAAATTTAATCAATATTTTTGATATCTATGGGCTTTCTCAGCTTATAAGTGAACCAACACGCATAACTGCAAATACTAAATCATTAATTGACTTATGCGTGACTAACTCCCCGGACAAAATTACCAAGTCAGGAGTGTACCACCTTGGCATTAGTGACCATTCCTTAGTATTTATGACGCGAAAAGTCCATTACGAGCAGTCACAAGCTCGCATAATTGAGACACGTAATTTTAGAAATTTTGATAAGGAGCAATTTCTAGCTGACCTTAGAAAAATGCCGTGGTCAGATGTCAAGCTGTACAATGATCCAAATGATATGTGGAATCACTGGAAGAGTTTGCTAACCAAATGTATTGATTTCCACCTGCCTGTTGTCCACAAACGTGTGGGAAGGAAAAACTCACCATGGATCACTAGGGAGCTTATGAAGAAAATGCAGTCACATGACATTTTGAAAAGGAAAGCAATTTCCACTAATAGTGAATTAATTTGGAAAAAGTACAAAATTGCGAGAAACAGGATAAATAATGAAATTAGATTAGCAAAGAGAAAGTATTTTACGGAAAACTTAGCACTAAACAAATCCGATTCTCGGAAAACATGGCAGCTCCTTAATGATCTAAGCGCTCGAAAAGCTAGCAAATTCTCCGGCGTTTCCGAGATTAAAGTAGATAATAAGTCAATTACTTCTCCAAGTGAGATGGCTGAAATTTTTAACGATCATTTTACAAGCATAGGCCAAACTTTAGCTAGTAAACTACCTCCCTCTGACATTAAATTTGACACATATCTAAACTCAACTGGAAAAACTTTCGCTATTCAACCACCAAGTGAACAAACAGTTTGCGACCTGCTGGCAGGGATAAAGGAGAGGAAAGCCGTAGGCTTAGATAATATCCCTAACAAATTGCTGAAGATGTCTGCCTCAATTGTCGGACCATCTCTCGCGGTGATCTTTCAGCAGTCGATTGCCACGGGCATTTTCCCTAGGGAGTGGAAAATAGCGAAAGTGACACCAATTTTTAAAAAAGGGGAGAAAAGTGACCTAAACAATTATCGACCAATTTCAGTTATTCCCACTGTATCAAAAATATTTGAGAAGATTGTTTATGACCAATTATATGACTACTTAAACAAAAACCAATTATTGGCGCAATGTCAATCAGGTTTCCGCTCATTACACAGTACAGTTACCGCGTTGCTCGAAGCAACGAATGAATGGTCAGTAAATATTGACAAGGGACTGTTTAACGGAGTCATTTTCATTGATCTCCAAAAGGCCTTTGACACCATCGACCATAGGATTTTGTTAAGCAAGTTATCTAACTATGGTGTTGACAAAGGCTCACTCCAGTGGTTTCGTTCGTATTTACTGACCAGGTCACAGAGATGTAGTGTTAATGGCAGTCTTTCTGAGTCCTGTGCTGTGAACTGTGGCATACCACAAGGTAGTAACTTAGGACCATTATTGTTCCTTCTATATATTAATGACTTACCAAATTGTTTGGCGCAAGCCACAACAAGAATGTTTGCTGATGATACCAGCATCAGTGTACATGGTAATAATATTGGAGACCTGGAACCAATCATCAACTCTGAGCTTGGAAATGTTCATCGCTGGTTGCTAGCAAACAAGCTAAGCTTGAATGTAGCCAAAACAGAGTTCATGATAATTGGATCCCGCCAGAAGTTTACAGCACAGTGTGATTCCACAATCAATATCACAATAAACGGAGCTGAAGTTAAACAAGTTGATCATACCAAATCCTTGGGTGTCACTATAGACAAGAATCTCAATTGGTCAGAACATGTAAATAACATATCGAAGAAAATCTCTTCAAGTATAGGGGCTTTAAAACGTGTTCGTCCGTTTATCTCGACTACCAGTGCCATCCAAATTTACGAAGCTTTAATTCAACCACAGTTTGATTACTGTAGCATAGTATGGGATGAATTAAACAACAAACTAAATGATCAACTTCAAAAACTTCAAAACCGGGCGGCTAGAGTAATAACAAAGTCTAACTATGACATACGATCAACTCATATACTCGAGCAGCTGAAATGGGACACCCTTGCAATTCGTCGTAAAAAACAAAAAGCCCTTCTTATGTTCAAGACGATGCAAGGGCAAACCCCAGCTTACTTACAAGACCTGTTCTCAAACTATCACACGGTGTACAACCTTCGTAACAAAGATCATAAGCTAACAATTCCACAGCCACATACTGAATATCTTAAAAGAGCCTTTAGTTTTAGTGGCGCGAAATTATGGAATAGCCTTCCACCATACATTAAAGAGGCCAAAACAATTCGTAAATTCAAACAAGAAATTGCTAGCTTATTTAAGGAAAACCGTAAGTTGTAACCAAGGGCTCCACGGCAAACATGTAAAACAGTAACAGCTTTTTAATTGTAAATATTTACTTTTAATTTTTTTGTGAGCAATTGACTGATTGTTTTTACCGTGGTGAAATAAATAAACTTACTTACTTACTTACTTACTTACTTACGTGTAGATAAAACAGCGTCGACATTTGACAAAGAAACGATTTTTTTCGCCGATTCGCCTTTTGACTGGGTAACCGGATTATACCTGGGTATTGGCGGTGTCATAGCGAAAGGCTCAACCTTGGTGTCTTTCCCTCCCAAACTTGCATTTCAAGGAGGAATGGTACAAATTATCATGAAAACCATCGTGGAAGAAAGCTGTACCCAAGCATTCTTCGCGTCTTACTTTCTTCACGACATGACGACGTGTAATGAAATTGTTGACATGGATCTGAGTAAGCTGAAATTTGTTTACACTGGTGGTCAGCCAACTGCAGTCACTCTTCTAAAGAAAATCTTCTTACTTTTGCCTCAGTTGACTATCATCAATGGCTATGGATCAACAGAGATGAGCCTAGTCGGTAGGCAACAGCTCACAAAGAATACTATCGATACGTCTGAGTATGGAGTAATGGATCTTGTGGATGGTTTGGAACTGAAGATAGTAGATGAGGAGGGACAGATTGTACCACTTAATGCCAAAGGTATGAAACGACTTAAGGTGATCACCCATTGAGGACAGATTTTTATAGGTGTCGATTGTTTTAAATCATTTGATAGATTTCCTAAGGGTCCTGTAGGTTCTGAAGCGGTTATTATAGGTAGCATGTACCTAACTTTTTGTTTTATCAGTTTCCATGTTAAGTAATTGTGGTACTAAATAAGATATTGAAGCATATAGATTCGCTGTAACGCGCGCTCTGATTGCATGGCCAGAAAACCATGAGCTATATATTTTTTAATGTTGTATTGTATTGTATTGTATTGTATTGTATTGTATTGTATTGTATTGTATTGTATTGTATTGTATTGTATTGTATTGTATTGTATTGTATTGTATTGTATTGTATTAAATGGGATTTGCTTCCAAGTGTTAAAAATTGAGCACTTATTACGACATGGGTGTTAATTATTGGCAACAATGGCTACGAATTCGAAGTTGCTCATGTGTCCATAGCGTTACTTTGTCTGTCTTCGTCTCACAGGTGAACTGTGCGCACGATCAGCCTGGGTCTCATTTTCTAACTGGGACTTGATGCTAATCGACGATAAGCCAACTGCAGGTCTTGGAAAGAATGGCTGGTACTTCTCAAAGGACGCAGCCTCTCTTGATGAAAATGGAAAGCTCAGACTTCATGGCAGAATGGATGACATGATTAAATGCGGCACTGAATCTATCTCCCCTTATGGCATTGAAGACCTTATGTTGGAACACCCTGATGTCAAGAATGTATGCGTTGTGGGTGTTCCTGATCAGCGATTGTTGGAAAAATTATGTGCGTGTATCATCCTGAAGGAAGACAACCAAAGCAATCAAGAGCATCTTGAAACAGAGATCGACGATTGGTGTACAGAGAAGTGTAAGAGGACGACAAGAGGGTCACTATGGAAACCACGTCATTATGTTTTTGTTGATAGTTTTCCACTTACCAGAACTGGTAAGTTAAGTAGGAGGCTGGTTCGAGAAATGGCCGTGAAAAAACTGGGACTCTGAAAACAATGTCTTTGACTATTTGGCCATAATATGGATAACTATTATCACCATTACTTATTTAGTAATTTACGTAGGGACTGCTCATTATTTATGCTAGGGGACGGGCTGAAGGACAAAAATGGAAAAATATATAAAACAATTCACTGCCCCCTTTCCCACCATTGTCCTCAAGTTCTTATATAGAATTCAAACTTTTTTATTACTTTCTTTACTATTAAACCATTAGATATTTAATTTTTTGACACTCCTTTTTCCATTCATCCAGCTGTATAGGAGCGTGATTTTAGGGATCGAAACCAAAAATTCTAATCACCCGAAGAGACCGACGGAACTTGTTTATATGAAATTCTAAAATGGCAAGAGTGTTTTGTCAATCACAAAAGAAAGTATATTTTTGAGGACTACTTAATATCACGTCACCAAGCCTAATGATGATGATGAATATAGTGACAATGGAGATGATAAAGAACGATGATATGCCCATTAGTAATGGTTCCTGTGAGATGTTTATAATTATGATATAATAAATATGTATTTTGTTCGTTTTATTGCTCTTTAGAAAAAGAAATAAACTTATCTTTAAACTATTTTTGCCTTACATTCCTTATTAGATTTTCAAATCCGAAATAATATTTCAATACCCCTACTTCCTTCTCTCCAATTTTTTTTATGCTCCCCTTCATTTCCCTTCGGCCTCAGATACAAATAGTGAACAGTCTTTCGATCTGTTTTTGGCTTAAATACAATATTTTATGAGATTGTATTTATTTCGTTTATTTCGTAATGTTCTTTAAGTTTTTTTTCTCGTGTTATATTAACGCATAATCTAGGAGGACTTAATGTAAACCGCTGGGCAACCAGTACATGTCAGTCAGTTAAATAAAGTTGATTAGCATTATTGTTATTAACATCCCAAATCAAACCAAACCAAACCCAAACCAACCCAAGCAAATAAATAAACAAACAACGGCAAAGAATTTCATCCAGGCTCGTGGCGATGGTTATCTTTTGCTACGTTTGTCTGTTCACTCTTTCAAGACCTTTAGCCAAGTATTTGTACTTCTGTGAGGGTTGGCTGCTTCTTAGCTTAATTGACGAGTTCTTCTTTCTTAAAGGATTTTCGAGTCCAGTCCTCCTCCTCATAATTTCTTCGTCACCTGGTCACAGGGATATTGCACATCTCGTCCATGGGCCCAGCCAGCCTAGTACCCAGGCGTTCCTCTGCGAGCGCGAAGCGCGAGCGAGACCTGGGGCGAGCGCGTAAGCGCGAGAGAACGCCTAGCGAATAATGCCAAAAGTGTCCCTGATTTGACCAAAAGTGTCCCTGGTTTGACCAACAGTGTCCCTGACCTTTAGCTGACTTAACAACTTGAATTTTTAAAGTTTTTCCAACAATTTCGGTGAAATGAGTATCGACATTCACCAATATAGACCAAAAATTGGATTTTTACGAGTTTATATGTTTTTAAGAAAGCATAGAGGAAGATTATAGACTGTAAAGGGGATTTCTGAGTCAAGACTACGCACAAGTACATTTTATTCAAATCTATTACATTTTCAAACAATCACAGTTTTAGCAGTGATTATAAAACTGAGTGAAGTTTGTTTACAATAAAATTTGAATCGAACCCTGTTGCGGCTAAAGGGAACTTGATAAATATCAGATACATTGCATTTATTACAGAGAATCTGACGGAGATTTGTTTTATTTCAAGCACAGGTAGCCCAAGCTCACTATTAGTGGCTATTTATAAGAGAATGTATGGCACTCAATATCACTCAAAATTTCTGTCTTAATTTTAATAAAATTCCACGAGACTTCTAGAGTGTGCTGTTCATGCTTTCTTCTAACCTCTGAATGAGTTTCAGTGAAATTCGTCGATTTTTACTGCTCGCCCTAAGCCACTCAAAAATGGAGAGAAGGTAGGAAGCGATGGCCGACTCGAAGCCATCATACTGCTCAACTCCAGTCCAAATATCTTCCCAAAAAATCGCTCTAGTTCAAAAATTCCTTCGCACAGGGTTGAAACGATAAATAAGCCACGTCCTCATGCCAGCCAAATCGAAGCAAACGCCTTCCCAAACGAGCCACGGGACTTGAACTTCCAAAAAATGCTCGCTTACGAGGAGAAGAAAATGCGTGACCGACAAAAGTTGTCACAACCAAACCGTTAAAAAATAGAGAGAGCCTGGGATCGAGCAACAACTACTACTTTGCTAGGCAAATTTGATAAATATTATTCCTAATCCAAGAAGATATAGCTACATTACAAGATTCTTGAAGTCAAATACGGTTGTAAAATATCTCAAAACACCGCAGCGAAGGTTTTAGAACTGTTAAAATATGTCCGTCAAAGTAGAAATTGTAGCTCGATCCCAGGCTCTCTCTAATTTTTAACGGTTTGGTTGTGACAACTTTTTTCAGTCACGCATTTTCTTTTCCTCGTAAGCGAACAGTTTTTGAAGTTCAAGTCCCGTGGCTCGTTTGGAAAGGCGTTTGCTTCGATTTGGCTGGCATGAGGACGTGGCTTATTTATCGTTTCAACCCTGTGCGAAGGAATTTTTGAACTAGAGCGATTTTTTGGGAAGATATTTGGACTGGAGTTGAGCAGTATGATGGCTTCGAGTCGGCCATCGCTTCCTACCTTCTCTCCATTTTTGAGTGGCTTAGGGCGAGCAGTAAAAATCGACGAATTTCACTGAAACTCATTCAGAGGTTAGAAGAAAGCATGAACAGCACACTCTAGAAGTCTCGTGGAATTTTATTAAAATTAAGACAGAAATTTTGAGTGATATTGAGTGCCATACATTCTCTTATAAATAGCCACTAATAGTGAGCTTGGGCTACCTGTGTTTCAAGTGCATAAATATATGTGGATTTAACTCAACTAGTGACAGTAGTCTGTGTAAATAAAGCAATTTCAATTCACCAGAAATTTTAGCGGTATAGATAGCCATTAATTACTAAGAGATTTTACCACAGGCAGCCCAGCCACTTCTCCTGACAATGGATGTTTATTTTAATAATTTATTAAAAAGACAAAAAATGCGCGCGTTTGTTCCAGGTTTAATTTGCTTGGCGCGCGCTTGTTATGCATGGGTTTCCTGTGGTAATATCGCGCGCTTGTTGTGAATGGGTTTCCTGTGGCGATCCCGCGGGACAATGCGTAGTTTGTACTTTTTCACAAAGTAGCTTTGTCCCGCGGGATCGCCACAGGAAACCCATTCACAGCAAGCGCGCGCTCGTCCCGTGGGCAATATCGGGAGGATATTACCACAGGAAACCCATGCATAACAAGAGCGCGCGCGCCAAGCAAATTAAAACGAGCGCGCGCACTTTTTGTCTTTTTAGCGTATCAATAAAATAGTAAATAAATTATTAAAATAAACTTCGTCAGGAGAAGTGGCTGGGCTACCTGTGATTTTACCTTCGAAGTGGAGAATCGAATAGACCGAACACAACTTATCGTATTGCTTCGATCGATGCGAACACAACCGTTAGAGTTTTGAATTCAGCTCAATTCAGTTAATTTCACATATAGGGTGTCTTGTGAGATCCGGGAGCATTAAACTGCGACGCTACCAGCATCTTCTAAAGCATCACGTTTGCATCTGACTAAGTTAGCGTCCGCCATCTTGAGCTTTGGCATTATTCGCTAAGTGACGTCACGTTTTGAAACGAGAGACGGGATAGCCTGGGGACTAGGCTGGGGCCCAGCGTCTAGAAGTCCACTGTCCACTCCATATTTTAGCCTGTGTCATGACCTCTCATGTTTATTATTGGAAAACCGCCACGTTGCAATTAAGACAATCTTAGCCTTAAAGGACGACATATTGTTTATTGCAGCGCCATAAGACTCATCAAGAACTTAGTGATCAGGTAGGACATCCTTTCTACATACTGGTAGCGGTTTATTTGCTAACATTTTGACAAAGTCTCCGAAAATAAGTCAAAGACCCCTGATAAACGAAGACGCCAATTTCAAGGTAGTTTTAACATTTGTGATCACCATTTTGAAAACACTAACCGCAGTATCTCGTTCCACTCCAATGTCTCGTGACGCAACTAATGTGTAAGGGAGAATTTCTTCTTTCCTGTAGCTGATGTGTTATGTGATGCTGAGAATGGTCAAACTGCACTATAATATGACTTCTTTGAAATGCAATATATACAATTAATGCATTTAATGCAGAATTAACCTGCATAGGTCGCTTTGCTTGCAGAATACTCAATGTTTAATAGTCAAGTTACGAAATATGCTTCACTTGCCACATACAAAGGATCTATAACCAGGCTACGTGCTAAAACTTTTGTCTTGTTACGAATGACTGAGCTCTATGCACGTAGCCTTGACTTGATACTTTTGTAAGTGTATCCTGGAAGTCGGCTATTCGTCTATTGACCTTTTTGGAATCTGCTCAAACAAAAAATCCGCTTTCATTGCTTTTGAACACTTCGCCTCCACGGACTCACTCATGCAGAAAGTGAAACAAGTAGCGACAGAAAACAAATCAAATCAAAACAAAGGTTTAACGTTAGTATTAGGTACCGATTGGCCGTATACAAGCTAGAAAACAAAGAAACTATAATGTAGGACGAATATAAAAATTCTATCGGGGATTGAGGGAGGGGGCTAGTTAGGAAACAACGATATGTGAATGGAGAGGAATGAATAATCCAAGTGAAAACAATACATATCAAACTTTAACTGAACTTTGATTGTCGAAGTTCCTGTCCCGGAATGAAATAAAAGAGACTGGGCGCTACACTTAGCAGCCAGGCCAAGGGTTTTCCCAACAACAAATATGGCGGATCAGTTATTCGTAGTTTGTTTGCGTGTGTAATAGTTTTACTGAGATTTTGGCAATTTGGGGAGTTTGGAAAACCCAAAATTGTCGAAAATAGGTAAAATACGAGCTAGGCAAATACCAGCTTCGAGTTTTAGTGGAATTTCTGCAACAAACAAGGGATAACAAGCCTCAACTTCTACAACATTGAAGATTTAGCCTTTGGTGATTGCTAAGGACAAGAATTATAAAAGATGAGTATACATTTTCTTATATATCTTTAATTTTCGTTTTGCGCGCCAATTTGCTGTTCTACGTCATATAGTGGCTTGAATTTCGGCGGTAATTTCATAATTTTCAGAGCTGGAAGATGGCGACTCAGTCAGCTTTCTTGTCGCATTTTTACTTTGAACCTCCAAATAAGATAGGCAGATTCAATGCAGTCCCATCCTATTTTGAAACTAAGATGCAAATGAATACTCCAACAGATGTAGTTATCCGGGAGATGGATGATTTACGGTCACAAGTTAAGAAACTCAATCGAGAGGCCGACTTACTACGAGCTAAGCTGCAAAGCGCAGTTAGCGAAATCCAGTCGTTACGTAGGCAAATACACAAGGAAACCATGCCATTTATAAAAAGTAAAAAGCAATTTAAAGAATTGAATAGTGCAAAAAAATGCCACAAAAAGAAGGAGGTCAAAAATTGGCTAGTTAAACAGTTTGCTAAGCTACCCTCTGAATGGAAAGTGCTGGAGGTTCGTAAGCACATAATTAGTTCGAGATAAAGTGATTGATACATCTTTAATCACAATACTAATTATATTTTCAGGTGAAGCTTATGGTAGACGAGATATTTCTATGGGATTTTTGTGATGAACAAAACGACGAAAATCTTGACGAAGACTGTACTGACTTAACCATTAAAAAAGTACTTAAGGTAACTGTTAGTATTATTTATTGCTTCTTATGTTTTAATAACTGATATCTTTTGAATATTATAAAGAATATTAGAAATTCCCAGTGATATTTTTCTTATCAAAATGGTTTCTGCTAATACAAGAAAGAGCTGTGACTGATAGTGTACTTCAGTTTATTTTCTTTTACAATTTTTTTGTTACAATATCTGAAAATTAGTGTATGAAACTTGTACAATTTTTCTTGAAAATGTCAAAGTTATTATTGAAACTGTACAATGAACATATTTTAACATTATATAGACGCTATTCATGCAGTTTTATAATTGGCATTGCTTTTTTGTACTAAGGTAAAAGATGATGGTGACATCAGCGATGTAGCCTATCATGAAATGAGGCAAATACCACAAGCAAACCTTCCATCTCTATTTAGCATAGTGAAAGAAAGGAAGAAACAGAATGCTACAATTCCCATTCAAGAGTTTACTCAGGTTTGTTGCTAAGTTTGCTAACCTCAATGTAGAATAATGTACGTATTTACATGAAGCAAAAGTTTACATGTACATGTATTGCCTTAGCTTAAGTTTTAAGTGTTGCTGTTGATACTTGGGAATTCCAACTGGCTTCCTGCCTTGATAAATCTCCCTACAAAATTGAGCCATTGCAAAAATTGAAAACATATATAGTCATGTAATGCATGATTGGACAATATGACAAACTATAAGCATTTAATATCTATCTTTTGTTGTTGTTTTTTTGTTTTTTCTCTATAGGGTATTGTTAAAGGCTGTCGAAGGTCAATCAGTGATGTCATCAGATTCATGTACCAAGATGTGAATTTTAAAGAAGCAGTACTACTAGGGGGTGATAATATAACCCTGAGATTTTCAGGAGACGGCCGAAAGACAACGAAGAAGATGGGAAGTGTTATGACCACCTTTTGTGTCCCCAATGAAAAACTAAGTCCAGACAATGAATACTGCATTGCTATTTATGATGGTAAGCACATACATTATTAATTCTACTTGTCAAACTCATTAATAATTTATGAGTGAACACAATAGGAAATCAAAACTCGGCCAACCAAATAGACTGATAAAGGTCTCCTAATCATATTCTATATATTACATAAACATTTCTTTAATAATAACACATTTTATTTTACATACATATCTATAGGCAAAGAATCACGTGACATATTATCCACATGTATGGACATCACCTTTGATGAGATGAGGCTGCTAAAATCTAATGGTATTGTTCTTGATGGGAGAAATTTTGCAATTGACTGGTAAGTCCAGATATTTCTACAACAAGAGTATTATACACTGAGTGGAAACAACTGAAGTGTAAAATAGTGAGAAACATTTATAAACAGTATGCACTCTGAGTGTTGTAATGTTCATTCCTGTTGTTCATGTAGTGCAATTTAGTATTTATGGGATTGCTTTTAATTAATGTTAGAACTTAACTTCTATTCTATTTCAGCTCATAATACAATTTGCATTACCAATTTCTTTGTATTTTTAATCCTATGACTTGATAAGAATTGTACTTCTGGTCATTTAAAACCATACAATATTACATTTCAGGCTTTTGTGTGCTGACTGGAAATTCATGGCACTTCTCCTTGGTATTAATAGCCCCAGTTCATCCTATTTCTGTTTATGGTGTGAGTGTTCCAAGCTGCAGATCAGAGATTTTTCAAGTAAGCTTGATAAACATCTAGATTCTTTTTTTTTATCTATTTACTCGTGCCCAGGCCGTAGGCCGGCACGAGTCTAGGTTTACCTTTTCTATCTATCGTCGACGTCGAGAATCTGCCACGAAAACGAGGCAAGCCACAGGCACCCCAAGCAATCATTTAGAGCAGCGCGTCACACAAGCGTACAACGCAATATAAAGCAAATAGACGGGTCTGGGTTCGAATCCTCATGGAAAAAAAAAATTTTTTTTCGCCTTACTATGTAGTAAATATTATCTTGTCATGTGTTTATATACTTTTTTCTGGTTTTGGAACATTTTAAGCTGTTTTTTTAATGATTTCCTGGGGTGCATGTGAGCAAGCATAAGCAAAACAGTGTAGGATTTTTCACGAGTCACGGGCATTTAATAACCTGAACTCCACTATAAATACAGTAATTGCTTTGTAGCAGCTTCACGTGAGTCTCAATCAAGGTAAAATTTAAGCCTCTTCATTTGAAATTTAGGAATCGAGGCCGATACTTCACGAGTTCAAATGTTAATAGTTTGCCGACGAAGCAGCCAAATATTTGATTTCGCTTCAGTACCGAACTCAAAACGTGACTAAGCTGCCTTTAAGACTTATTACTTTCGTTCATTCTCACGTTCGATACTTATACTCTTTAATTTGAAACGAATGAGGTCAAGATATTAATAATGTATTTGGTACTTCAAAGAGAAAAATACGAAAGATTTGAAACGTATTACTTTTGCAGTCAAGAGCGTTCATGTTTTGAAATACTTTGATATTAACCACAGGAAGCCCACATCAAGTGTTTAGTTGTACTTTAGTACTGCAGAACACAATATTGATGCCTTTTATTTCATTTTGGTATTCTAAGCTATAGCCACGTGCTCTTATAAGTGCCTTTTTGATAAATGTTTGTTGTGCTCATCAAATCCCAACTGTATTACTATACAAATTATTTACACAAGACAACATGACCAGTATTCAGCAAGGGGCATCTTATTTATTAGCCAGGTCATGATATCATGTCTTAAAATGAAGAAGATGTATAAAAAGAAGTTTGGTGCAATAAATCACTTAATGAGAAACCTAATTAAATGGTGGTTGGTTTGTTTTCTGCCTTGCTTTGAGTGCTTTTCTCTGCATCATACAGTTTTCTCACCTCAGAAAAAACAACAACAACAACAACAACAACAACAACAAACAAACAAAAAACTAGTGAGCTGAGATTTGTATGTATAGAATATTAGAATATTGTTTCCCAATTAGTGCTTACGCTATACAGTGGTTTTCCAGTTACTGTGAAAGAATAGGCTAACTAATCAGTAATTATAGTAGTAAACTCTCTGACTCTTTTGTTCTTTTCAAAAACAACTAATACAAACTAAATAGTCTTTTTTCTATCACGCCAAAGAAAAATCACTTAGATTGTACTCTTATTTTGAAATATTACAGTTTCAATAGGCAAACAAATTATGCAAATCAACTAAAGGATTTTTCATATCATTGATAAATATCTCAGGAGCAGTTGTCTGCTCTGTTTTGGCTCAAATTGTACTAACAAAACTTTTGATGACAGCTTGCCAATCCAAAGTGTTGCATTTACTTGGGTTACCAAAAATTGAAGAAACTCCTTTGCTGGTAGCCTGAGTGAGTGCAACATTTTGTGTCTATAGTTCAATGTGGTCTAGGGCTGCTTGCTGCTAATGTGCATGAAGACTAGAGTTGGGTCAGTCAGGAACATGTGGTTTTCAAAAGAGATTATATGAAGGAATTCCAGGGAGATCTTAAAACATTTCTATTGTGTAACACAAATGAATTCAACTGGCAACCTGTTTATGTTGTAAATGAACACAAGTTGTTCAAATCAAAGCAAAAGCTCCTGATTGCCACAAACAGCAGTAACGGCTGTTACTAAATGTAAGATCACAGGTATCCCAAACTCATTTTCTGCAGTCTTCAAACAATGGAGAAATTATAAGACTTTCAGAAACTAAAGCGCATCTAAAAAATTTCACAGACGTCCTCTTCCTCGTGTCTGCAACATCTAATGATGTGATTGGATGAAGTTCGGTTATGTTGTATGATGGAGTGCATACCACGCCAGGCTCAATCCTACCTGGGCACGAGTAAACGCACCATTGTGCGTCTAGTTTGTTTTACATAGATGGATTGTGTTTGGCCCAAGGTTCCCAAATGAGATAGGAATGTTCAGTGAATGTTTAGTAATTCACATCTTTTTTTAACTCAGTTGAGGACTGGCCAATCACTAGATCACATGAAAATTGTGTTGAAAGGTCTCACAAGGATTTTCAGGGTGACCGTAAAGGGGTACAGAATAAGCCAATGATTGAAATGGACTTTAAAAAAGTGATCCCTGATACCCTTCATCTGCTTCTAAGAATAAGAGGAAAACTATTAAATCAGGTATGTTTTATACAGTATATACAGTACTGTAATAGGTTAATCTTACCAAAATGTAATATGTACAAAATTCTTTTTCTTTGCTAATTTTTAAATTTCATTAAAAAACTCATTAATAATTCATAAGGCAAACACAATGAAAATCGCCACCGTGACGAGTGTTTTTATATCTGATAAAGATTCGGCCTAATTTGCATCAACTTTAACCTCGATTTTC
Organism: Telmatactis stephensoni; assembly: GCA_029948255.1. Taxonomy (NCBI): domain Eukaryota; kingdom Metazoa; phylum Cnidaria; class Anthozoa; order Actiniaria; family Isophelliidae; genus Telmatactis; species Telmatactis stephensoni. Next base: position 259,959 of record JALIZF010001510.1, read on the forward strand.
TCCAAGATAAATGAAGATATTTTTGAATTTCTTTTAGAGAACAACTCTAATATGTGTTGGAGTTTTTTAAGCCGTATAAAGAACTCGAGATCGTGTTTTATCGGTATAAAGATCCTCGCCTACGGCTCGGATCTTTATATCCGATAAAACACTCTCTCTCGTTCTTTATACTATACTTAATTTACAAAGGTTGCTTGTTGGGCCATTGAACAAAAAAGTACACAAAAAATGGAATATGCAATGTCTGCAATAGGTAAATTGGATGTGTAGTTGCATTTACTTTGCCTTCTTTATTATAATAGCCTAATGTCTTACTGAGCAATAAAACTCAAATGGTCACACAATTGCTCTACTTCTACTACTAGGGCCCTGACTATAATATTGCTAATAATAATAAGTAATTATTAATAAAGATTTAACAGGTGTCATTTCTGTTTTACCTTGAAATCAAAATGGCTAGTCTAACAAATATTTGTTTTGTGAGTACCGGTGAAGATAACACAATGTTCAGTGTACCCATACCAACCAATACTGTCAAGGAAATATACTACAACCAATGACTACCCAAAAACATTTGATCCTATTCAGGATTAAGAATGTAAACATTTTTTTCTTTATATTGGGTCTCATTTATACAAACAAGTGAGGAAAAAATTAGTTTAAACTGTAAAATTGGTTGGTATAGTTGCACTTAAATTATTATAAAACAATGAATAATTGTACTGCACTACTTAAATATAATAATAATATTTATTATAACATTGCATTTTAGGCGATGACCTTGAAACAGTAATCAATAAACTTGTGCTGAGCGATGTCTTAAAGAACATGACCGATAAAAGCAAGACAAGTTTAGACTGCCTCACAAAACAACAACTTGTGAGTGCATGCAAGAAATATGGACTTCGTTCAAATGGGAACAAAGATGTCTTGAGGGTGACATTAAAAGAATACCTGAGCGAAAACAGTATTACATTTCAGGTAAATTTTAAGTTGTTTACACAAGAAATCAAACAAAAATGCAGACAAATATTAAAATTGTGTACTGTGACTTCAAAAGAGTAGATAATTAATACATAATTATTATTCTTTTTTGTGAAGGTGTCCACAATTCAGTCATATGAAGTGAAGTCTTTGGATGTTGATGCCCTGCAATCAGTCTGGAGGGACTTCGAAGTTCTGGCAGATGCAATGAAGGCAAATCCCGGCTCTCCCAAGTATTTGCAGCCAGGCAGCTTCAAAGCACATGCTCTCCAATGGGCAATGGCATTTAGAAGAGCTACATTTGATGAAGTGAGTTATGAATTGTATCATCTTGATGCATACTGCAAGGCTTCCCCATCATAACTGCTCTTGCGAATGAAGATTTAGGTTGGCCCTGAATGTGTTCACAGCCAGAAACTGGTCCTCTTTTCACTGAAAGTAAATGGGGCATATTAAGTGGAATGATAGTTTATGTTGAAACATGATACTTATTTGTTTCATTTTTTTCAGGATGTCATCCCATATATTCATGGTGAGTGCAATAACCATGTTACAATATCATTAATATCACCCTATAGCAAAAAATACAGCAACCAGAATAGTAAAAGATGTATTGCTTGCTTACTACAGAGTGATTGAAAAAATAGTACTAATGATAAACAAGAAGTGCTAGTAAAACAATAGAAAACAAATGATTTTTAGGTAATTAGTGCTATTTCATGCTTGTTTGTAATATTTATACTCTAATATAATATGTATGTTTACTACATAAATTCATTTTTTTTTCAGTATTAGTGTATCATATACCACAATTCTTGGAAGCATACCAAACACTACATCACATCAACTGCCAGACAGTAGAAAAGAAAAACCACTTACAAAACAGAGCTTTTCACAGAGCAAGCCAGAAAGGCAGAAGGGATTCAAATTATGCTGTGCAGGTGCATATTCAGAAAATTAACTAAATTAAACACTATCTGAAATTTATTGTTAGGTTTGCATAATCTCTCAACAGGTTATGGAAAAAGAAAACAGAAGAATGTTTGCAAGAATTGCAAATCTGGAGAGAACAAAAAGAAAGTATACCAAAAAAAACAGCAATTGAAATGACAGTTACAAATACCTATGGCCACATTCTAATATTTATTTACATATTTAACTATACAACTTGTAAATATTATTAAGCAAGAAAATTATATTTTTATCAATATTTTTACTAATTATTGTAAGTACATGTGTACATATACTGAAAAAAATTGATCAAGAAAGGACCAAACACTAAATATTATTTATTAAATTTCAATGGTACAATTGTAAACACAAGCACATGCTTTTATAGTGCATTTCAGGTCTGTGAAATAAGATCACATTTTCATGTATTTATGCCATTTAGTTGCTATTTAGTCACTATCACTGAGCCAGAACTTTCTTGTAATAGCAATACACTGGAGACATCCAATACTCAAGAGAATTGAGTCAAATGACTTTGCATAATAGCTTTTAATTACTTCAAATGAACCTTAATTGTGTCTTTCATTCAAACAGACTTTCTACATATCCAGTGTATTGCTATTATAAGAAAGTTGTGGTTCAATGCTAGTGACTAAATAGCAATTAAAGAGGCACAAATAATTTGATCTTAATTCACAGACATATGAAATGCACTCTAGTTGGTTGATTTTAAAGAATTACTAATTGATCTATTTAAACTTTACAACTCAGTGTAAATATTGTCAAGCAAGAAAATTATATTGAGTTATACAATATTGTAAATACTGTACCAATGCTGCTATTGAGTTGATGTAAAGAATTATTAATTAATATTTCAAGCAAGAAAATGATATTTTAACATTGTCTTCAAAGTAATTAAGTCAATAAACATCCATTCATTCATCCATACTTAAGCAATAATATAAACAAAAGTTCATCAAGAAATACATGTAATGACGGAAATGGAAAGAAAGACGAGGGACTCGTAAAATAACAATTGAACATCTAATTGAAATGCATGATTTATATAGAGTTCAATGACTTACCTTTCCTTTGTTGGTTAACATATTCCTCCTCCTTTTCTTAAAACTTAATTCGAGGTAAGACAGTGGAGGTAACCTCGTTTCTTTTGGTGCACATATACTCGGACGTAGCGCTTCATTTTCCTCAGTGTATGTACAGCGAGGGCATGAGCTGTGGTCATAATTGACCCGCAGCTCATACCCCCACGATACATACACTTTGGAGGTGGGATCCACCTCGCAGACAGTAGAGCTGTCCCCAAATTGCCGTGCTACCGAGTCAGTGCCAAACACTGAAGCAATCTCAGCAGCAGTGCACGCGAACTTGACATTCCTGTTACCAGAAAAGTCAAGTTCGCGTTCTTCCTTGAGAGGAAAAGTCCCTTTTAAAAAGAAAGTCGAAAAGGCTTTCTTTGTAAAAGGAACTTTTGTACGTACTCTACGAGAAAGACCCACGTCGTTCTCGGGAGTGCGCCTGAATTGTAACTCGTCAAACACAGCTAGTTTGACGAGCCACAATTCCCGATCGTCATCGCTAACAATCGGAAGCTCTTCCCTGGCAATGGCACTGCTGCTGGGATTACCAGCATTCACTGCTAGATAGCAGGACAATTCGGGGTTGTCTGCAAGGCAGACCCACGAGTTCTCGTCTTCGCTGAAGCCTTTCCATTTAACAAGAACCTGTCCATCTCTCTCCTCTAAAACCTCCTCCACCTCCCACAGCTTCTCCCTTTTCTGTACTTTCTTCACTTCTTTGACTTCTTTCTGTTCCTCCAATTCAAAATCTTCAAACTTTTGAGGCCGCTTTCTTTGGCGCCTTTCCGCCATCTTTGATCCTATATGGCCGACACTCAGGGCAAAGGCGCACAATCCAAATATGGAATTGATCATACCATATTAGGAATACGCCTTCTCTTCATGAACTTCGACAACAATGTATTACGCAAAGTTTGATATGGATGACGAAACCATACAATACAATACAATACAAACTTTATTGTCATTCCAATAAATGGCTTTTCAATGCCAATTCAATTTTATCATTCATCAATAAAATTGAAAGTTGAAAGTTGATTGAATGATGACGGTTTTTATATACAAAGAAACTAAAGTATAGCTTCACTGTTTACTCTTTCAGAATCTACAAGTCATTGCCACAAAATGAGTTATCTTCACAAACCCCATTCTAAACCCTTAGAACACAGGACACCATTCCAACTTCTACACGCACATGTTGACGCCCATCCTGACAAAGAAGCCTTTGTCTTCCGTGATGAAAAGATGAACAGAGTGTCTCTCACCTTCCAAGAATATGAGATGAAGTCCCGATTCCTCGCTGCTGCCTTGCTCGAGATAGGTCTGGGACGAGGGGATAGAGTTCTTGTAATGTTACCAACGAATATTGAGTTTGTCCTCTTTCACATGGCTCTAAACAGGATTGGCGCCATTTTTGTTGCCTCTGGAGAAGATGCCTTCCCAAATATCAAAAACCTGGCTTGCGTGATTGCTCGGACTGAATCCATTACGCCTAACCACCATCAAGCAATGAAGACTACCCAAGCCTTTCTTGAGGGAAATAAGCTGAAAGCGGCGGTGGCGGTCAGCCCTAGTACTGGTCCATTGGATCATGATAAGGTTTACCTCTATGAAAAGCTCTTACAAATGGGCCAGACCAACCCTGACTGTTATAACGTAGTACAAAGAGCTGAAGCTGCCGTCCAGATGGATGATGCAGCGTTTGTTCTGTTCACATCGGGAACCACCTCCACCCCTAAACCAATCCAGTATACAAACCATGGGTTCATCAATGCAGCAATTGATGAAACGGTGACTTTTGACAAAGAAACGATTTTTTTCGCCGATTCGCCTTTTGACTGGGTAACCGGATTATGCCTGGGTATTGGCGGTGTCATAGCAAAAGGCTCAACCTTTGTGTCTTTTCCTCCCAAACTTGCATTTCAAGGAGGAATGGTACAAATTATCATGAAAACCATCGTGGAAGAAAGCTGTACCCAAGCATTCTTCGCGTCTTACTTTCTTCACGACATGACGACGTGTAATGAAATTGTTGACATGGATCTGAGTAAGCTGAAATTTGTTCACACTGGTGGTCAGCCAACTGCAGTCGCTCTTCTAAAGAAAATCTTCCTACTTTTGCCTCAGTTGACGATCATTGATGGCTATGGATCAACAGAGGTGGTCCTAGCATGTAGCCAACAGTTTACAAAGAATAATATTGATACGTCTGAGTATGGAGTATTGGATGTTATGGATGGTTTGGAATTGAAGATAGTAGATGAGGAGGGACAGATTGTACCACTTAATACCAAAGGTATGAAACGACTTAAGGTGATCACCCATTGAGGACAGATTTTTATAGGTGTCGATTGTTTTGAATCATTTGATAGATTTCCTAAGGGTTCTGTAGGTTCTGAAGCGGTTATTATAGGTAGCATGTACCTAACTTTCTGTTTCATCAGTTTCCATGTTATTATGAAATAAGTAATTGTGGTACTAAATAATATATATTAGCGCGTAGATTCGCTATAAGTCGCGCTGTGATTGGCTAGAAAACTATGAACTATTTCCCATGTGCGGGTCCGCAAACATTATCTTCGTCATCGTATCGTCCAATTCACATTGTTGGTTTTCAAGATGGCGACATATAAAACCCACACTTTGAATGGCTGAAAAAAGTATGAACTATTTCGACATGGGCTGCATGGCTCCGGTTTTAACTTTCTAGGCTCGGATATTTATTAGACAACAGAAAGCCGCTTGTCCATCGCGTTATAGACGCACTTGAGAAAAGATATAGAACTCGTAACGGACTAGAGTCCCACTCGGCTTCGCCTCGTGCCGCTTACGTTTATTAATCGTTCTTTGTATTTTCTCTGGTGCGTCTATAACGCCATGGGCGTGCGGTTTTTTTTGCCTAATTGCAATAAATATATTGTATTGTATTGTATTGTATTGTATTGTATTGTATTGTATTGTATTGTATTGTATTGTATTGTATTGTATTGTATTGTATTGTATTGTATTGTATTGTATTGTATTGTATTGTATTGTATTGTATTGTATTGTATTGTATTGTATTGTATTGTATTGTATTGTATTGTATTGTATTGTATTGTATTGTATTGTATTGTATTGTATTGTATTGTATTGTATTGTATTGTATTGTATTGTATTGTATTGTATTGTATTGTATTGTATTGTATTGTATTGTATTGTATTGTATTGTATTGTATTGTATTGTATTGTATTGTATTGTATTGTATTGTATTGTATTACGACATCGGGAGTTGCTCATAGCGTTACTTTGTCTGTCTTCCTCTCACAGGTGAACTGTGTGCACGATCAGCCTGGGTCTCGTTTTCTAACTGGGACTTGATGCTAATCGACGATAAGCCAACCACAGGTCTTGGAAAGAATGGCTGGCACTTCTCAAAGGACGCAGCCTCTCTTGATGAAAATGGAAAGCTCAGACTTCATGGCAGAATGGATGACATGATCAAATGCGGCACTGAATCTATCTCCCCTTATGGCATTGAAGACCTTCTGTTGGAACACCCAGTTATCAAGAGTGTATGCGTTGTGGGTGTTCCTGATCAGCGGTTGTTCGAAAAATTATGTGCGTGTATCATCCTGAAGGAAGATAAGCAAAGCAATCAAGAGCATCTTGAAAAAGAGATCGACGATTGGTGTACAGAGAAGTGTAAGAGGACGACAAGAGGGTCACTATGGAAACCACGTCATTATGTTTTTGCTGATAGTTTTCCACTTACCAGAACTGGTAAGTTAAGTAGAAGGCTGGTTCGAGAAATGGTCGTCAAAGAACTGGGACTCTGAACAATGTTCTTGACTATTTGGCCATTAATATCTGTAATATGGATAACTATATATTATCACCATTACTTATTTAGTAATTTACGTAGGGACTGCTCATTATTTATGCTAGGGGACGGGCTGAAGGACAAAAATTGAAAAATATAAAACAATTCACTGCCCCCCTCTCCAACCATTTTCCTCGAGTTCTTATAAAGGAGTTCAAACTTTTGTATTAATTTCTTTACTATTAAACGAAATATTAAACTTTTTGACACACTGGTTTTTCCAATCATCCAGCTGTATGGGAGCGTGATTTTAGGGATCAAAACCAAAAATGCTTATCATCAAGAGACCGACGGGAACTTCTTCATATGAACTTCTAAAATGGCAAAAGTTTTCTGTCAATTCAAAAGAAAGTATATTTTGAGGACTACCTAAGTCATGTCACTAAGCCTAGTGATGATGTTGTTGTTGATGATGATGATAATGATGATGATGATGGTAGTGGGGAACATGATGGTGATGAATATAGTGACAATGGAGATGATAAGAAACGATGACATGCCCATTAGTAATGACTGCTGTGACATGTTTATAACTATGATATTATAAATATGTATTTTGTTTATTTTATTGCTCTTTAGGAAAAGAAAAATACTCCTCTCTAAACTCTCATTATTGTCTTACATTCTTTATTAGTTTTTCAAGACCGACATGTAATTTCAATACCCCTACTTCCTTCTGTCCAATTTTTTTATGCTCCCCTTCATTTCCCTTCAGCCTCAGATACAAATAGTGAACAGTACATTCGATCTACTTTTGGCTTAGATAGCATTTTTTTATAATTCCTTATTTCGTTTAATTCTCTTTATTTTTTTCTTCTTCTCGTATTAACGCATAATTTAGGAGGGCTTAATGTAAAATGCTGGGCAACCAGTACATGTCAGTCAGTTAAATAAAGTTATCATTAGCATTATTGTTATTAACATTCCAAACCAAACCAGACCCAACCCACCTAACCCAAGCCAACCCAAACCAACCCAAACCAAATAAATAATTAAACAGCCGCAAAGAATTCAGTCGTCCAGTTCGTGACGATGGTTATCTTTTGTTATTATTTTTGTTATTCGTTTGTCTTTTCACTCTTCCAAGACCTTTAGCCAAGTATTTGTATTTCTGTGAGTATTTTGGTTTTTTGTTTGTTTGTTTGTGCTTCTTAGCTTGACGAGTTTTTCTTCCTCAAAGGATTTTCGAGTCCAGTCCTCCTCCTCCTCATTATCATTATTACAGAAATTCTTCGTCACAGGGACATTGCACATCACGTCAATGGGCCCAGAGTCTAGACGTCCACTGTCCACTCCATATTCAATTTTAGCTTGTGTCATGCATGACCTCTCGTGTTTTATTATTGGAAAACCGCCACTATTGTTTATTGCAGCGTCTTAAGACTCATCAATAACTTAGTGATCAGGTAGGACATCCTTTCTACATACTGGTAGCGGTTTATTTGCTAACATTTTGACAAAGTCTCCGAAGATAAGTCAAAGACCCCTGATAAACGAAGACGCCAATTTCAAGGTAGTTTTTACATGCATTTTTGGTCACCATTTTGAAAACACTAACCACAGTGTCTCGTTCCACTCCAATGTCTCGTGACGCAACTAATGTGTATGACGGAGAATTTCTTCTTTCCTGTAGATGTGTTATGTGATCCTGAGAATGGTCAAACTGCACTAAAATATGACTTCTTTGAAATGCAACATATACAATTAATACATTTAATACAGATTAAACCTGCATAGGTCGCTTTGCTTGCAGAATATACCAAATGTTTAATAGTCAAGTTACGAAATATGCTTCACTTGCCACATACAAAGGATCTATAACGAGGTTATGTGCTAAAACTTTTGTCTTGTTGCGAATGACTGAGCTTTATGCACGTAGCCTTGTCTTGATACTTTTGTAAGTGTATCCCGGAAGTCGGCTGTTCGTCTATTGACCTTTTTGGAATCTGCTCAAACACAAAATCCATGCACTTTCATTAGTTTTGAACCCTTCGCCTCCACGGACTCATACTTTCCGAAACTGAAACGAACAGCGGCAGAAAACAAATGAAATCAAAACAACGGTTTAACGTTAGTATTAGGTACCAATTGGCCGTATACAAGCTAGAAAACAAAGAAACTATATATAATGTAGGACGAATATAAAAATTCTATCGGGGATTGGGGGAGGGGGCTAGTTAGGCAACAACGATATGTGAATAGAGAGGAATAAATAATCCAAGTGAAAACAATAGATAGCGTGGAACAAAGTAAAGTATAGTTTTCACTGTTTACTCTTTCAGAATCTACAAGTCATTGTCACAATGAGTTACCTCCACAAACCCCATTCCAAACCCTTAGAACACAGGACACCATTCCAACTTCTACACGCACATGTTGACGCCCATCCTGAAAAGGAAGCTTTTGTCTTCCGTGATGAAAAGATGAACAGAGTGTCTCTTACCTTCCATGAATATGAGATGAAGTCCCGATTCCTCGCTGCTGCCTTGCTCGAGATAGGTCTGGGACGAGGTGATAGAGTTCTTGTAATGTTACCAACGAATATTGAGTTTGTCCTCTTTCACATGGCTCTAAACAGGATTGGTGCCATTTTTGTTGCCTCTGGAGAAGATGCCTTCCCAAATATCAAAAACCTAGCTTGCGTGATTGCACGCACTGAATCCACTACGCCTAACCACCACCAAGCAATGAAGACTACACAAGCCTTTCTTGAGGGAAATAAGCTGAAAGCGGCCGTGGCGGTCAGCCCTACTACTGGTCCATTGGATCATGATAAGGTTTACCTCTATGAAAAGCTCTTACAAATGGGCCAGACCAACCCTGACTGTGATAACACAGTTCAAAGAGCTGAAGCTGCCGTCCAGATGGATGATGCAGCGTTTGTTCTGTTCACATCGGGAACCACCTCCACCCCTAAACCAATCCAGTATACAAACCATGGGTTCATCAATGGAGCACGCGTGGATAAAACAGCGTCAACATTTGATGAAACGATTTTTTTCGCCGATTTGCCTTTTGACTGGTCAGGCGGATTTTACATTGGTATTGGCGGTGTCATAGCGAAAGGCTCAACCTTTGTGTCTTTTCCTCCCAAACTTGCATTTCAAGGAGGAATGGTACAAATTATAATGAAGATCATCGTGGAAGAAAGCTGTACCCATGCCTTCTTCGCGTCGTACTTTCTTCACGACATGACGACGTGTAATGAAATTGTTGACATGGATCTGAGTAAGCTGAAATTTGTTTACACTGGTGGTCAGCCAACTGCAGTCACTCTTCTAAAGAAAATCTTCCTACTTTTGCCTCAGTTGACTATCATCAATGGCTATGGATCAACAGAGATGAGCCTAGTCGGTAGCCAACAGTTCACAAAGAATACTATCGATACGTCTGAGTATGGAGTAATGGATGTTATGGATGGTTTGGAATTGAAGATAGTAGATGAGGGACAGATTGTACCACTTAATACCAAAGGTATGAAACGACTTAAGGTGATCACCCATTGAGGACAGATTTTTATAGGTGTCGATTACTTTGAATCATTTGATAGATTTCCTAAGGGTTCTGTAGGTTCTAAAGCGGTTATTATAGGTAGCATGTACCTAACTTTCTGTTTTATCAGTTTCCATGTTAAGTAATTGTGGTACTAAATAAGATATTAAAGCATATAGATTCGCTATAACGCGCGCTCTGATTGCATGGCCAGAAAACCATGAGCTAAATATTTTTTAATGTTGTGTTGTGTTGTGTTGTTGTGTTGTGTTGTGTTGTGTTGTGTTGTGTTGTGTTGTGTTGTGTTGTGTTGTGTTGTGTTGTGTTGTGTTGTGTTGTGTTGTGTTGTTGTGTTGTGTTGTGTTGTGTTGTATTGTATTATTCAATTTTCATACCCTGTACAAATTCTGATTTTTTGATTGGTCAGTTTGTACCACGTGACGCGTTGTTATGACGTGACAACACGTCATTATGCAATAACTTCCATGAAATAATTATTGACACTCACGGCAATACATCATAGTTGGAAAGAAAAAATGTTCCTGGTGATAAATTTGAGGATTTTTCGAAAAAGAGAAGATCAAGAAACTGCTTAGCGTGCCTGTTTTGAAGGTAAACTCAATTTCATTGAAGTTTTTCGAGCTTACGAAGATCAACATTTCAACGGCTTAAACTGAACAGAGTTCGCCGGCTTTCCAAATTCATCTTAATATATACTGTTTTTTTAGACTGGTTATCCAAAACCTATCTCATAGAAATTTAGAAAGTCTGTCGCCACAAGTTCTCTCAGATGGGGTAAAGAAATTTTATCAAGAATCGAAGAAAACGCCAAACGAGTACTTCTGCCTTCGGCTCGTCGAAAACCACTTCTTCCCGGCTTCTTGCCGGCGGCACCAAAGTTTAGCAGCGTTTCAACCGTAAGTCGCCAGTTTAAACCTATATCCATAACTCCAGCGATAATTTTCTAGACCTTTCACTTACAGAGTTCTAGGACTCGGTGCTGAATCACTTTTAACGATCCAAAAAAAGTCTGAGTTGTTTGTTTATATGGCGATTTCAATTTTACCGAGCAAGTTGTAAACATGGATTCTGAGAACTCGTTTATTATCTTTAATCTAAAGTTCTTGTATCACGATACTTTTCTCCTAGTTTTCTTCTGAAAGGTTTATTTTGTATTGTTAAAATTACCAAATGCTATTAAACAAATTTAGAATTAAGTTTTACTATTTTGAGTGACTTGAGTTAAGCTTATTTCTAGTGATCTTAGATGTCGACTGACAGTTTTAGCCTGCTTCTGCAGTGTATTCAAATTGAATAATAAAAAGGTTAACGCACTCTTTGCTCGTGAATTATCGGGATTTATCTTCACTCGTTTACTAACAATGAACTCCAAATTTTCTCATACTGCACTCGGCTAACGCCTCGTGCAGTATTTAATAAAATTGCTCGTTCATTGTTAGCAAACTCGTGAAGATAAATCCCGATAATTCACTCGCTGCGTGCGTTAACCTCTAAGTATGTATTGTATTGTATTGTATTGTATTGTATTGTATTGTATTGTATTGTATTGTATTGTATTGTATTGTATTGTATTGTATTGTATTGTATTGTATTGTATTGTATTGTATTGTATTGTATTGTATTGTATTGTATTGTATTGTATTGTATTGTATTGTATTGTATTGTATTGTATTGTATTGTATTGTATTGTATTGTATTGTATTGTATTGTATTGTATTGTATTGTATTGTATTGTATTGTATTGTATTGTATTGTATTGTATTGTATTGTATTGTATTGTATTGTATTACGACATCGGGAGTTGCTCATAGCGTTACTTTGTCTGTCTTCGTCTCACAGGTGAACTGTGTTCACGATCAGCCTGGGTCTCATTTTCTAACTGGGACTTGATGCTAATCGACGATAAGCCAACCACAGGTCTTGGAAAGAATGGCTGGTACTTCTCAAAGGATACAGCCTCTCTTGATGAAAATGGAAAGCTCAGACTTCATGGCAGAATGGATGACATGATCAAATGCGGCACTGAATCTATCTCCCCTTATGGCATTGAAGACCTTCTGTTGGAACACCCAGTTATCAAGAATGTATGCGTTGTGGGTGTTCCTGATCAGCGGTTGTTCGAAAAATTATGTGCGTGTATCATCCTGAAGGAAGACAACCAAAGCAATCAAGAGCATCTTGAAACAGAGATCGACGATTGGTGTACAGAGAAGTGTAAAAGGACGACAAGAGGGTCACTATGGAAACCACATCATTATATTTTTGTTGATAGTTTTCCACTTAGCAAGTTTGGTAAGTTGAGCAGGAGACTGGTTCGAGAAATGGCCGTGAAAAAACTGGGTATCTGAACAGTTTTTAAACAACGTATAATGTCAAGTGTTTATTCTTCCTAGCTTTTTTGTATTTTTTTTATCCATTAAGACCAGTTCAGTATTGATTACTGTATTTACGTGTTGGGGGAGGGGAGGATAAGAAAATGGTTGCGTATATGTACTGCGCCGCGGCTCAGACCGGAGACCGGAGATCTAAACTGATACCAAACAAACTAGGAACAATATATCTTGAACAATTCCTTTATAGGCCGATTGACCAGCCAGTTCATGGAACAGCAAATTAAAGGAACGTTGACTTATCATGACTTAAATTAGAACTGATGAGAATTACAATTTTTTTGACCTTAAATATTGATTTTTGAAGACTTTAGCCATTTTTATAGTGTTTTGTTAATAGTTTTAATTGTGTATTGTCATGTGATAAGTGTAATTTAGCCTTGCTATTTATCTCATTAAACATCATCATCATCATCATCATCATCATTATTACTATTATCTGAAGTAGTGAAGCCCATGCAGGCGGTGAGGTTTTTGATTATTATTTATTATTAATTATTACCAATAATTTGTTAAAGTGGGCACATGCCCGATGAACTACAGTGGAATGCATGTGATACATGTAACAATAACACAGATCTGTTTAATCATTTTACTCCACAACCTCGCATACACAATTCCATGGGTGGGTATGGTCATGGGCTGGTGCACGGATGCACACCTGTTGTTACGCGTCTTAATTCAAGGTACCTCTAGGTCAGTACGTAAAACCTCAAACTAACCTATGACAAACATGTTAAGACCTATCGAAATCAATTGCTGATTGCAATAAAATAGGTGTTTTAACTGAAATTGTCAAAAATACTAGCTCCATGATAGTTGCTTTGCATTCTAATGGCAAGCCTTCCTAATTCAGTTCGAAATTCTGCATGCGTGATTGTGTCACCCTTAAAACCATTTTGCAGAATTTGATATAAAAAAACATCGGTCGATGGAAACGGAATAATGAATCAAGATTATAAATTATAAGATAATGAATATCAGAGCTGAGAATTAAGGAATTAGGAATTTTTGTTTCAACTCTAGGGAATCATGAATGACGGATGTTTGCTAAAAAACTTGTTGCAAATAGCTCAGTAGCCGTCATGTTAGTTCTCAAATCAACCAAAAGAAGCCGTTGTGAAACGATATTTGTCGAGCGGCTCGCGCTTTGCGCTACAAAGATCCGAACACAAAATGCAATATTTTGCACTTCAACACTGCGTGCAACAGTTGTGCAGAGTTGGACGCACAGTGCAAATGTTAATGTTGCGCGCGATGTTTTTAAAATATCCCCAATCAAATACACAGCAGCCATTCCAAACTCCTTTACTACAAATTTTTCACCGAGCGGCTTGCGCTTCGCGCTCACAATGGCTAAATTCATTATGTTCTAAAGCTGAGATGTAAATCTTGAATCCCGAGATAATATATTTCTCTCAGTTCCTGAATTACAAAAATCAATCAATCAATCAATCAATCAATCAATCAATCAATCAATCAATCAATCAATCAATCAATCAATCAATCAATCAATCAATCAATCAATCAATCAATCAATCAATCAATCAATCAATCAATCAATCAATCAATCATCAATCAACAAATAAATAAACAAGCAAACAAACAAACAAATAAATAAATAAATAAATAAACAAATATAAACAAATAAATAAATTAAAAAATAAAAGTGACGATCGATTAGAGTGCTTGCACTATGTCTGTGAAATATCATCAAAGTTTTTATTGACAATATAGTTGTTAGTTAGTAACTATTAGTCACTATCACTCAACCAGAACATTCTTCATAACAATACTAACTAGTCTGGAGACATCAAATACACAATTAAGAGACTTGAAACATGGACAATAGCTTTAATATTCTCATTAGGTAATTTGAAAGACTCTTTATTGATCATTAACGAACTGTTTCTAGATTGCATTCAAGCACGGAAACAGCACAAATTAACAATAGAAAATGTACAAAAAATCATAAATATAAAGCACAATTGAGAGTTTGCAAATTTTCATACTTATACAGCATGCACTCTACAATGTATTTTGAACCTACATGTAGAAATATTTGAAATACACCTTATATTATCAAACTAGCAGTTACTCATGTTAACGTACTGCTGCATGCATGGAGTAAATACCAAAATGTAAACAGAAAAGAGCAAAACTGAATTTCAGTCATGAACTTGAACTTCAGTGAAAGACGAAAACGCTTTTAAAATATACTTAAACTTTGTTCCTCTTAAGTTTTCCTTTTCTCTTCTTTCTTGTCTCCTCTTCAGTCCTTTAGAGCACTTGCACATGTCTTTGAACTTCTGCCCATTTCTTGATCAATCAAGTTTCGGTCCAAAAGCTTTGAATGCCTTTCTCTTTCTAGTGAAAGCTAAATCAAATACTAGAGCAAATCATGCTCTCGAGGGACACATACCAACAATGAAGCTTGTTTATATCGTTAGACAATAATTGAAGTATAGAAAGGAATTATTGCAAATTTACATTTATTTTTTACTGCAATGTAGTATAAGTAATATAATCATTTCCAAATCAATAGCTACTGGTTAGTGTGTGTCCCTAGAGAAACGTGATCAATTCTAGTATTTAAACGAGATTTGGAATAATTTATGGCAGTTTACTACAATTAATCAAGCTGGAAGCTGATGAGACTTCATTGCAGCGATGGACAACAGAGTGCCCAACAAGAAGAGACCAAAAGGAAAAGTAAAGCAATATAATGAAAAGAGGAACGAAGAATATTATGCATGAAATACATAATTCTATCTTCACTCCTTCCATGTATAGTTAGTCATTTGGCATTTATAAGTGCATTGAGAAATGGTGAAATGCGTTATATTAGTGTCAGTTTGTGATGTAGTCGATATTTAATTGCATCAACACAAGCAAATCCACCGCTAGCTTGGCAATAAGAAGATAGTTCTACATGTATGTTCAAAATACTTTTGTGTGACTGGTTTGTTAGAGTGCATTCAATTTTATCAATAAAGTCTTTAATTTGAAGGTAATGAAATAAAGCTGTCCATGTTTCAAGTCTCTTGTGTATTTGATGTCTCCAGAGTATTGTTATGAAGAATGTTCTGGTTGAGTGATAGTGACTAATAGTTACTAACTAACAACCATATTGTCAATAAAAACTTTGATGATATTTCACAGACATAGTGCAAGCACTCTATCTCGCAACGCTAGAAACTGTATCTTTGCGGGGTGCCGTGGTGAGATGCAACACATTGCAGCAGCTTGCAATGCCTTTTACCGAGGAAGACTGGAGAAGACTGTTATCATTGGCGCGTGAAACTACAATCTCGTACCCAGAGCAAGACAATCTCGTACCCAGAGCCTGCGTTCCTCTTGGTCAGTACCGAGGAACGAAAGACTCTGGGGGAATCGATTTTTTCTTGAATTCTGATTGGTCAATCAAGACAATAGAAAACAAGTGCGGTCGATAACACGGGACTCCCACAACATTTAATTTAATTTAATTTTATTTTATTTCACTTCATTTTACTACATTTTTAAATTATAAACAATAAAACTTAGCATAGCACAACAGCAAAATATTATGAAGATATTGTGTACAAGTTACATACAACAATTAACTGGATATCTCTGCCTATAGTTGTTTTTTCTTTCGCTTTGTACAAATTCAACATAATTTTCTTTCTTTTTTATAGCGATGACTATTTCTGAACAATAAAAAATTGAAATAGCTGTTCCAGCTTGAATTATTTGTTCACTGAACCTTTTGGCTATTCTGTAAGCAGAAATAATTTATTTCTGAGTGCAGTCAATTTTTTGGCATAAAAGCCTACAAGAGAAACATATTTGAACTGGAATCGATGAATGCCTTTTCGTCTGTATTTGTTATGAGTTTTCATGGCCAACTTAGACTGTCATCAATGCTGGGAAAAAAATTAGAGAAAAAACTTGGTGTCATCTCAACTAACTTTTTGAGTCGATGGAATTTGCCAAGCAGTGATCCAGCCGGCTTTGATTAGATTACGGAAAAATACACGGCAAGAACTTACCGCTGCTATGCTTTAGGTTGAAAAAGGATGAAAAATATAACGGACCAAACAGTAGCCTTCTTTGCAGACTCAGACTCGGGCTAACCAAATAAGAGAAGAAAGCAAAGTGAGTCGTCCCTTCGTCTCCATGCACTACTGAAGCCGACACTTGCCACTTTTTACCTGAAATAAAAAATGCCATCAATAGAAAAAGTTCCCTTGAAACTCTTGAGAAAAACTACAAGATATTTTAGACATTGAAAATGGCAAAGTAAATCGATAAACGTGTACTTACAAACAGTGTAGTGATCCAGCTGGGTCAATGAGCTGAGTCGGCTTTGGTGTCTTTTCGTCGACTTCGCTCGCTCGTTTTTCGTCTTTTCCAGCTTAGAATTTGACATTGATAAACCATTGGCACTTTCTTCATCGACAGTACACTACGGCAAATGTACTTAAGAAGTGATATTTCTTCTCAAAAGTCACTAAATATCCACGAAACACCTTTGAAATTTCTACTGATCTCAGTCAACCCAGTCAGTAAACTTTCAATTATTTTGGCGCCATTTCTGGAGCATGCGCATTTGACTCGCAAACCGGAACCCCAGAAATCTGGGGAAAACAAATCGATTCCCCCAGAGCTTTAGCCGGGGTCGCGTCCGCTGACCAGACGCTGGCAAAACTCTGGGCTCGAGATTGAGAGCAAGAGGAACGCAGGCTCTGGTTACGAGATTGATCTCGTTTCTCGGTCGCTGACCAAGAGGAACGCAGGCTCTGGGTACGAGAGGTGAAACTATATCTTGGAAATCTTGGATAGGTTTGGAAACGTGCGCATGCGCTCTTCAGGAAAAACGCGTAATCTGTTGCGAAACGAATTGTACTTGGTGTACAATTGCGAGACAAACCGTTAGCAGGGCCTTTATTTATAACAAAACCCCTTATTTTTTAAGGGAACAGAATCCTTAGACCTGGTAAAACGTCCGTACAAATGTTCGATTTCTGACCTATTTCTGAGAGACACAGCTATAAAAGGCGCGCAAGAGTTGTTATGCACGTGATTGTTTATTAACATAATTTCCCATTAAATTCTGTATTCAGACTAATGGAGGTTGTAAGAGAAGAGACGGAACTTTTGGATGGGCCTTTGCTCTTCCCACAGTAAAACCCGTGAGTCAGGAATAAGGAGGCCTTCGCAGCCTTCGGTATACAACTATTTCAAAAAAGGTTGTCGTATGATAGCTCTCAAACCCCTGCGACTCGATCGAAGAGGAGTATGGGTACGTAGCAAAACTTAACTTCACTTTCTTTTCCGCTTCGGTATTGACTTTAGCATCAGTAAGTGAAGTTTATTTTATTTTATGTATTTTATTTAGAAGCTTCCACTTAGTTAACATGAGTTTAGTTCTTTAGTTTATAAGGTCAGAGCAAGTTGTATTTGAGTAATCGTGTGGGATTTTTGTGGTTTTATAACTTTAGTGATTTCTTCCCATACTCCGTTTCTCGAGCTCGGTAATTAACTCTAACGTATTTCCACAACGACATCAAAGGTCTCAAATTTCATCAGATTACTCAACCCAATACCAGGTTCTTGAGGTTAATACTGTGACGTCCTTGACCTCAGCTCTGGTCTGCAGCCTGCCAGGTAGACTATAGTTATAAATTCTCCTACAACAGGACTAGAGCACAACACGGCAATTTGATTTATCGGAGACGACACATTGCTCACTGGAACGCTGTAGGATTCACCAAAGAAAGTCCTTAATCAGGTGAGAGACAATTTTAATTTTAAAAGATTTCTAGTCAGTCGAGTTATTTTTATAAGTTGCTCAATGCATTCTCCGTGAAGAAGTGTCAAGTGTCAAATGGTCAAGGCGTACTTTTCGCGAGCTCGGAACTCTAGCTTTCGCCGATTTCCTTTGTGTTCAAAATGTGAGACGACTTTTTTTGCGGAAAAACGAGACTTTGAGAGCCGCTAAATTTGACTGAAATTTTGCGAGACTGACTTTGAGGGACCATTGGACACCCCTGTGTGTGGCCGCAGGAGAATTTTGTATTCTTCTACTTTTTATATTACGATTATCCCTGACTGGGACAGTACACGAACATGGCAAGTTGATGTCTGCGCCAGTTAAGGCGCTGTTACACGCGCGCTGAAACTTTTATCTGAAACTTGTCTCGATCGCCGACTAGACGACTTTCATAAGGGGTGTTACACGCTGAAATTTCGTCCTGAAACTTGTTCGCGACACAAGTTTCTGTTGCAGAAGTAGAAAGCAGTTCTACTTTTCGTGAAACCGTCTCGTGAAACCGACCAGGGAAAGTTTCAGCTAAATAATGAACATGTTACACGGTGCAATGCGTTGTGAAACTCGTCTTGCAACGGCGATCATTTCTTGTCTTGTCTTGAACATTTCGTCATGTAACAAGCGCTTTACAAGACCATTAAATTATGATTATTATGAGATGATGATGATGATTATAATTATTATTATTATCATTGTTATTATTAAGTTTCAGAGAAATGTGTCAGCATGTAACAGCACTTTTACGAATAATATAACGTGTTTGGGGGCTATTTATATGAACTTTTCAAAAAGAAAAGATAACGAAATCTATTACAAATAGCATGTAGTTATGCAATCCTTAGATGGGATTCCCTTATATCTTCCAGAGTTTCTTTCGTTATATTTCCAGTTTGTACTCTCAGTAGAGGGACTTGCGACCACTCTATTTAGAAAAATTGCTGTAAAAGTGAAACCGTTTATGCTGGGATAACTCTCGTTTTAGTGTTCCAAGAAAAAAGTACGCCTTAAAGGGGACAACCGGCTTTTCGCTGTTTGCATAGCGGGCCAGGCTTGGGAGTCTTTTATCAAGAATAAAATGAACTAAAGCTCTTTGGCCGTTTCCTGTGGCAATGAAACTCGATCAAGTATAAATGTACCGCGTAACATGATAGCATCACGTACTAGTGTAACGTAAATAGCTTGTCTAGCCACAGGGAGCCCGGCTTGATGACTTTAACGGCCAATTTACTCGATACAACTTTTGCTTACAACTCGTCGCATGCAAAAACCCTGCAACTTGCTTACAACATGTTTTAAAATCCTACAACCGTTTGTTCTTGTCGCCCACAACAGTTGTAAGTAAGTTGTAGGGTTGTTGCATGCGACAAGTTGTAAGCAATAATTGTATCGTGTAAATTGGCCTTAATGTAAACAAAATTATCTCAGTGTACAGGACCCGAAATGATCCCTGACCCGAAATGATCCCTCACCCGAAATGATCTCTGCACCTGAAATGATCCCTAAATTGTATACGAAATTCAAGGAATGGAATTCAGACCAAGGAATTGTTGAGTACATATCGTGTTACTAAAGTTTGATTTGATGTCCTTGTTGGTTATTTTTCGTCTTTTTCAGTAATAACAAGACGCATAGCTGCGTGAACTCGGGCTTTCTATGTAGTAAATCATGAGTTCTCTTTGTTAACATTGTCCCTTTAAATTCTCCATTCGTTTATTCTGCTGTGCTCTTTGACCTAAAAGCGCATTTATACAGGCTTAGCCTTTTTTTCTAGAAAGACCTATACCCTATACCTATATCTATACCCTATACCTATACCCTGGTTTATCGTCTCCTTCCGACGTTTATTTACTTGATAAGAGAGAAACTCTCTAAAGAAAGCGAATAATAAACCCCTGGAGCCTAGGGTAAGAAAGACCCATCGGATTAAAAATTGATTTTTGTTTATAGTCACTACACGTGAAATGGTTTTTTCAAACTAACTTATTTGACTTCTGCAGTGTACTATCAATCTTAATCATGATATTTTGATTCATTTGCTTTATTAATAACAACAACTTTTGCAATAATTTGAAGAGACAAATGAATGTGTTTTAAAGTTTATCTGTTTATCAGTTTATCTGAAGGGTCAGTGCTTGAGCGTCGGACCGGAAATCCGAATGTAGGCTCAAATCACGCTGAGGGGTCGAAATTTTTAAGATCTGAAATTTTTACACTCGCAGAAGCATTCACATCCAACGAACACATTTCCGAGTGACAATCCAATCATTTACTTACAGAAGAATTGTTGGTAATTCTGCCTGCCTTGAAACAAACCAACTTTAATATAACTGATTTGCAATACTCACGGATTATTAGCAGAATTGATTCACAGTTGGTGATCATTAAAGATGAAAACTACTGCTCTATGTTATAACTGCTCTATGTTTTAACTATAACTATTAGACTACGTTGAATTTAAGCACAAACTTTCCTTTATTTTCTTGGTTTTTAGCTTTCAAATAGCAATACAATTTAGATGACTTGGGTATTTCAACGAATACGTTCGTAAACAAACTCAAAAATGTTCGCTCGTAATATAAATTGATCTCTCGTAAAGTTCGCGGACCGACTCGTTTCGAAAATGCTCGACATCTTTTAGTGTGGGTCTACCGCGAACAGTGTGTGCTTTTGTAAATAGCTTGAGCGTACTAGAAATCATATTTACCCTTGAATCGCGAGACATCTTGCAGGTCGCCATGATGACCATGTGCTTTTGTCGCTTATTGCTGCGAGCGAAGCGAGTAGCTTACTATTCGTGCAAAGCTCGAGCTTTTCAGCGATTTTCTCGTGACGTCAAAAAACGTCATCATAATCAGTTAACGTTAATGCATGGTCAG
Organism: Telmatactis stephensoni; assembly: GCA_029948255.1. NCBI lineage: Eukaryota > Metazoa > Cnidaria > Anthozoa > Actiniaria > Isophelliidae > Telmatactis > Telmatactis stephensoni. The sequence continues at coordinate 281,448 of JALIZF010001510.1, forward strand.
TGGTCACTGGATATACAAGTTGTGGATATAAAAGAGTGTTGGTAAGTATGTTGTAATGGATTTCTTTTGTATCTGGTAAATAATTAGGGAAATTTTGCTTATTGTTCTTTTAATTTTAGTCAGTCTTTGAATCAATTTTGAGAGAATTATTATCAAGCTGCGTGATCGTGTTAGCGGATAGGTAAGTTGAAACTTAAGTTTATGTGCTATTCTAATTACCGGAAATAAAGACGGATAATTAACATAACAATGAGATCCCATAATGCTTTGCAACGCATATATTAATCAGCCCTCAGGCTTTTGTCACAGTTCCTCTTGACAACCGAGGAGCAAACATCTCGACTTTTGGAATCTTTCCTGATCGCGACACGCCGTCATCTCACTTATGAATGTTCAATTTCCTCGAGTTAACGATCAAGCACCCGACGGTGCTCAAGGTCAACTCCCCCCACAAGGAAACCTTGAGGTAGGTTCTAATTCAACTTAATCGGTACGCTGTGTGTTCGTACAAGCTCATTTTCTTTTACAAATGTAGTGTTGCACGCTGTGTGTTCGTGCTAGGAGATATATTTTCTCAAAGCCCCCCCCCCAAAAAAATCACACCTCCAGAACGCTTAGTTTGATCGTATTGTCCCGAAATCGTACCAGGATTAGAACGCTGTTAGAATTACCCAGAAGCTCATTTGTTTCAGTTACCACCCAAAGAGTCAAACAACATTTTGTAAGTCAAAAACCGAACTGACTACGCTTAATCGGTACGCTGTGTGTTCGTACAAGCCTATTCCCTTTTACCGGATTAAATGTAGTGTTGCACGCTGTGTGTTCGTGCTAGGAGATATATTTCTGAAAGCCCCTAAGAGAACCACACCAAATAACGTCCAGTTGATTGTATTGCCCCGAAATCGTACCAGGATTAGAACGCTGTTAGAATTGCCCAGAAGCTCATTTGTTTCAGTTACCACCCAAAGAGTCAAACAACATTGTAAGTCAAAAACTGAACCGACTACGCTTAATCGGTACGCTGTGTGTTCGTACAAGCCTATTCCCTTTTACCGAATTAAATGTAGTGTTGCACGCTGTGTGTTCGTGCTAGGAGATATATTTCTCAAAGCCCCTAAGAGAACCACACCAAATAACGTCCAGTTGCATAATTGATTGTATTGTCCCAAAATCGAATCAGCTAGAACGCTGTTAGAATAACCCCAAAATCTCATTTGTTTTTTGACTTTTAATTTGCACACTGTGTCGTGCTTAAATTCCCTCAGTTACCATCCAAAGAGTCAAACAACATTTTGTCATACCAAAAGTTCTTCCCTCGCTTCCCAAAACTCGTCAAACAGAATTCGCAAGTTCTTTTTTAAATGTACTTAATTTCCAAGTTTTGTATCCGTGCCTAAAGTTTTTTCCTTTAAATGGTCTAGAAGAGAGTTTCACTAAAAATGCTTTAACTTTGGTATTATTTTCTCAAAGTTCACATCGTTCTATAACTTTAATTATTCCCTTCTTTTGTCAAAATTTCCTTTAGTCTCTTTTCGCATAAATTATCCTTTTGTACTTAATTAAGTTTGTATTCCCTTGGAGATTCCTCCCCCCTTTGTCCACTTGCTTTGCTCAAATCCTTTTGTTTCGTCGCTCTTTGAGCCTTTAGGCCAGCATCCAGCCCAGCTCCCATTAGCGCCTCAGCTTCCAGCGGTACAGCCAGATAATCAACAAGCTCACTTACCTCCCCAAAATGGTCTAGCCCAACAACCAGCTCAACAAGCTCCTCCCCAACAAGGTCTAGCCCAATAACCGGTCCAACAAGTACCTCCCCAACGAGGTCCAGCCTAACAACCAATCCAACAAGGACCGGCCCAACAGCTAGCAGCCCCGGCCCTTACTTTGGACGAAAAGTATAAGCTAATATAAGCTAATATAGCCAACTAGTTTGCCTCCTTGCCAGTTGGGATTCTTAATCCATTTCTGTTTGATTTATATGATTTAGTTATAGCGCATTTGATCATTCCGTCATGGAAAATGCGCTCTAGAAGACCCTAGAAGCTGACAAATTTATTTATTTATAGCTCGACTCTGTCGCCTCATCACTGGATAGACTCCATAGAACCCTGGACAAAACTCGCTTCAATCCAGACGCCAATTTACTTTTTATTGAATTGTACGTCATAAATTTAACATTTGGCATTTATTCAGCGTCCTTTTTTATATTACTGCATGAGTCTTTTTGTTTTTGTTTTCCTTTTCGCAACTCATTCCCGAGGGGGGGACGTCAACCTGAAAAAGGAGTAAAATTCTCCCCCCAGTTTATCTGGGTCAGGCTGTCCTCCCTTCCCTCTCCTGGGGTCTATGTCTCATGCTGTTTTTGCTTTCAAATTTAGTTTGTTTATTTATTTTTCTTCTCAGACCCGTCCCGCCATCGCGTCAAATAATATAGATCTCTTTGACAAGCTTAGTAACCCGTTCGCGTCCAATGGGTGGACCTTGAAGGCATCCCCCAGGAGAACTCGGAAGGGACGACAGCCCGACCTTTTGACCTGGATTTGGTTGTTAATATCTCAAAGGGCTCTGTGACCCCAAATTTAAGGGATCTACTTTTTCCCGACCCCGACACGTTTGTAGCTGGCCAACTTCATACTCATATTGACTGTTGGGAAAAGATAGTCGCATTTGCCCCTTACGATGAAGCTTACCAGGTGCTAGATTGGATAAGGCCTCCCTACATAAGTATTTTTGCCATTTTAAGGGGTCTTTTCAATCTGGAAGGTATGATTCCCGATTTCCTCCACCAAAGATGTTCAAAAATAACTCGTCGTGCAACGGATTCAAAGAATTTATTGACAAAACCATTATCTCTGCATTCTATATCCAACTAGCTAGAATAATGTCGGCGTCGTCACCCTCCTCTCTTCTCTCGGGAGTCTCACCCAATGTTGGCCAAGTAGGAACTGCTTACGCCAATTTAAATATGTTAAGAGGTTTTAGCCCAGCTTTCCCTTAATGTCCTCCTTTAACTTGAAGAATGGGAGGAACGTGCTAATAAGATTTCTCGTTCTATGATACCATGTGTTCTTGCAGTTTTTCATATTCAACCCTACGCATATTCGGTCAGAGGATGTGACACCTTTTTTTCCCGATTCCATATCTCATTGGTTATCCGTATGTATTGTAGGTACTTAGAATATAGTACTATTCTAATTACCGGAAATAAAGACGGATAATTAACATAACAATGAGATCCCACAATGCTTTGCAACGCATATATTAATCAGCCCTCAGGCTTTTGTCACAGTTCCTCTTGACAACCGAGGAGCAAACATCTCGACGACCCACCCACCCACCCCTGACGGCGTGTCGCGAATCCCTACACACGGATAACTCTTTACTCCCACGCTGTCCACTCTGTGGACGCACACCTTTTTTTCCCGATTCCATATCTCATTGGTTATCCGTATGTATTGTAGGTACTTAGAATATAGTACTATCGTGTTCGATATCATGTCGAATTCAACCCTCATTCGTCAGTGCAAATATTCATAAAGGTCACAGGCTAGTGACGTTTTACAGGCAGTTTAGTGATGGTTTTAGAGAAAGACAATGATCTTTTATGAGTTTGTCCGCACTTTTGTTGCTGCCTGTAAAACGTCACTACTTAAGAAACAGCCTTTGACCTTTATGAATATTTGTACTGACGAATGAGGGTTGAATTCGACAGATAGCACAAAAGCTTAGGTTTCAGATTGCTGATCTAACACGATCACGCAGCTTGATAATTCTCTCAAAACTGATTCAAAGACTGACTAAAATTAAAAGAACATTAAGCAAAATTTGTATTAACAATATCCCTAATTATTTACCAGTCAAAGATACAAAAGAAATCCATTACTAACAATTCACTTACCAACGCTCTTTTATAACCACAACTTGTACGTTCACTTAGTGTTTCACGGGTTAAATGTACCCACTCTCATTGTTGTTGTATACCTTGCATACTCGCAGCACTTCACTTTCTATTAGAAATGGCTAGTTTAGGTATATACTTCATGGTTTTGAGTGCCGTATAGTTGCTCTGTACTTCTCAAGTAAAGAAGCGACTATATAGGACAATCATGAAGTATATACCTCTCGACGCATGCGCCTTTCTATCTATACGCATGCGCTTTAGTTGCCAGACTGCGTTTTGCGTCGGAACGAGGAAAATAATAACAATAACGAAGCCCAATTTATAACTCGGGCATTCCTACGGAAGCCCGAGTAATTATGAGATGTCATAGTTGGTTTAGAAAGAAAAACAAGTCACATTGAGTTGGCAAATGTTCTATTTATTGCAAAACTCAGAAGCAATTTAATTTGAAAGATATCTAAATGTATAACCGAGTCCAATTTAGCACTACTGGCCTTAAGTTATCGTACTCTAACAAAGAAAAAATTAAACTTAAGGTAAGAACGTATTTACAATAGTTGGTAAACTGCTGATAACAATGCATCTATGACATTAATAATATCAACACGCCACTTTAGATCGCTCAGTGGATGCAAAAACGACGGTTCATGTATATTATTAAGTAACATTTAAGCAATATGATTTCTTAGTAATATGATTTATCGTTCAATTTGGATTAGGTAATTTGCACTTATGTGTTTTTCAAAAAGCTCATATGGCACCGACTCGCCTGGCTTCTGGCCATGCAATTTTGGCAATCTTGTTAAAAGTGAAACCGTGTGATTACCTGCACATAAAAACAGTATTTTGCGCTCGCTCAACACGCATACTTAGTCAAGTGGGTCAGTGGTACGTGTTTAAGGTAGACACAAAGGTCACAAACGGCCTGATTGTCAGAGTAAGAGCGCGCACACCCAATCTCGCTTACGTGGACGCAAGAGGATACACTTTCATATTTTTTACCACATCTGATACAAATTGATTTCTAAAATAGAAAAAAAAAATTCGTTCATAGGCCGGACAATTCCTTGATCTAAACTCTGTGAATTCCATTGCTTGAATTGCCTGGGGATTTCTTCAGACACTGGATAGGGATCATTTTGGGTCGGGGATCATTTCGAGTCATTGTTTCTTCTTTTTTAGAATCTACAAGTCATTGTCACAATGAGTTACCTCCACAAACCCCATTCCAAACCATTAGAGCACAGGACACCATTCCAACTTCTACACGCACATGTTGACGCCCATCCTGACAAAGAAGCCTTTGTCTTCCGTGATGAAAATATGAACAGAGTGTTACTCACCTTCCAAGAATATGAGATGAAGTCCCGATTCCTCGCTGCTGCCTTGCTCGAGATAGGTCTGGGACGAGGTGATAGAGTTCTTGTAATGTTACCAACGAATATTGAGTTTGTCCTCTTTCACATGGCTCTAAACAGGATTGGTGCACTTATTTTTCCCTCTGGAGAAGATGCCTTCCCAAATATCAAAAACCTGGCTTGCGTGATTGCTCGGACTGAATCCAGTACGCCTAACCACCACCAAGCAATGAAGACTACCCAAGCCTTTCTTGAGGGAAATAAGCTGAAAGCAGCGGTGGCGGTCAGCCCTAGTACTGGTCTATTGGATCATGATAAGGTTTACCTCTATGAAAAGCTCTTACAAATGGGCCAGACCAACCCTGACTGTGATAACACAGTACAAAGAGCTGAAGCTGCTGTCCAGATGGATGATGCAATGTTAGTTCTGTTCACATCGGGAACCACCTCCACCCCTAAACCAATCCAGTATACAAACCATGGGTTCATCAATGCAGCACTTGCAGATATAACAGCGGCGACTGTTGACAAACAAACGATTTTGTTCGCCGATTTGCCTTTTGACTGGGTAACCGGATTATGCCTGGGTATTGGCGGTGTCATAGCGAAAGGCTCAACCTTGGTGTCTTTCCCTCCCAAACTTGCATTTCAAGGAGGAATGGTACAAATTATCATGAAAACCATCGTGGAAGAAAGCTGTACCCAAGCATTCTTCGCGTCTTACTTTCTTCACGACATGACGACGTGTAATGAAATTGTTGACATGGATCTGAGTAAGCTGAAATTTGTTCTAACTAGTGGTCAGCCAACGGCAGTCACTCTTCTAAAGAAAATCTTCCTACTTATGCCTCAGTTGACGATCATCAGTGTTTATGGATCAACAGAGATGAACCTAGTCGGTATAGGCAACAGTTCACAAAGAATAATATCGATACGTCTGAGTATGGAGTAATGGATGTTATGGATGGTTCGGAATTGAAGATAGTAGATGAGGAGGGACAGATTGTACCACTTAACACCAAAGGTATGAAACGACTTAAGGTGATCACCCATTGAGGACAGATTTTTGTAGGTGTCGATTGTTTTGAATCATTTGATAGATTTCCTAAGGGTTCTGTAGGTTCTAACTTTCTGTTTTATCAGTTTCCATGTTAATATAGAATAAGTAATTGTGGTATTAAATAAAATTAAAGCATAGATTCGCTATAAGGCGCGCTCTGATTGGCTAGAAAACTATGAACTATTTGCCCATGTGCTGCACCGCGCGCATTATCTTCGTCATCGTATCGTCCAATTCACATTGTTGGTTTTCAAGATGGCGACTCATATAATCCACACTTTGAATGGCTGAGAAAAAGAATGAACTATTTCGACATGGGCTGCATGGCTCCGGTTTTAACTTTCTAGGTTCGGATATAAATTAGACAACAGAAAGCCGCTTGTCCATCGCGTTACAGACGCACTTGAGAAAAGATATAGAACTCTTAACGGACTAGAGTCTCACTCGGCTACGCCTCGTGCCGCTTACGTTTATTAATCGTTAATTCTTTGTATTTTCTCTCGTGCGTCTATAACGCCATGGGCGTGCGGTTTCTGTTGCCTAATTGCGATAAATATATTGGATTGGATTGGATTGGATTGGATTGGATTGGATTGGATTGGATTGGATTGGATTGGATTGGATTGGATTGGATTGGATTGGATTGGATTGGATTGGATTGGATTGGATTGGATTGGATTGGATTGGATTGGATTGGATTGGATTGGATTGGATTGGATTGGATTGGATTGGATTGGATTGGATTGGATTGGATTGGATTGGATTGGATTGGATTGGATTGGATTGGATTGGATTGGATTGGATTGGATTGGATTGGATTGGATTGGATTGGATTGGATTGGATTGGATTGGATTGGATTGGATTGGATTGGATTGGATTGGATTGGATTGGATTGGATTGGATTGGATTGGATTGGATTGGATTGGATTGGATTGGATTGGATTGGATTGGATTGGATTGGATTGGACATGGGTGTTAATTATTAGCAACAATGGCTAGGAGTCGGGAGTTGCTCATAGCGTTACTTTGTCTGTCTTCCTCTCACAGGTGAACTGTGTGCACGATCAGCCTGGGTCTCATTTTCTAACTGGGACTTGATGCTAATCGACGATAAGCCAACTGCAGGTCTTGGAAAGAATGGCTGGTACTTCTCAAAGGACGCAGCCTCTCTTAATGAAAATGGAAAGTTCAGACTTCATGGCAGAATGGATGACATGATTAAATGCGGCACTGAATCTATCTCCCCTTATGGCATTGAAGATCTTCTGTTGGAACACCCAGTTATCAAGAATGTATGCGTTGTGGATGTTCCTGATGAGCGGTTGTTCGAAAAATTATGTGCGTGTATCATCCTGAAGGAAGACAACCAAAGCAATCAAGAGCATCTTGAAAAAGAGATCGACGATTGGTGTACGGAGAAGTGTAAGAGGACGACAAGAGGGTCACTATGGAAACCACGTCATTATGTTTTTGTTGATAGTTTTCCACTTACCAGAACTGGTAAGTTAAGTAGGAGGCTGGTTCGAGAAATTGCCGTGAAAAAACTGGGACTCTGAACAATGTCCTTGACTATTTGGCCATTAATACCTGTAATATGATAACTATACAGCTGGACGATTGGAAAAACCAGTGTGTCAAAAAATTAAACATCTAATGGTTTAATAGTAAAGAAATTAATACAAAAGTTTGAATTCTATATAAGAACTCGAGGACAATGGTTGGAGAGGGGGAGTGAATTGTTTTATATTTTTCAATTTTTGTCCTTCAGCCCGTCCCCTAGCATAAATAATGAGCAGTCCCTTCTTAAATTACTAAATAAGTAATGGTGATAATAGGAGCGTGCGTGATTTTAGGGATCAAAATCAAAAATGCTAATCATCAAGAGACCGACGGAACTTGTTCATACGAAATTCTAAAATGGCAAGAGTTTTCTGTCAATTTAAAAGAAAGTACATTTTTGAGGACCACCTTCACGTCATCAAGCCTAATGATGATGTTGATGATGATGATAATAATGGTAGTGGGGAACATGGTGATGAATATAGTGACAATGGAGATGATAAGGAATGATGACATGCCATTAGTAATTGCTCCTGTGACATGTTTATAATTATTATATTATAAATATGTATTTTGTTCATTTTATTGCTCTTTAAGGAATAAAATCGTCTCTAAACTATTATTATTGTCTTACACTCCTTATTAGTTTTTCAAGACCGAAATAAAATTTCAACACCCCTGCTTTTAATAATTCTTTATGCTCCCCATCTTTTTCCTTCAGCCTCATATATAAATAGTGAACAGTCTTTTGATCTGTTTTTAGCTTAAATAGCATTTTTTTATTAGATTGTATTTATTTCGTTTAATGTTCTTTATTATTTCTACTTCTCGTATTAACTCATAATTTAGGAGGGCTTAATGTAAACCGCTGGGCAACCAGTACATGTCAGTCATTTAAATAAAGTTATCATTAGCATTATTGTTATTAACATTCCAATCCAAACCAAACGAAACCAAATAAATAACTGACAAACAACGGCAAAGAATTAATAGGCCCTTTGCAGCACGTGCGCATAAGCGCATTTTGGAGGGCAAAAATAATGGTTTTCAGCTAACAGGACATTGAAATTCTTTTGTTTTGCCCTCCAAATTGAGCTGCATTCCAACATGCTGCAAAGGCCTATTTCGTCCAGTTCGTGGCGATGGTTATCTTTTGCCATGTTTGTCTCTTCACTCGTCCAAGACCTTTAGCCAAGTATTTGTATTTCTGTGCCTTTTTTTAGCTTGACGAATTTTTCTTCCTCAAAGGATTTTCGAGTCCAGTCCGAGTCCTAGTCTAATCCACGACTCCGAGTCACATGCCAAGATAACTGATCATGATACCTAGAAACTGCCCTTAGTAGCCTATACAATGCTACAGTATATTCATTCGCAGTTTAAGGGAAAAATCTAGTAAATCATGACCTAAATTATCTGCCATTTTTATTTTCAGACTGAACATAAAATTCAATCGTGTTTTCAGTGTTGTTGTCATCAGTTGAGCGTCAATTCACCGACTGGTCCCTATAGTTAGCCTTCCCTCACAGTGAGCAGAGGAGGGCCGCTTTTCTTGCTTACTTCCTATATTTTATCTTCATTCGCGCGCCATCTTGGTTTTTTATTTACCGCTATACGAATATGTGGAATCCACATTTTATCCACATTCAATGTACTGCCGGCCGTACACACAAGCAACAAGCCATATTGTAGGAGACAAAAATTCTGTTTCCAAGTGAAAACAATAGATGGCGGAACAAAGTAAAGTATAGTTTTCACTGTTTACTCTTTCAGAATCTACAAATTAAATCATTGTCAATATTAGCTACCTTCGCAAACCCCATTCCAAACCCTTAGATCATCCTGATCGGCGGTTGTATGAGAAAATATGTGCTGAAAGATGATTGGTGCCACATATATCAGTGTAAGAAGACCACAAGAGAGTTGCTATGGAAATCACATTACTATCTGTTTGTGGATAGCTTTCCTCTTACCATGACTGGAAAGTTGAGCAGGAGACTGGTTCGAGAAATGGAAGTCACTTTTTGGGAAAGTAAATGCTCAACAATTCTTGTTTTAATTTAATCATATTTCCTTAATTTTCATAAAATTCGACATTCTAGTATATTATATAGGACGTCTGTAATTTTCAGCCAGTTTGAACGATCGACTTTTTAGTTTAGTTGTGGCTTATGTATAGGAAATTACACCGTTTGAGAAGAATTAATGAAAAATACCGCGCGTACGTATGTAATCTGTTCAACAATGTCTCTGGAGTTCATGACTATGGTCTTCGTGGTTGTCACTCAAATTTGACTTTGCCACTTCCTAGGACAAACTTTTTGAAAAAAAGCTTTAAATATAGTGGAGCAGCGGCCTGGAATTCTCTGCCACTAAGGGTTCGAGAGTCAATGAGCCTATCTATTTTTAAAAGTAGAATTTAATTTAAGATGTTGTATAAGTTTTATCTTTATATACATATTCTATTTTCTCTATCTATATATTTATATATTTATATATTTTTATGTGACACGGCTCTCAGGAAGAGCATTTATTTGTAAATGATGTGACTAGTACTCCGTGTATAAATAAAGTTTATTATTATTATTATTATTATTATTATTATTATTATTATTATTATTATTATTATTATTATTATTATTATTATTATTAGAAATTATTATTAGAAATTAAATTTGTGTCCCGTACATTGCGTGACAAACTGTCCAATACTGACCCGTCAAACATCAAAGAAGACCTCGACAACGTAAACCATGATCAATATGTCAACAAAAGTTTCTGGAGCTACGTCAAAAACATAATGAACAAAAAAGATTCTATTCTCCCTTCCTTTAACGTAACAGAATGTTCTGCATATTTCCGTAAAACTCTGTCTTCAATTAACCCAAACAAATTGTTCAACATTCCAAGCTGGATTCCAAGTTTATCTGCACCTCAAGTACCTTTCGATCTTGACCCTCCAACTTATAAGCAAGTAACTAATATCATCAGAAAAATGAAAGCGTCTGGTTCTCCCTGTCCTCTTGACCAATTATCAATCATATGCTTCAAACGATGCCCTATTTTGCGCACATACTTAACAGACATCATACATCAAGTATGGTCTTCAGGCACAATTCCTACTGAGTGGAAAAAAGCATGCACGATTCTGATTCATAAAAAAAGGCGACGCCAAGACCCCTTCTAATTTTCGTCCCATCACCCTGGAATCCATACCTCTCAAAATCTTTACGTCATGTCTTCGCAACTCCATGTTTTCCTATCTCACTGCCAATAAATTCATCGAACATGAGATTCAGAAAGGTTTCATCCCTGGTCTCTCTGGAACTTTGGAACATACTACTCAGATGGCTCACATCATTAACACATCACGCATAAAACAACGCTCTCTCGTTATAACTTTGCTCGATCTCAAAAACGCATTTGGTGAAGTGCATCACAATCTAATCCAATCCGTTCTTGAGTATCACCACATCCCTGATCACATCAAAAATCTCGTGAAAAGCTTATATACCGACTTTAAGACCTCAGTCATCACTTCAGAATTCAGTACTCCATTTATTCCAGTTGGCCGTGGTGTCCTCAAGGTGATTGTCTCAGTCTCCTGCTCTTCAACTTATGCTTCAATACTTATATCCAACACATCAAAACTGACAAATACCGTCAACTGGGCTTTTCCCCTCAAAAATATTGGTCTATTTTTAAACCCTCTGCACTGGTTCCAATTTGCTGACGACGCGGCTGTCATCACTAGCCAAGAATCTGATAATCAACATCTTCTCAATCGATTCAGTATTTGGTGTCAGTGGGCTGACATGATAGTAAGGGTCGATAAATTGCAGTACCTTTGTTATCAAGAAAGCTGTCTCAAAATCAATCCAGTTATTACCTAAACCTCATAATCAACAATACCATGGTTTCTCGCACTAAAATCGGCGAGTCTTTCAAATACTTAGGAAGATTCTTTGATTTTGAAATGACAAATCAAGCTCACAAATTAGAACTGTCCTCCGTCCTTGAAGATTTGATGTCTAAAATTGATCTCAAACCACTACACCCCTAGGAATAAGCTGCTTCTTTTATAATCGATATGTCCTCTCTAAAATATCTTGGCATCTCACTGTAACTGATATATCTAAAACACTGGGTCTGTGAAAATCTTGATTCCTTAGTGTCTAGATATATCCGCAAATGGCTGGAACTACCTGTGTGTGGTACACTCAGTAATGTTTTTCTCCCTTGCAACAAATTTGGCTTAAATATCTGCCCTCCCTCCGTGAAATTTACCCAATGTCAAACTGTTGTCCGTAAAGCTCTCAAGTCATCCCCAAACGTAGACATCAAAGATCTCTGGTCTTCCACTAGTTCACACAAAAATGTTCAGTATGATGTCTTCAAAACAACTAAAGATGTTATCAAAGATTTCCACAATGATCAAGAACATAAACTCAGCCACAATCTGGTCTCCCAAGGCTTCTTCTTCAAGCACGTTATAAATGATTCCTTACCCAAGCTTAACAGTATCTGGTCATCTGTGCAAGTCTAAATTACCCAAAAACATCTACAATTTCTCCATCCGTTACATAAACAACACCCTTCCAACAAGAAAAAACCTTGCAAAATGGAACAATTCTCCAACAACCGATTGCTCTTTTTGTTTACAACCTGAATCCCTTCTTCATGTGGTTGTTATAAGTAATACCATGACCCTGAGGGATATTAGTGATTAAATGTCCCCGAAGCCGAGGGAGGTTTAGTGGAAGTCCCGAGGCCGTAGGCCAAGGGACTTTTACTAAAGCTCTTGAGGCTGAGGGGACATTTAATCACTAATATCCCGAAGAAGTCATGGTATTACTTTGTAATACCATGATCACCGAGGAAATATACGAAAATACACTTCGTTTTTGTTCATCCAAAACTTGAACATATTGTACACTGAATTCTTTTACCAATTGTGCGTAACCCTGTTCTCTGGGGAGTTTTCAAAATAGATTTCTTTGTTTTATACTTACAATGGACAAGTATTTATAGGTTGTCAATCAACAAAGCTAAATTGTTTTCACTAGGCTTTCTTTGCTTCGTTACGCACATGCGCAAAATAGAATGAATAGCTTCCACATGCGTAAGAGTGTGCAGTGGTAAGAGGTATCGGTGCGTTAGAAAATTTTAGGGTTTCGGAACAGCGTGCAAAGCTGTTCCGATCGTCCCGATGATTGATATATGAGGGACTGTACCTCATGAATAGTAATGAGGGAAATTTAGAACTAAATTTCCCTCATACATAATTAATGAGGGAAATTTAGTTCTAAATTTCCCTCATTAATGATGTATGAGGGAAATTTAGTTCTAAATCTCCCTCATTTCTATTCAGGTAGGAGGGATGTTAGACATTAAACGTCCCAGCCTAGTCCCTATGGCGCGCCGATTGTTTCAAAATAAAAAAATCAGCTTGGTAGAATTGTTCTGCCCTATAGATGCACTATTCACGACATTGTGTTACAATTCCCCCTTAATGCACATGTTTCACACGATATTTTAGTGCAATTTCCCTTATATTATGTGGTTTTGTGGTACAACAATCCCCTAGACAATTTACAATATCCCCCTAGATCAATTTACTCGACCTTAATTGTAGTTCAATTTTCCCCTAGATCAGTTTACGCGACCTTCAAGTCATGTAGTGTAATTTCCCTCTAGATCAGTTTACGCTACCCCTAGATGTCCTAGATACGTTACAATTTTCCCCTTGATAAGTTACAACTTTGCCCTTGATAAGTCACAATTTTCCCCTTGATAATAAGTCACAATTTTCCCCTTGATAAGTCACAATTTTCCCCTTGATAAGTTACAATTTTCCCCTTGATAAGTCACAATTTTCCCCTTGATAAATTACAACTTTGCCCTTGATAAGTCACAATTTTCCCCTTGATAATAAGTCACAATTTTCCCCTTGATAAGTCACAATTTTCCCCTTGATAAGTTACAATTTTCCCCTTGATAAGTCACAATTTTCCCCTTGATGAGTCACAATTTTCCCCTTGATAAGTTACAATTTTCCCCTTGATAAGTCACAATTTTCCCCTTGATAAGTTACAATTTTCCCCTTGATAAGTCACAATTTTCCCCTTGATAAGTCACAATTTTCCCCTTGATAAGTCACAATTTTCCCCTTGATAAGTTACAATTTTCCCCTTGATAAGTCACAATTTTCCCCTAGATAAGTTACAATTTTCCCCTTGATAAGTCACAATTTTCCCCTAGATAAGTTACAATTTTCCCCTTGATAAGTTACAATTTTCCCTTTGATAAGTCACAATTTTCCCCTTGATAAGTCACAATTTTCCCCTCGATAAGTCACAATTTTCCCCTCGATAAGTCACAATTTTCCCCTTGATAAGTCACAATTTTCCCCTTGATAAGTCACAATTTTCCCCTTGATAAGTCACAATTTTCCTCTAGATAAGTTACAACTTTCCCCTTGATAAGATACAACTTTCCCTTGATAAGTTACAATTTTCCCCTAGATAAGTTACAACTTTCCCCTTGATAAGTTACAATTTTCCCCTTGATAAGTTACAACTTTCCCCTTGATAAGTTACAACTTTCCCCTTGATAAGTTACAACTTTCCCCTTGATAAGTTACAACTTTCCCCTTGATAAGTCACAATTTTCCCCTTGATAAGTTACAACTTTCCCCTTGATAAGTCGCAATTCTCCCCTAGACTGAAACAATGACTTCTCTGTATGCTGCATGATTATTCCAATGTAGATAGTTATCTACGTTTTGTGATAACTACTTTTCCCTGCTACTTGTTTTTTTCCGAAAACCATAGACAAAGTACAACAATATATCACGGAAAGAAATGCACTAGCAGTATTTTCGTCTAAACCATTCATTGTTTTTAATATGGAGTTGAGAGACAAACATTTCGATGATGCATATTTACAATATTTAGTTTTTCGCGGCATTCTACGTTTGTTTACTAAACACGGTGGCGTGATTTTTCAGTGTTACGGAAACCGGACTATCATTGCTAGACATCGCTAAACAGTCGGCAATTGTTTGAATCGAATGACTTGCATAACGCTTAAGAACTTTTTTTGAAGTTCACATTCACATAACTCATTGATTTTGAAAGAATGAAGAACGGAAGGTAACGGCACAGTCATATTCTCAACAGTTTCACGTAAACAGTAATAAAGTAGGAGTTACCGACCGTGGACTCGATCAGTATTAGGGTACACAGCCTTCGCGTGAGGTCTGTTTACTGGATAGCGTGCAACATTCATCCCCATCCTAACTGCCATTACTTATCAATCCCGCAATCCTGGGCTATTGGAGGATGTAGATCTTAATTTTAAAGATAGCTTTCCCGGTTTTATTTTCGTAAATATTATTCTAAAATAATTTCAATCTCAGTAAGCAGGGTCCCCTATACCCCTTTGCAAAATGAAATCACGCAAATATATTCGGTCTTTTCACGCGTCACGGATAATTAAAAAATCTCTTTCACGTTCACAAAAAATCAAAAGTTGCCTTCATGTGGACGCAAAAAGATTTTAAACTTTAAATCACGTTTCGCGTCAAAATATATCAGCCATTCACGTTTTACGCAGGTATAGAGGACCCTGAGGGGACCCTGACTGGGAGTAAACTATTCACGAATGCTGTGAAGCCAAATTAGTTCACTACATTTGGTCACGCTCAGTCAGTCCTCAAACCAGAAGAAAAATAGATCTTTAACTGATTCAATGCATTTTGGAGACTAAATTTTGAGGCCCTTATGCAACAACACATATTTTGGAACACATTCTGTGTGTCATCGGCCTTTTTGTGCTAGTGTGGATGAGAAAATTTTGCCTAATTTGATTTTGCCTAATTTCGCATTTTTAGCCTGAAATTTGCTCGTGTAGACGGGAAAAATTCATTTGTTGGAGAAAATGTAATCGCGTGGAAGGGCCTTTACTCTTCCTACACTATCAAAACAATAATAACCTCACGTCGACTTCAAATTAAAAGTCACGATTTATTTGAGTTGATGACATTAGGAAACTGATGATAGTGCACGAAAACGCTCTACTACTTTTCAACCCAAACATAAAGAAAACAGCAATTGAGAAAGACAAGTTAAAGTCTTTTTATTGTTGCGCGTCATAATTATAGCGCTGAAATGGCGTCATGATTATAGCGCTGAAATCGAATCTTTGGTATGGCAAACCGGAATGATTTTTGGTTTGGAATGTTAGCGCAATCACGCGCTTTCTTCTCTGACACGAGATCACGCAAGCTTAGAGGATTTTTTTTAGTTGATCTTATAGGGAAGAATTGCACTACAAGGTCGCATAAAGCGTTCTACGGGAATATTGCAACTTATGTAGAGAGGGAATTTGTAATCTAGGGGAAAATTGTAACTTATCAAGGGGAAAATTGTAAAGTATCTAGGGGAAATTTGTAACGTATCTAGGGGAAATTTTAACTTATCAAGGGGAAAATTGTAACTTATCAAGGGGAAAATTGTAACTTATCAAGGGGAAGATTGTAACTTATCAAGGGGAAAATTGTGACTTATCAAGGGGAAAATTGTAACGTATCAAGGGGAAAATTGTAACTTATCAAGGGGAAAATTGTGACTCATCAAGGGGAAATTTGTAACTTATCAAGGGGAAAATTGTGACTTATCAAGGGGAAAATTGTGACTTATCAAGGGGAAAATTGTGACTTATCAAGGGGAAAATTGTAACTTATCAAGGGGAAAATTGTAACTTATCAAGGGGAAATTTTAACTCATCAAGGGGAAAATTGTAACTTATCAAGGGAAAATTGTAACTCATCAAGGGGAAAATTGTAACTTATCAAGGGGAAAATTGTAAAGTATCTAGGGGAAATTTGTAACGTGTCCAGGGGAAAATTGTAACTTATCAAGGGGAAATTTGTAACTTATCAAGGGGAAATTTTAACTCATCAAGGGGAAATTTGTAACTTATCAAGGGGAAATTTTAACTCATCAAGGGGAAAATTGTAACTTATCAAGGGGAAAATTGTAACTTATCTAGGGGAAAATTGTAAAGTATCTAGGGGAAATTTGTAACGTGTCCAGGGGAAATTTTAACTTATCAAGGGGAATTATCAAGGGGAAAGCTCTAACTTATCTAGGGGAAAATTGTAACGTATCTAGGGGAAATTTTAACTTATCAAGGGGAAAATTGTAACTTATCAAGGGGAAAGTTGTAGCTTATCTAGGGGAAAATTGTAACGTATCTAGGGGAAATTTTAACTTATCAAGGGGAAAATTGTAACTTATCAAGGGGAAAGTTGTAGCTTATCTAGGGGAAAATTGTAACGTATCTAGGGGAAAGTTGTAACTTATCAAGGGGAAAGTTGTAACTTATCTAGGGGAAAATTGTAACTTATCTAGGGGAAAATTGTAACTTATCAAGGGGAGAATTGTAACTTATCTAGGGGAAATTTGTAACGTATCTAGGGGAAATTTTAACTTATCAAGGGGAAAGTTGTAACTTATCTAGGGGAAAATTGTAACTTATCTAGGGGAAAATTGTAACTTATCTAGGGGAGAATTGTAACTTATCAAGGGGAAAATTGTAAAGTATCTAGGGGAAATTTGTAACGTATCTAGGGGAAATTTTAACTTATCAAGGGGAAAATTGTAACTTATCAAGGGGAAAATTGTAACTTATCAAGGGGAAGATTGTAACTTATCAAGGGGAAAATTGTGACTTATCAAGGGGAAAATTGTAACGTATCAAGGGGAAAATTGTAACTTATCAAGGGGAAAATTGTGACTCATCAAGGGGAAATTTGTAACTTATCAAGGGGAAAATTGTGACTTATCAAGGGGAAAATTGTGACTTATCAAGGGGAAAATTGTGACTTATCAAGGGGAAAATTGTAACTTATCAAGGGGAAAATTGTAACTTATCAAGGGGAAATTTTAACTCATCAAGGGGAAAATTGTAACTTATCAAGGGAAAATTGTAACTTATCAAGGGGAAAATTGTAACTTATCAAGGGGAAAATTGTAACTTATCAAGGGGAAAATTGTAAAGTATCTAGGGGAAATTTGTAACGTGTCCAGGGGAAAATTGTAACTTATCAAGGGGAAATTTGTAACTTATCAAGGGGAAATTTTAACTCATCAAGGGGAAATTTGTAACTTATCAAGGGGAAATTTTAACTCATCAAGGGGAAAATTGTAACTTATCAAGGGGAAAATTGTAACTTATCAAGGGGAAAATTGTAAAGTATCTAGGGGAAATTTGTAACGTGTCCAGGGGAAATTTTAACTTATCAAGGGGAATTATCAAGGGGAAAGCTCTAACTTATCTAGGGGAAAATTGTAACGTATCTAGGGGAAATTTTAACTTATCAAGGGGAAAATTGTAACTTATCAAGGGGAAAGTTGTAGCTTATCTAGGGGAAAATTGTAACGTATCTAGGGGAAATTTTAACTTATCAAGGGGAAAATTGTAACTTATCAAGGGGAAAGTTGTAGCTTATCTAGGGGAAAATTGTAACGTATCTAGGGGAAAGTTGTAACTTATCAAGGGGAAAGTTGTAACTTATCTAGGGGAAAATTGTAACTTATCTAGGGGAAAATTGTAACTTATCAAGGGGAGAATTGTAACTTATCTAGGGGAAATTTGTAACGTATCTAGGGGAAATTTTAACTTATCAAGGGGAAAGTTGTAACTTATCTAGGGGAAAATTGTAACTTATCTAGGGGAAAATTGTAACTTATCTAGGGGAGAATTGTAACTTATCTAGGGGAAATTTTAACTTATCAAGGGGAAAATTGTAACTTATCAAGGGGAAAGTTGTAACTTGTCTAGGGGAAAATTCTAACGTATCTAGGGGGGAAATGTAACTAATGTAGGGAACAATCCCACTATACAAGGTCGCATAAAGCAATCTAGAGGAAAATCTCACAACACGGTAGCGTAACATGATCTAGGGGAAAATTACACTACAAGGTCGCGTAAACTGATCTGGGGGAATATTGTAACTAGGGGATTATTGTACCACAAATATAAGGGAAAATGCACAAAAATATCGTGTGAAACATGTGCATTAAGGGGAAATTGTAACACAATGTCGTGAATAGTGCATCTATAGGGCAGAACAATTCTACCAAGCTGATTTGTTTTATTTTGAAACAATCGGCGCGCCATAAGTCCCCAGGCTATCCCGTCTCTCGTTTCAAAACGTGACGTCACAGAGTGACTCCAACGGGAACGCCTAGCGAATAATGCCAAAGTTCAAGATGGCGGACGCTAACTTAGAGAAAAACTCGAGACAAACGTGATTAGAAGACGCTGTTAACTTCACAGTTAAATGCTCCCGGATCTCACAAGACACCCTATATGAGAAATTAACTGAATTGAACTGAGTTCAAAACTCTAACGGTTGTGTGTTCGCATCGATCGAAGCAATACGATAAGTTGTGTTCTCGGCACTTCGAAGGTAAAATCTCTTAGTAATTAACGGCTATCTATACCGCTAAAATTTCTGGTGAATTGAAATTGCTTTATTTACACAGACTACTATCACTAGTTGAGTTAAATCCACATATAAAACAAATCTCCGTCAGAGTCTCTGTAATAAATGTAATGTATCTGATATTTATCAAGTTCCCTTTAGCCGCAACAGGGTTCGATTCAAATTTTATTGTAAACAAACTTCACTCAGTTAGTTTTATAATCACTGCTAAGACTGTGATTGTTTGAAAATGTAATAGATTTGAATAAAATGTACTTGTGCGTAGTCTCTTGACTCTGAAATCCCTTTTACAGTCTATAATCTTCCTCTATGCTTTCTTAAAAACATATAAACTCGTAAAAATCCAATTTTTGGTCTATATTGGTGAATGTCGATACTCATTCCGCCGAAATTGTTGGAAAAACTTTAAAAATTCAAGTTGTTAAGTCCGCTAAAGGTCAGGGATACTGTTGGTCAAATCAGGGACACTTTTGGACAAATCAGGGACACTTTTGGCATTATTCGCTAGGCGTTCTCTCGCGCTTACGCGCTCGCCCCAGGTCTCGCTCGCGCTCGCAGAGGAACGCCTGGGTACTAGGCTGTAAACGTCCCTCTTGAAACAATGGATCCCGAGGTGATCATGGTATTACTGGGTGTAAATCATATCTTGAACGTTTCACCTGGAGACATGATTCCATCCTGCAGTTCCTAGCCAAATCCCTTCAAACTGTTAATGGTTCCTCCCTCTACGTTGATTTGCCGAATTTCAAGAGCCCCTCGGTGCTAACTGGCGACTCCCTTCGTCCTGATCTGTTGTTATCTACAGCGGATAACTATTTGTACATACTTGAACTGACTGTGGGCTTTGAATCTAACTTACAAAATAATATAAATCGCAAAAACTAAAAACCATCACAAAAATCGCAATAAGGTCATCGTACTATATATTCTGTTGTAGAAATAAGGCGTGGGAAAATCCAGAATTAATGAAATTCTAAAGTAGTATAATTCTAGTATCGACATGTTCCTATTGTATATTATATTGTGTATTGTTTATATGTTTATCTATATATATACTATATATGTATACGCGTATTGGATTCAAGTAACCGATTGTAAGTTACCTTGCATAAGAGAGATTTACAATTGTAAACAAAAAGAAAATAAAGTTTCCATTATTATTATGGAATCTTTATTTTTTCCTTTTCATATTCAGTACAAAGCGGGTTTCTCGACCTAAGACATTTGTACTTAACGTTATGTGTACATATTATTATTATTATTATTATTATTATTATTATTATTATTATTATTATTATTATTATTATTATTATTATTAACCTTAGTTGCTAAATATAAAGATTGCTCAATAAAGGAACTTAAAAAAGTTTTAAAAGATCTAAAGTCCAGTAATGATGTGAATGTTGCTGAAGTCAAGTTTGTTTCTCGAACCTTGCGTGACAGATTACGCAAACTCACTTCCGATTCGACTGATGATAATGAGCAAGACAGAAATATAAATCATGACGCGTACATAAGCAAGAGTCTCTGGGGATATATCAAAAACGTTCTAAACAAAAAAGATTCTGTTCTTCCATCCTTCAATATGGCAGAATGCACAACTTATTTCCGTAAAACTCTCTCTTCAATCCTTCCAAACAAGCTGTTTATCATTCCAAACTGGATTCCTAGCCTATCAGCCCCTGAAATTCCTTTTGACCTTAATCCACCAACATACGATCAAGTTACGAATGTCATTCGTAAAATAAAAGCGTCCGGTTCTCCTTGTCCTCTTGATCAACTCTCTATTATATGCTTCAAAAGAGGCTGTCGGTAAAATGCGGGCTGCGGACTGCGGGCTGCGGGCTGCGGACTGTTTGCGGACTCCTATTTTTAGCACTGAATATCATTATTTTGTCAATCAATCAATCAACGTCAACTAAATCATATAAACGAGGGTCGACAGAATGGATTCTGACGACGACGATTCCCTGATGGAATGCCCGTAAGTAAAAAAATGTTTATATATGTCTTTGCAGTAAAGCTGAGATGCATTTTTAACACTAAAGTTATTTATCCTCAGTTTCAGCAGTCAGTAGCGTGAGATGTGTTACTAGTGGTGAAGTGAGGTAGGCAAATTCTCCATATTTGTACATCAAAATATATTGAAACTAGACGCACACGTGCGTTCACTCGTGCCCTGGGAGCCCCTTTAGGAGAGGCTTCAATGACCGGCCCCGTTCGTACTCTTCCCCGAGTCGTTTCACGCATTCTTCACTTAACCGTAACATAATAAAGATCTTTTTTGACCTTTTTAAAGAATATCTCATTAGTTAATTTGTCTGTCAGCAGCTATAAGTGTTTACCTTTATTAGATATCTCCAACATGCAAAAATATACCAGTTTATTCGGCTTTTTATTTCACTTTATATCTCAATTGTTTGCTGTAAAGACTTCTACAACGACGTTTTTGACACAATAACAAATTACAAATCGTGTATATATGTTTTTCGTTCATGTTTCAGATGTTTTATCCATTACATGACCAAACGAATCAGGTTAAATAGAGCCTTCGTTCCATGAAAATATATAAATACATTGCCTGGCCAGAATTTTGTTAAAATTCAATACAAAAACCTCTCAAGATCTCTTGAATGCTTGAATGAAAAATATAATTGACTTGCCTCTATGTGCGTTCGTTTAGCAACATGTAGCGTGAGAAATTCGTAGATCTCCAGCTCAAAGGAATTGCCAACAGTCGCGAGAGCTTCAGCTTCGGTACTCCATTGAGAGTTCGATATTTGGTCAAAGTATTAGATATCAAGCCCAAAATAACAGCCCATTCTGAAGCTCTTATAAGTGTCTAGGTATATCTCGAGTTAAAAGCTCCATTTTCTATTGTCTCACTGCTGGAAAAGCCTGTCTCTGAAAGCTATATTTTGGGCTCTAAAGTTCCTGACTGGCGTTCACTTCCAAGACCTTCGAAGAGTTCGCACTCGCTCAAAGGTGATGAATGAAGGGCATTGTTTCTTGCGCTCTGAACCAATCAGGAGCTTTAACACGTGACCGATTGCGCAAGAAAGGCCTCTTTCGGTCGACGACCATAGGAAAAAAAAAACATTTGCATTTTATAACTCGTTCCCGGCCTAGAGGCCTGGGCACGAGTAATTATTTCATTATATAAAGCGTAATTAAATCTTGCTTCAAGTATTTTTCAAAATAGTTGCTTGTTCGTTTGTTCGAGCTCGATATTTATTACTCGTGCCCAGGCCTTTAGGCCGGGAACGAGTTATAAAATGCAAATGTTTTTTTTTCTCTTTTCGTCGCCAGAAGAGGCCTTTCTTGCGCAATCGGTCACGTGTTAAAGCTCCTGATGACGCCAGTCAGGAACTTTAGGAATGCAAGATGGCGGACAGCCCAAAAAATGGCTTTCAGAGACAGGCTTTTCCAGTAGTGAGACAATAGAAAATGGAGCTTTTAACTCGAGATATACCTAGACACTTATAAGAGCTTCAGAATGGGCTGTTATTTTGAGCTTGATCTCTAATACTTTGACCAAATATCGAACTCCGATGGAGTACTTGAAAACTGAAGCTCTCGCGACTCGTAGCAATAACCTTTGAGCTGGAAATCTACGAATTTCTCACCCTACATGTTGCTAAACGAACGCATATAGAGGCAAGTCAATTATATTTTTCATTCAAGCATTCAAGAGATCTTGAGACGTTTTTGTAATGAATTTTAACACAATTCTGGCCCGACAATTTATTTATATATTTTCATGGAATCAAGGCTCTATTTGACCTGATGCGTTTGGTCACGTAATAGATAAAACATCTGAAACACGAACGCCGAAAAAATACACGATTTGTTATTGTGTCAAAAACGTCGTTGTAGAAGTCTTTACAGCAAACAATTGAGATATATAGTGAAATAAAAAGTTGAATAAACTGGTATATTTTTGCATGTTGGGATAAAGGCAAACACTAAGCTGCTGACAGACAAATTGACTAATCAGATATTCTCTAAAAAGGTCAAAAAAGGTCTTTATTATGTTACGGATATAGAGGCAAGTCAATTATATTTTTCATTCAAGCATTCAAGAGATCTTGAGACATTTTTGTAATGAATTTTAACACAATTCTGGCCAGACAATTTATTTATATATTTTCATGGAATCAAGGCTCTATTTGACCTGATGCGTTTGGTCACGTATTAAATAGATAAAACATCTGAAACATGAACGCCGAAAAAATACACGATTTGTTATTGTGTCAAAAACGTCGTTGTAGAAGTCTTTGCAGCAAAAAATTAAGATATATAGTGAAATAAAAAGTTGAATAAACTGGTATATTTTTGCATGTTGGGATAAAGGCAAACACTAAGGTGCTGACAGACAAATTGACTAATCAGATATTCTCTAAAAAGGTCAAAAAAGGTCTTTATTATGTTACGGTTAAGTGAAGAATGCGTGAAACGGCTCGGGGAAGAGTACGCACGGGGCCGGTCACTGAAGGGCTCCCGGGGCACGAGTGAACGCACGTGTGCGTCTAGTTTCATAGTAACCAGCCTTTTCAGTGTTCATGTGAGATCGACACCAAATGTAAAAATTTTCATGCGTGCAGGTTGCCAAAGTACTTCTACAGCATGAATTTTTCATGTCTTAATGCGAATAATTAATATACGGACAAATCTTCAGGTCCAGGCAAAATGTTGATACAAATAGTTATGCAAATCTGGTGTCATATGGTAAGAGTGAGATTGCGTGACCGCGAAACTTTTGAGGTGACCATTTCAATGACAGAATTCATTTACAAACGCCGAAAAAAGATAAATTTGGCAAAAATACAATGTATTATTTCCATAATTAAGAAAAGATTCAACAAAATTGACGACGGCAACGCTTCGCAAGAGCCGAAATTTCAGAGAACTAGAACTGTCTTCAGACTGGCTCAATGGGTGGTAGTCGCACATTTTTACAACAGTTCAAGAAATCTAAAGTAGATTTCAGTGTTATAAAACACCAAACGCTTCTATCAAAGGTACGTAAAAAATGCAGTGTTTGATGTCAATGCCTGTCTTTCCTTAGAGTCCGATGACTAGCACTTAGTGTCTGCAAATATAAGCTATTTACCCGGCAGTGGAACTTAGCTAGTCATTAAGCGTTTGACTAGCTTAGCCGGCTGCCATCTAGTAAAACGGAAGTTATTTTTATTCGAATAACATGACATCTTAGATATTTCTTTTATTGACGTTGATTGATTGATTGACAAAATAATGATATTCAGTGCTAAAAATAGGAGTCCGCAAACAGTCCGCAGCCCGCAGCCCGCAGTCCGCAACCCGCATTTTACCGACAACCCTTCAAAAGATGCCCTTTTCTACGAACTTATCTAACAGATATAATTCGTGACGCTTGGTCTTCTAAATGTGTCCCTACTGAATGGAAAAAAGCATGTACCATACTTATTCATAAAAAAGGAAACACTGATATACCATCGAATTTTCGTCCTATAACTCTGCAATCCGTGCCGTTAAAAGTATTTACCTCATGTCTTCGTAACTCAATCTTCCGTTTCCTCAAGGTCAATGACTTTATAGAGCATGATATCCAAAAGGGATTCACTCCTGGTTTGTCAGGTACTTTAGAACACACTGCTCAAATGGCAAACATAATCAACAAAGCGCGCATCAAACAACGTTCCCTTGTAATCACACTACTGGATCTTAAAAATGCATTTGGAGAAGTGCATCATAATCTCATACAGTCTGTTCTCGAATATCATCATGTCCCTCATCACATCAAAACTCTTATCAAAAGTTTATATACTGACTTCAAGACGAGCATCATCACTTCAGAATTCAATACTCCATTCATTGCTGTTGGTCGCGGCGTCCTTCAGGGTGATTGCCTTAGTCCTTTACTTTTTAACATGTGTTTTAACACTTTCATTCAACACATTAAATCTGATAAATATCGTCAACTTGGCTTCTCTTTCAATACCACTGGTCTATTCCTAAGCCCCCTTCATTGGTTTCAATTTGCTGATGATGCGGCAGTGATAAGTGGCCAAGAGAGTGAAAACCAATATCTACTAAACCGTTTTTCCATCTGGTGTCAATGGGCTGACATGTGTATTAGAGTTGATAAATGTAGCACTTTTGGAATCAAGAAATCCCTAACTAAATCTCAACAGTACCTTCCTAAACTATTAATCAACAAACACCTGGTCCCTTGTGTAGAAATAGGAGAGTCATTTAGATACCTTGGCCGTCACTTTGATTTTGAAATGTCCAATGAAACTCACAAATCTGAACTTATCACCACTATTAAAGACATGATGTCTGATATTGATCTTAAACCACTTCATCCTAAGAATAAGCTCCTCTTATATAACCACTATGTTCTCTCCAAAATATCCTGGCATTTTACTGTCGCTGACATCTCCAAGACATGGATAACAGAAAATTTGGATCCTATAGTACTTCAATATGTGCGTAAATGGTTAGATGTCCCCATATCTGGAACACTTAGTAACACGTTTTTACCTACTAATAAATTTGGTCTTAACTTATGTCCTCCCTCAGTTAAATTTACACAGTGTCAAACAGTTCTTCGCAAAGCCCTCAAAATGTCTCAGAATCGTTCCGTTAATGACCTTTGGAAATCTACAAGCTGCTATACCAATCTTCAATATGACGCCTACAAATTCACCAAAGATGTTATCAAAGAATTTCACACTAACCATGAGCAAAGACTACAAAACCATCTTCTTTCACAAGGCTTTTTCTTTTCAAGTGTAATCAAGTACTCTCTAACTAAGGTGAACAAAATCTGGTCTACTGCACAGTCAAAGTTACCCAAAAACATATTCAACTTTACAATCCGTTACATAAATAACACTCTTCCTACACTTAAAAACCTTGCTAAATGGGGCTTATCATCTAGCCATGAATGTACATTCTGTTTAAACCCTGAAACTCTTGGCCATGTGGTTACGGGCTGCAAGAATTATCTTGATGAAGGACGTTACACCTGGAGGCATGATTCTATTCTAAATTTCCTGGCAAAATCTCTCAAATCTGTCAACCACTCATCCCTTTATGCTGATTTACCTGATTTTAGAAGTCCCTCGATAATTACAGATGATGAATACCGCCCTGATCTACTGCTTGTCAAACCTGATGGTTTATTATACGTTCTTGAACTAACAGTGGGTTTTGAATCAAATCTCCAGAATAACATTGAACGGAAAAAAGTTAAATACGAAGTCCTTTTCAAAAACTTAAAACGTCAGTTCAAAAACGTGATATTTGTAAATCTTTCTGTGAGTGCTCTAGGTGTGTTTGCCAATGATTCATCAAGCTTTATAACAATGTTGGATGATCTAGGTGTCGATGATAAATTTAAAAAGTATATCGTAAGATCGATTGTAAAGATTGCTATCAGAACTACGTATTACATATTTTGCTGTAAGAACAAGACATGGACGAATCCAGAACTAATGAATTATTGTTAAGGAATTTTTTTTTTTTCTTTCAAGTTTATGTAAATGTTGAATGTATCTAGTTTATGATAATATTGTTAATCAAGTAGCCAATTGTATTTCACCTATAAGTAGAGAGATTTACAATTGCACGTACATGTAACAAAACATAAAAATAAAGTTTTCATTATTATTATTATTATGAAAGTGGCTTAATACCACGTGAGCGTAGCACGAGTGGTATTTAGCCTCTTTCATAAAATACAAGCGGTATTTTCCATTAATTCTTTGAGAACTAAGGTGGAATTTCCTATTAATAACACACCTACAAAAAAATACTCGTTTCTAATCACAACTAGACGCATAACTGTGTGAACTCGGGCTTCTCTTTGAACGTTGCGATTTATCTGTTAGCTAAACGTTTGTGAGTGAGTAATTAAAATTCAAATAACATTGTCCACTGGAAAAGTTGCATCATGATATCATATGAGTATAAGCCATTGTAATTTTAAAGACACACACCGTGTGTGACCGAGGGAGCGTTGCGTGACTAAAGTGGGAAGTTAAAAATTGCTAAAATCGCCTTACAATGCAACCAAACCATCCAAAACCACAAAGAATTCAATACAACACTAAAATACAGGTAAAAGATGTGATTTATTAGTTTATTTTCGATAAATTTCTAAATTTGAATATATCGATCAAAGATTGGGCTATCTGTGCTGCGATCGAGGGAGACTACAAGCCATCCAGTCAAAATCATATTCCCTGGCTATAAATAAACTTTCCCATAAAGCGCTAACAGTAAATCCGTGAAATAATATTTTTCCATCGATCGCAAAAAATGTACCTTTGAGGACTTGGGTATATTTGAACGTATTACCTTATAAACAAACTGTCTAAGCTTTCTACTTTTATTGTTAAGGCTTTTCGTACTGGTATTCTACTCGGTTCACGATCACGTCGAGCGGGGGAGGGGTGCATGTAAAAGCCATTAGTCGTTCTTAGCGCGACCCCACTCTACCCCCTGAAGATTTGCCCTTTGCACGGTCGCGACCTGCTTACACTCGACACGCATGAGGAGCTTGGTTCGCTAGGGACCTTTCAGCGAGTATTTCACCTACAACAAGTTTGTTTTTGCAGGCCTTTGACATTGACAAGGTAAAAGAAGTGTTCTCTTGTGTGATGTTGTGGTTTTAAACTCTTGTGTCCAAAAATTGAATTCTTGTCGAGAATATATATGCCATATATTATTACTATGGAGGGGAATTTTTTTAAATCGTTTTTTTAGATCAAATAAATAATACACAACATCATTTGAGACGTTTCAACTTTATTTTAAATTATTTTCTCCTCTTTAGATATCACTCAGAAGTATAGCTTGGGCTCCCTGTGCTTGAACTTAGTAAGTAAACGATGTTTGTTCCTTATTTTTCTCCTATATACAAACACATCTTTCAAAGTGCTTTTATTAAGGAATGGTTCAGGATTCGGGGTGGTTTGCAAAAGGTTTTAAGCGGAAAGTTGACACAGTCGTTTGTTTGACAACGATCGAAGTCTGCTGCTATGTCACTTTATGTTCCAAATTCGATACCAAATCTCGTGTGGATTTCATTTGCATTTATTTCTTTACTTTCGCTTTGGATTTTTGGGAAAAGTCTTTGTTATTCTCGACCTTATTTGGCTTTGTTGTATATTTGAGTCAGTGAAATTGAGCCGGATTTCTTGACAGATAAGCACTCGAAGACTTAGGCCTCGTTCAAACGAGAACGCAAGTCGATGCAAGTTTAATTTGACTTGAAACTTGCGTCTTCGTTTAAACAACGCTCCACGACGTAAGTCGTCGATGCAAGATATTCAAAAACGTTCAAGGAAAATCAGGTAGCTGAAGGTGAACGAGAAAATTGGTTTTGTTTTTGTTTGAATTATTTGCAGAAGAGAAAATCTGCAGAGTTTCGGACTAAAAACAAGAAAAACAACTTATAAAGTTTGGCAGTGTGACTGTTCAAATGAGGAAAAACTTGCATCAGCTTGCGATCAAATTTGAGCATGCTCAAAGTGCTCGCAAGTAGATGCAAGTAAGCGCAAGTCGATGCAAGTTGGTGTAAAATATAATTTGTTTTAGATTTTATCTCCACAACGATATTGTACTAACATTCTATAAAACATGTGAAAGATGAGTTGATCTCGATTATTTCTTATCGGATTCAGTCATTACAAGATTTTAAAAGCCACTTTAGAGTATCAGAGGCTATTTATATTCTTCTGACTATTGATTATTTTTGGTCTCTCGACAAGTCCAAAATGATCGACCAAAATCGAGTTATAGTCCATTTACTCATTAGAGATTGCGGTAAATTAGATTAATGGACTTCCAAAACACACTGTACTATTTTCAAATGTTTTTTTTCCTGTTACTAAGACATTCCTGATGTAAAAATACTACCAATGCCATCGGACAATTGTGAATAAACAATTCGTGTTTGTGAATAGATATGCTTATCATTTATGCAAACTGATCGAGTGCATACATTAGATGATGGTTGGGACTTGATCAAGTACTAAGACCATGCAGTTATTAATGCAAACTAGACGCACTCGTGCGTTCACTCGTGTCCATGTGAAAGGGAGCCCAAAATCGGCTTGAAAAGGACAAGCTAAGGACATTTAGATTAGCTGCCGCTAGAGTAAGAGCGATTGACATGTTGTCGTTAATAAACATTTTAACAAGACACTCCTCGAAGCGTACACTGGTTGCCTGTAGTTCAACACGCCGCAGTAGTAAAGACCTTTTTTGGATCCGCTATCAAACTAAAGAAATTAAACTTTTGTAAGCTCAACAACTTCAAAAAATAGGAGCTTGTTATCGTCGACCACCGGGTGATGCCGGATCAAACGCTCCGTCCTTATCTGATATTATTGTCAATTTGTCTGTCAGCAGCGTGTTTGCCTTTGTCCTTCTATTATCATGGGCATTGTATATATCTCACATGCAAAAATATTACCTGCGAATATACCAGTTTATTCAACTTCCATATTTCACTATATATCTAAATTGTTTGCTGTAAAGACTTCTACAGCGGTGTTTTTGACACAATAACAAATCGTGTATTTTTTCGTTCATGCTTCAGATGTTTTGAACAGGAATCAAGTTCTCGAGTGATTCGTTATAAATACTTAGGTCGCATCGTACATTCATAGAAATTCGGGCTCAAACGTTTGCAATTTGTGAGTGAGTGAGTGAGTGAACAAAT
Source organism: Telmatactis stephensoni (assembly GCA_029948255.1). NCBI lineage: Eukaryota > Metazoa > Cnidaria > Anthozoa > Actiniaria > Isophelliidae > Telmatactis > Telmatactis stephensoni. The sequence goes on from JALIZF010001510.1 coordinate 311,557, forward strand.
GAGTGAGTGAGTGCATGTGACACATTTGCATATCCTGCCCCCTCACAATAACTCGTGAATTTGTAATCCACGAGTTGAAAATTCCATCGGGGATTGGGCGAGGGGGACTATTTAATTAGGAAACAACGATATGTGAATGGAGAGGAATGAATAATCCAAATGAAAACAATAGATGGCGAAACAAACTAAAGTATAGTTTTCACTGTTTACTGTTTCAGAATCTACAAGTCATTGTCAAAATGAGCTACCTCCACAAACCCCACTCCAAACCCTTAGAACACAGGACACCATTCCAACTTCTGCACGCACATGTTGACGCCCATCCTGACAAAGAAGCCTTTGTCTTCCGTGATGAAAAGATGAACAGAGTGTCTCTCACCTTCCAAGAATATGAGATGAAGTCCCAATTCCTCGCTGCTGCCTTGCTCGAGATAGGTCTGGTACGAGGTGATAGAGTTCTTGTAATGTTACCAACGAATATTGAGTTTGTCCTCTTTCACATGGCTCTAAACAGGATTGGTGCACTTATTTTTCCCTCTGCAGAAGATGCCTTCCCAAATATCAAAAACCTGGCTTGCGTGATTGCTCGGACTGAATCCTTTTCCCCTAACCACCATCAAGCAATGAAGACTACCCAAGCCTTTCTTGAGGGAAATAAGCTGAAAGCGGCCGTGGCGGTCAGCCCTAGCACTGGTCTATTGCATCATGATAAGGTTTACCTCTATGAAAAGCTCTTACAAATGGGCCAGACCAACCCTGACTGTGACAACGCAGTACAAAGAGCTGAAGCTGCCGTCCAGATGGATGATGCAACGTTTGTTCTGTTCACATCGGGAACCACCTCCACCCCTAAACCAATCCAGTATACAAACCATGGGTTCATCAATGGAGCAATTGATGAAACGGTGACTTTTGACAAAGAAACGATTTTTTTCGCCGATTCGCCTTTTGACTGGGTAACCGGATTATGCCTGGGTATTGGCGGTGTCATAGCGAAAGGCTCAACCTTGGTGTCTTTCCCTCCCAAACTTGCATTTCAAGGAGGAATGGTACAAATTATCATGAAAACCATCGTGGAAGAAAGCTGTACCCAAGCATTCTTCGCGTCTTACTTTCTTCACGACATGACGACGTGTAATGAAATTGTTGACATGGATCTGAGTAAGCTGAAATTTGTTCACACTGGTGGTCAGCCAACTGCAGTCACTCTTCTAAAGAAAATCTTCCTACTTTTGCCTCACTTGACGATCATTGATGGCTATGGATCAACAGAGGTGGCCCTAGCATGTAGCCAACAGTTCACAAAGAATAATATCGATACGTCTGAGTATGGAGTATTGGATGTTATGGATGGTTTGGAATTGAAGATAGTAGATGAGGAGGGACAGATTGTATCACTTAATACCAAAGGTATGAAACGACTTAAGGTGATCACCCATGCATTGAGGACAGATTTTTATAGGTGTCGATTGTTTTGAGTCATTTGATAGATTTCCTAAGGGTTCTGTAGGTTCTGAAGCGGTTATTATAGGTAGCATGTGCCTAACTTTCTATTTCATCAGTTTCCATGTTAAGTAATTGTGGTACTAAATAAGATATTAAAGCATATAGATTCGCTATAACGCGCGCTCTGATTGCATGGCCAGAAAACCATGAGCTATATATTTTTTAATGTTGTGTTGTGTTGTGCTCATAGCGTTACCTTCTCTGCCTTCCTCTCACAGGTGAACTGTGTGCACGATCAGCCTGGGTCTCATTTTCTAACTGGGACTTGATGCTAATCGACGATAAGCCAACCAAAGGTCTTGGAAAGAATGGCTTGCACTTCTCAAAGGACGAAGCCTCTCTTGATGAAAATGGAAAGGTCAGACTTCATGGCAGAATGGATGACATGATCAAATGCGGCACTGAATCTATTTCCCCTTATGGCATTGAAGACCTTCTGTTAGAACACCCAGTTATCAAGAGTGTATGCGTTGTGGGTGTTCCTGATCAGCGGATGTTCGAAAAATTATGTGCGTGTATCATCCTGAAGGAAGATAAGCAAAGCAATCAAGAGCATCTTGAAACAGAGATCGACGATTGCTGTACAGAGAAGTGTAAGAGGACGACAAGAGGGTCACTATGGAAACCACGTCATTATATTTTTGTTGATAGTTTGCCACTTACCAGAACTGGTAAGTTAAGTAGAAGGCTGGTTCGAGAAATGGTTGTCAAAAAACTGGGACTCTGAACAATGTCCTTGGCTATTTGGCCATTAATATCTGTAATGTGGAGAACTATATATTATCACCATTACTTATTTAGTAATTTACGTAGGGACTGCTCATTATTTATGCTAGGGGACGTGCTGAAGGACAAAATTTGAAAAATATAAAACAATTCATTGCCCCCCTCTCCAACCATTTTCCTCGAGTTCTTATAAAGGAGTTCAAACTTTTGTATTAATTTCTTTACTATTAAACGAGATATTAAACTTTTTGACACACTGGTTTTTCCAATCATCCAGCTGTATGGGAGCGTGATTTTAGGGATCAAAACCAAAAATGCTTATCATCAAGAGACCGACGGGAACATGAACATATATATGAACTTCTAAATGGCAAAAGTTTTCTGTCAATTCAAAAGAAAGTATATTTTGAGGACTACCTAAGTCATGTCACTAAGCCTAGTGATGATGTTGTTGTTGATGATGATGATAATGATGATGATGATGATGATGATGATGATTATGGTAGTGGGGAACATGATGGTGATGAATATAGTGACAATGGAGATGATAAGAAACGATGACATGCCCATTAGTAATGACTGCTGTGACATATGTTTATAACTATGATCAGAAACACATAAGGGAGTTGAAACGTGTAACACGGGTTCCATGCTCCGGAATATTCAAATTATGCAAATGAGGCAAAGGCGCTTTTTGACCATATTTGGAAAATGAAAACTTGGCCAAAAATATATTTATTTTGTAGCTTTTATTTGTAATTTTTCGATCATTATTAAAGTATATTTTACATTTTTGATGACTTTGGACATCCTAAAGTGCAACTTCGTACTCTGAAAAGAAAGTTTACGATCAGCTCCAAATGTTGAGTTCTCAAGGCAAACAGTAATTTTATCGCTCTTTCAGCTACTTTAAACACATTCAGAACAAACAAATAAACAACGTATCTAGTGTCTACCTAAGCGCTTCTATTTATTTGAATATTTTTAAATAATGACTGTCTGTTTACAAGTATAAAATCTCTGTAAAATTACTTCATATTCGAGGTTACGATTCAAGCGTTTCCTTACCAGAAAATTGCCCTGGCATGGCCTCCGAGTCTTCACAATTTAGTCAGTTACCTTGAAATAAAATTCTGTTTCGTTTTGAACATGATTTGATCACTATAAGCTGCTGGAAAGTGAGCAACATGTAGATGGGGAAATTGTTCCGCCATTTTTGAAGGTCATATCATTACCAAATATGGTCATAAAACGCTTGTTTTGCTCATTTGAATATTCCGGAGCATGGAACCAAAGAAATGTACTGTTGTTACACGTTTCAACCCCTTATGCTATGATATTATAAATATGTATTTTGTTCATTTTACTGCTCTTTAGGAAAAGAAATATACTCCTCTCTAAACTCTCATTATTGTCTTACATTCCTTATTAGTTTTTCAAGACCGACATGTAATTTCAATACCCCTACTTCCTTCTGTCCAATTTTTTTATGCTCCCCTTCATTTCCCTTCAGCCTCAGATACAAATAGTGAACAGCACATTCGATCTACTTTTGGCTTAAATAGCATTTTTTTTATAATTCCTTATTTCGTTTAATTCTCTTTATTTTTTTCTTCTCGTATTAACGCATAATTTAGGAGGGCTTACTGTAAAATGCTGGGCAACCAGTACATGTCAGTCAGTTAAATAAAGTTATCATTAGCATTATTGTTATTAACATTCCAAACCAAACCAGACCCAACCCACCTAACCCAAGCCAACCCAAACCAATCCAAACCAAATAAATAAATAAACAGCCGCAAAGAATTCAGTCGTCCAGTTCGTGATGATGGTTATCTTTTGTTATTATTTTTGTTATTCGTTTGTCTTTTCACTCTTCCAAGACCTTTAGCCAAGTATTTGTATTTCTGTGAGTATTTTGGATTTGTGTTTGTTTGTTTGTGCTTCTTAGCTTGACGAGTTTTTCTTCCTCAAAGGATTTTCGAGTCCAGTCCTCCTCCTCCTCATTATCATTATTACAGAAATTCTTCGTCACAGGGACATTGCACATCGCGTCAATGGGCCCAGAGTCTAGACGTCCACTGTCCACTCCATTTTCAATTTTAGCTTGTGTCATTATTGGAAAACCGCCACTATTGTTTATTGCAGCGCCATAAGACTCATCAAGAACTTAGTGATCAGGTAGGACATCCTTTCTACATACTGGTAGCGGTTTATTTGCTAACATTTTGACAAAGTCTCTGAAGATAAGTCAAAGACCCCTGATAAACGAAGACGCCAATTTCAAGGTAGTTTTTACATTTGTGAACACCATTTTGAAAACACTAACCACAGTGTCTCGTTACACTCCAATGTCTCGTGACGCAACTAATTATAATGTGTAAGGGAGAATTTCTTCTTTCAAATTATTAATCAAAATATGACTTCTTCTTTGGAATGTAACATATACAATTAATACATTTAATACAGATCAGCCACAGGGAGCCCGGCTTGGTGACGTTATAATGAAAACAAAACGATCACGTTACAGATGAAAATCTGTTAATGCCATTACAATAATATTCCAGGCGCCAATCTGTCTGGCCCGTAATGTAACACCGGCTTGAATGTAACGCAATAGTGTAAAATGCCCCCGTAAGAAGAGAGAAAGAAGAGATTCTCTCCTTCTCTCTACTCTAGCGCGTGCGTTACATCTAGCCGTTAATTATTTGAATTTGAACATATTCAATTACACGTCACGTTCAGGCCGGTGTTACATTACGGACCAGATAGACTGGCGCTTGGAATATTGTTATTACACTTCAAATATACGATCAAACTTTTTATTCTAAACATGTTTCGGCATTTCACATGCCATCTTCAGTAGACTAAAGATATGATTACAAAATTTCATAGACCTAGTTATATATCTCTTTTCGCAAATTCAATTTTTCTGTGTTAATCCACCCAGTTTTCATTCCTGTCATTCTCCAATTTCATTCTCTTTAAAGCTGAAAGGATTGAACTTAAAAGATGATAATAATACAACTTTCTTAAATGCAGCCCCAACTAAAATAAAATGGAATGCCGATATTGAAAAAGAATTTATATCCACACTTCAAACTAATACCACTAAACAGGCTTTTCAAAATCTAGATTTTTCATTATCAAATAACAATTGTGTTGATAAGATTGTAGAAAATTTTACTTCTATTATCATCAATGTAGCTCAAGGTTCTGTTCGAAGACCTGTGGATAGAAATTTCAAAACGAAAAAGGGAAAAAAGAAAAAAAAGTGCCAAGAGTGGTATGATAAATCTTGCTGGGAACTTAAAAAAGAAGTAATCCGAATAAGTAAACTATTGCTTCGTTCTCCAAAAGATCCCTTTTTACGTAGCAGTTTTACCACAAAAAAGAAAGAATACAAAAAGTTAATTAAACACAAAAAATACATTTTCAAAAATGACATTTTAAATAAAATCCAAATTTTAGAATCAGGAGATCCAAAAGAATACTGGTCTCTAATTAAAAAGTTAAGACAATTTTCTAAACAAAATACTCGAAATGAACCCCCTATTAATTCTCAAGAATGGTTCTCGTATTTTGAAAATTTAAATAGTACAATTCCCATTACTGACGATCCATTTGATAAAGGAATTGATTTTTTTGTTTCAAATATTAAAACATTTGCAACATCGAGTAATGATATCTTAGACAGACCATTTACAGCTGATGAACTTATTAAATTAAGCAAAAAACTTAAAAACAATAAAGCTTCAGGCATTGACTCCATAAGCAATGAAATGATTAAATGTTGCATAAATACCCATAGCAAATCTTTTGAAAAACTGTTTAATACAGTTATGCATTCAGGTAAATTCCCTCAACGTTGGAATGATGGAATTATTTCACCAATTTTTAAAGCTGGAGCAAATGATGACCCCAATAATTATAGAGGCATAACAGTCAATAGTTGTTTGGGAAAATTTTTTACGTTAGCTTTAAATTCTCGATTAACTGGTTTTTTAGAATTGAATAACATTATCAATCCAAATCAAATCGGATTCCGTGCATCATATAGGACTGCAGATCATATTTTTTGTAATTAAAACTTTAACAGATTCCTATTTCAAAGAAGGAAAGAAAATGTATGCTTGCTTTGTTGACTTTCGGAAAGCATATGATTCGATCTGGAGAAATGGTCTGTTTTATAAACTTATTAAATTAGGTGTAAGCAAACAGTTTCTTTCATTAATCATTCATATGTACCAAAATATAAAATGTTGTGTTAAAACAACAGAAGGTATAACTAGTTTTTTTGATTCAGTTATAGGAGTAAAACAAGGATGCAACTTAAGCCCTAATCTTTTCAATATTTTTGTAAATGATATTCCTCATATATTTGATCAAAACTGTGACCCAGTGATATTAGGGAATACTAGCACCAACTGCTTATTATATGCAGATGACTTAGTTTTACTATCGGAGAGTGCAGAAGGGTTGCAGAATTGTTTAAATACATTATATCAATATTCAAAAAAATGGAAACTTAATATAAATACAAAGAAAACGAAATCAATGGTGTTTAATAAAGCAGGTCATAAAAAAGAAGTTAACTGCACTTTTGGAAATGAAAAAATTCCTACAGTTTTCTCTTTTACTTATCTGGGAACAACTTTAACTCCTTCAGGTTCTTTTGCCGTAAACCAGGAAAACGCTTACAACAAAGGTCTCAGAGTTGTTTTCAGTATTTTAAAAGATTTTAATCCACAAAATGGTACCTCTATTCAATTACTTTTGAAATTATTTGACACTCTCGTACGTCCGGTTTTACTCTATAATAGTGAAGTATGGGGAGGATATATAAAGAATATTAATTCTTTTTCAAAGTTTAAAGACAATATATTTACAGCTAATCTAATAAGTGAAAAGCTACATCTCAAAATGTGCAAAATGATTCTTGGTGTTAATTCAAAAACCACAACATTGGCAGTTAGAGCAGAATTAAATCGTTTCCCTTTACATATTTCTATCTATATCTCAATGATCAACTTTTTCACTCATTTGATTAGTCATCAAGAAAATCCCATTCTTTCACAAGCATTACGAATTTCTAAAAATTTGAATGATAGTGGACATTTTTCTTGGTATACTACTTTATCCTATTTAGTAAAATTAGGTCAATTTAATTTAATGGAAATTCATGACAAATCATTTACCAGACAATTTAGTACTTTTCTCAAAAACATTTACATGAGTGACTGGGAAAAAGAAACAGGGAGAATAAGATCAGGGGAAATTAAATCAAAAGTAGAATTATTTTTAAGTGTAAAATACAAACCTCATTTTGAGGAATATTTAGATATGATCAAAGATTTTAAAGTACGATCATCCGTTTCAAAGTTTAGAATGTCTGCCCATAGCTTCCCAATTGAAAAAGGGAGACATTTGAATATTGAAAGGGATAAAAGGAAATGTGACATTTGTGAAAGTGGAGAAATTGGCGATGAATTTCACTATTTTTTCAAATGTTCCAACAATAATTTTATTGAAATTAGAAAACAATTCATGAATAAGATATTAGAAACAAACTCAATTTTTGAGATGTTTGATTACCAAAATGTATTTAAATATATAGTAAATATGAAGGATAAAAATATAATAAAAATAAGTAGTCAATATATATACGAACTACTAGAATGCTATAGGTTAGTTAAATTAGTTACAAATACAAAATGAATATAATTATTATTGTATTACTTACAGTTACTGTTAATATTTTAAATATATATCTATTTATATATACAAATAGAACTAATTTCAAATAGGGATATCAAACTCAATATAGATTTGAATCAGACCTGAAGTTAGATGATATACTTATATATATTTAGATATATATATACACTCGATTGCAGAAAGGTTGTAGTCTACATTTTACACAAATATCTAATTTATTCAGTATACTAATGAGATGCAATTTGTAAATACGCGATCACAACACCCAAAATATAGTTCTAGAATATCTGCTAGAGTTTAGAAAGACTACAAATATATTTTGACAATCATTGCATGCAAGCAATGCCGATTTAAGCAGTATTTTGGGTTTTGCATCTCATTAGATATTTGTATATTTGTGTATTTGCAGACTACAACCTTTCTGCAATCGAGTGTATATATATATTTAGAAATATGCATTTATTCTCTGTTGTTGTTGTTTTATTTAATTATTGGACCATACTCATGTATGAAAATACCAAAGTACCAATAATAAAGTTATTGCTGGGAGCGAAGCGAGCAGCAACACTATTCTTGGTGTGGGATTCCTGTGCGATTTATGACGTCACCTTAATATTGATCCACGAACTCGATTTTTATGTACGGTGGCATGTTCATGGCGAACCTTGACGTCACAGGGATGAATTGGGATTCCTGTGCGATTCCATTCGAGAGGTTTTATGTTTCTCGAAGTATAAATGAGGGTCACAAAATGCTAAGTGATATTTTTTCGAGAGGGCAATGTTCTGTTACGGGTCATTTTGCGTATTACTGTTCGAATCGAAGCTCGTCTACGGGCCGAATCAATTCAAGCCAAGATAATAAGTATGAAGTGAGGTCGCGCTGAGACTCTGCAATATATTTGGTTACCCCATGAAAGAAAATTTTAAACTTTGTATGTGATGGAATTGTATTTATCATTCGTTTAATCTAAAGCGTCAAATACAGTAGACAATGCGGTATCTTTGACCGTGATGCAACGTACAACTAGCTTTTTAAAATCAGTTAGTTTTATAATCATTGCCAACGCTAGCCGTTTGTGATTGTTTGAAAAATTGCTTTTACTCAGTGCTAAATATTTTGAACTGTGTGTGTCCGACACTGATCCTGGAGAATTATGTTTTGTAGTTCAACATTGAAGGTCAACTAGCAGTGTTCGTCACACAACGCACAAGAGATAGACAAGAAACATTTGATATATCAGAGAAAGCGGTGTACTTTCGTGAGTTTTAGGGGAACAGTTCTGCTAACGTGGATACACCAGCTGTTTTCTGCTCGCAGCACTTCACTTTCTATTAGAAATGGCTAGTTGTATTGTATTGTATTGTATTGTATATATATAGTACGTAACCTGATATACTATGAATGACAACTAAATGATAACATAATAAAGGCACCAGACAAAACAATTAACCACTGAAGGCTGATTTGAAATGTTGTAGTTGTTTGTTTAATTCTGGTTTAAGTTTATTAATATAAAAAGCTTCCTTTATTTTTAAAATGAAGGAAGATTTAGCAGAATCTAAAATTTTGAAACAATCTAAAGAGTATGCTGCCCTACAGGTCGGGGAGGAAGAAAGATGTTTGAAAATATGTGAGTTTTTGTCCGTTATAGTGTGCTCTTTAATCCTGGTTGATAGATGGCGAGACGTTTCGCCCAGATATCTGGCATTATTTTTAATATCTGGGCGAAACGTCTCGCCATCTATCAACCAGGATTAAAGAGCACACTATAACGGACAAAAACTCACATATTTTCAAACATCTTTCTTCCTCCCCGACCTGTAGGGCAGCATACTCTTTAGATTGTTTCAAAATTTTAGATTCTGCTAAATCTTCCTTCATTTTAAAAATAAAGGAAGCTTTTTATATTAATAAACTTAAACCAGAATTAAACAAACAACTACAACATTTCAAATCAGCCTTCAGTGGTTAATTGTTTTGTCTGGTGCCTTTATTATGTTATCATTTAGTTGTCATTCATAGTATATCAGGTTACGTACTATATATATAACTAGGTCTATGAAATTTTGTAATCATATCTTTAGTCTACTGAAGATGGCATGTGAAATGCCGAAACATGTTTAGAATAAAAAGTTTGATCGTATATTTGAAGTGTATTGCAAGTTTGGTGCTACTACGCTCATTTGGAAATATTGTTATTGTTATTGTTAATGGCAATAACAGATTGTCATCTGTAACGTGATCGTTTTGTTTTCATTATAACGTCACCAAGCCGGGCTCCCTGTGGATCAGCCTGCATAGGTCGCTTTGCTTCGCGGGTCGGCAGAATACTAAATGTTTAATAGTCAAGTTACGAAATATGACCTTTTTGGAATCTGCTCAAACACAAAATCCGCTTTCATTGCTTTTGAACCCTTCGCCTCCACGGACCCACTCATGCAGAAAGTGAAACACGCAGCGGCAGAAAACAAATCAAATCAAAACAAGGATTTAACGTTAGTATTAGGTACCGATTGGCCGTATACAAGCTAGAAAACAAAGAAACTATAATGTAGGACGAATATAAAATCCTCCATCGGGGATTGGGGGAGGGAGCTAGTTAGGAAACAACGATATGTGAATGGAGAGGAATGAATAATCAAAGTGAAATGATGACGGTTTTTATATACAAACAAACTAAAGTATAGTTTCACTGTTTACTCTTTCAGAATCTACAAGTCATTGTCAAAATGAGCTACCTTCACAAACCCCATTCCAAACCCTTAGATCACAGGACACCATTCCAACTTCTCCACGCACATGTTGACGCCCATCCTGACAAAGAAGCCTTTGTCTTCCGTGATGAAAAGATGAACAGAGTGTCTCTCACCTTCCATGAATATGAGATGAAGTCCCGATTTCTCGCTGCTGCCTTGCTCGAGATAGGCCTGGTACGAGGTGATAGAGTTCTTGTGATGTTACCAACGAATATTGAGTTTGTCCTCTTTCACATGGCTCTAAACAGGATTGGCGCGATTTTTGTTGCCTCTGGAGAAGATGCCTTCCCAAATATCAAAAACCTGGCTTGCGTGATTGCTCGGACTGAATCCATTACGCCTAACCACCACCAAGCAATGAAGACTACCCAAGCCTTTCTTGAGGGAAATAAGCTGAAAGCGGCCGTGGCGGTCAGCCCTAGTACTGGTCCATTGGATCATGATAAGGTTTACCTCTATGAAAAGCTCTTACAAATGGGTCAGACCAACCCTGACTGTTATAACGCAGTACAAAGTGCTGAAACTGCCGTCCAGATGGATGATGCAGCGCTTGTTCTGTTCACAACGGGAACCACCTCCACCCCTAAACCAATCCAGTATACAAACCATGGGTTCATCAATGGACCACTTGCAGATATAACAGCGGCAACTGTTGACAAACAAACGATTTTTTTCGCCGATTTGCCTTTTGACTGGGTAGGCGGATTATACCTGGGTATTGTCAGTGTCATAGCGAAAGGCTTAACCTTTGTGTCTTTCCCTCCCAAACTTGCATTTCAAGGAGGAATGGTACAAATTATCATGAACACCATCGTGGAAGAAAGCTGTACCCATGCCTTCTTCGCGTCTTACTTTCTTCACGATATGACGACGTGTAATGAAATTGTTGACATGGATCTGAGTAAGCTGAAATTTGTTGTAATTGGTGGTCAGCCAACTGCAGTCGCTCTTCTAAAGAAAATCTTCCTACTTATGCCTCAGTTGACGATCATCAGTTGCTATGGATCAACAGAGATGAACCTAGTCGGTAGCCAACAGTTCACAAAGAATAATATCGATACGTCTGAGTATGGAATATTGGAAGTTATAGATGGTTCGGAATTGAAGATAGTAGATGAGGAGGGACAGATTGTACCACTTAATACCAAAGGTATGAAACGACTTAAGGTGATCACCCATTGAGGACAGATTTTTATAGTTGTCGATTACTTTGAATCATTTGATAGATTTCCTAAGGCTTCTGTAGGTTCTAAAGCGGTTGTTATAGGTAGCATGTACCTAACTTTCTGTTTCATCAGTTTCCATGTTAATATAGAATAAGTATTTGTGGTATTAAATAATTTTAAAGCATAGATTCGCTATAAGGCGCGCTCCGATTGGCTAGAAAACTACGACCTATTTGCCCATATGCTGCACCGCGCGCATTATCTTCGTCATCGTATCGTCCAATTCACATTGTTCGTTTTCAAGATGGCGACACATATAACCCACACTTTGAATGGCTGAAAAAAGTATGAACTATTTCGACATGGGCTACATTGCTCCGGATTTAACTTTCTAGGCTCGGATATAAATCAATTAGATAACAGAAAGCCGCTTGCCCATATCGCGTTATAGACGCACTTGAGAAAATATAAAGAACTCTTAACGGACTAGAGTCCCACTCGGCTTCGCCTTGTGCCGTTAATAAATCGTTCTTTGTATTTTCTCTTGTGCGTCTATATCGCCATGGGCGTGCGGTTTGTGTTGCCTAATTGCGATAAATATATTAGATTGGATTGTATTGTATTGGAGAATGGATTGTATTGGAGAATGGATTGTATTGGAGAATGGATTGTATTGGAGAATGGATTGTATTGGAGAATGGATTGTATTGGAGAATGGATTGTATTGGAGAATGGATTGTATTGGAGATTGGATTGGATTGGATTGGATTGGATTGGATTGGATTGGATTGGATTGGATTGGATTGGATTGGATTGGATTGGATTGGATTGGATTGGATTGGATTGGATTGGATTGGATTGGATTGGATTGGATTGGATTGGATTGGATTGGATTGGATTGGATTGGATTGGATTGGATTGGATTGGATTGGATTGGATTGGATTGGATTGGATTGGATTGGATTGGATTGGATTGGATTGGATTGGATTGGATTGGATTGGATTGGATTGGATTGGATTGGATTGGATTGGATTGGATTGGATTGGATTGGATTGGATTGGATTGGATTGGATTGGATTGGATTGGATTGGATTGGATTGGATTGGATTGGATTGGATTGGATTGGATTGGATTGGATTGGATTGGATTGGATTGGATTGGATTGGATTGGATTGGATTGGATTGGATTGGATTGGATTGGATTGGATTGGATTGGATTGGATTGGATTGGATTGGACATGGTTGTTAATTATTAGCAACAATGGCTAGGAGTCGGAAGTTGCTCATGTGTCCATAGCGTTACTTTGTCTGTATTCGTCTTACAGGTGAACTGTGTGCACGATCAGCCTGGGTCTCATTTTCTAACTGGGACTTGATGCTAATCGACGATAAGCCAACAACACGTCTTGGAAAGAATGGCTGGCATTTCTCAAAGGACGCTGCCTCTCTTGATAAAAATGGAAAGGTCAGACTTCATGGCAGAATGGATGACATGATCAAATGCGGCACTGAATCTATCTCTCCTTATGGCATTGAAGACCTTCTGTTGAGACACCCAGTTATCAAGAATGTATGCGTTGTGGGTGTTCCTGATGAGCGGTTGTTCGAAAAATTATGTGCGTGTATCATCGTGAAGGAAGACAACCAAAGCAATCAAGAGCATCTTGAAAACGAGATCGACGATTGGTGTACGGAGAAGTGTAAGAGGACGACAAGAGGGTCACTATGGAAACCACGTCATTATATTTTTGTTGATAGTTTTCCACTTACCAGAACTGGTAAGTTAAGTAGAAGGCTGGTTCGAGAAATGGCCGTGAAAAAACTGGGACTCTGAACAATGTCCTTGACTATTTGGCCATTAATATCTGTAATATGGATAACTATATATTATCACCATTACTTATTTAGTAATTTACGTGGGGACTGCTCATTATTTATGCTAGGGGACGGGCTGAAGGACAAAAATTGAAAATTATAAAACAATTCACTGCCCCCTCTCCAACCATTTTCCTCGAGTTCTTATATAGAATTCAAACTTTTTTATTAATTTCTTTACTATTAAACGAGATATTAAACTTTTTGACATGCTCGTTTTTCCAATCATCCAGCTGTACGGGAGCGTGGTTTTAGGGATCAAAACCAAAAATGCTAATCATCAAGAGACCGACGGAAGTTGTTCATATGAAATTCTAAAATGGCAAGAGTTTTCTGTCAGTTCAAAAGAAAGTATATTTTGAGGACTACCTAAGTCACGTCACCAAGCCTAATGATGATGTTGATGATGATGAACTTGGTGATGATGAATATAGTGACAATGGAGATGATAAAGAACGATGACATGCCCATTAGTAATGGTTCCTGTGAGATGTTTATAATTATGATATTATAAATATGTATTTTGTTCGTTTTATTGCTCTTTAGGAAAAGAAATATACTCCTCTTTAAACTATCATTATTGTCTTTGATTCCTTATTAGTTTTTGAAGACCGAAATAAAATTTCAACACCCCTACTTCCTTCTGTCCAATATTTTTATGCTCCCCTTTATTTTCCTTCAGCCTCAGATGTAAATAGTGAACAATCTTTTGATCTGTTTTTGGCTTGAATAGCATTTTTTATAATCCCTTATTTCCTTGGATTTTCTTTAAGTTCTCAGTTCTTCTCGTATTAACGCATAATTTAGGAGGGCTTAATGTAAACTGCTGGGCAACCAGTACATGTCAGTCAGTCAACTGTTTTATCATTAGCATTATTGTTATCAACATTTCCAACCCAACCGCCAAGCCAACCCAAACCAACCCAACCCAAATAAATAAATAAACAGCCGCAAAGAATTCAGTCGTCCAGTTCGTGACGATGTGGTTATCTTTTGTTATTATTTTTGTTATTCGTTTGTCTTTTCACTCTTCCAAGACCTTTAGCCAAGTATTTGTATTTCTGTGAGTATTTTGGATTTGTGTTTGTTTGTTTGTGCTTCTTAGCTTGACGAGTTTTTCTTCTTCAAAGGATTTTCGAGTCCAGTCCTCCTCCTCCTGATTATCATTATTACAGAAATTCTTCGTCACAGGGACATTGCACATCACGTCAATGGGCCCAGAGTCTAGACGTCCACTGTCCACTCCATATTCAATTTTAGCTTGTGTCATGACCTCTCGTGTTTTATTATTGGAAAACCGCCACTATTGTTTATTGCAGCGTCTTAAGACTCATCAAGAACTTGGTGATCACGTAGGACATCCTTTCTACATACTGGTAGCGGTTTATTTGCTAACATTTTGACAAAGTCTCCGAAGATAAGTCAAAGACCCCTGATAAACGAAGACGCCAATTTCAAGGTAGTTTTAACATTTGTGATCACCATTTTGAAAACACTAACCACAGTGTCTCGTTACACTCCAATGTCTCGTGACATTAGTCTCATGACTAATGTGTATAAGGGAGAATTTCTTCTTTCCTGTAGATGATGTGTTATGTGATCCTGAGAATGGTCAAACTGCACTAAAATATGACTTCTTTGAAATGCAACATATACAATTAATACATTTAATACAGATCAAACCTGCATAGGTCGCTTTGCTTGCAGAATATACCAAATGTTTAATAGTCAAGTTACGAATTATCAATTAGACAACAGAAAGCCGCCCGCGTAAGAGTGGCACGAGGCGTAGCCGAGTGCGACTCTAGTTAATTTGTTAAGACTTCTTTATATTTTCTCAAGTGCGTCTATAACGCAATGGGCAAGCGGCTTTCTGTTGTCTAATTGATTTATAACAGAGCCTAGAACGTTAGAAACGGAGCCGTGCAGCCCATGGGGAAATAGTTCATAGACTTTTCAACCAATCAGAGCGCGCGTTATATGTGTCGCCATCTTAAAAACGAGCGACTTGAAAAAGATGATGACGAAGATAGTACGCGCGCCGTGCAGCCCATGGGCAAATAGTTGATAGCTTTCTGGCCAATCAGAGCGCGCGTAAGATTGTAGCTATGTTATAAATATGCTTCACTTGCCACATACAAAGGATCTATAACGAGGTTATGTGCTAAAACTTTTGTCTTGTTAGGAATGACTGAGCTTTATGCACGTAGCCTTGTCTTGATACTTTTGTAAGTGCATCCCGGAAGTCGGCTATTCGTCTATTGACCTTTTTGGAATCTGCTGAAACACAAAATCCGCTTTCATTGTTTTTGAACCCTTCGCCTCCACGGACTCACTCATTCCGAAACTGAAACGAGCAGCGGCAGAAAACAAATCAAATCAAAAGAAGGGTTTAACGCAAGAGACCATAATACTAAGAGAGCGAAGCTCAGTATTGATGTCTGTGCCATGTTCGTGGCGGCTAAGGCTATTTTTAGTAACTTCGCCATCGCGCGCGCAAGGCTCTTAAACAATAGAATTCAAACGGTCCCGTCCGCGCGCACGTCAAAAAATCAAATTCTATTGGTTGAGGGACTTGCGCGCGCGATGGCGAAGTTACTAAAAATAGCCTTAGCCGCCACGAACATGGCACAGACATCAATACTGAGCTTCGCTCTCTTAGTATTATGGTCTCTTGTTTAACGTTAGTATTAGGTACCAATTGGCCGTATACAAGCTAGAAAACAAAGAAATATAATGTAGGACGAATATAAAAATTCTATCGGGGATTGGGGGAGGGGGCTAGCGTAGGAAACAACGATATGTGAATAGAGAGGAATAAAAAATCCAAGTGAAAACAATAGATAGCGTGGAACAAAGTAAAGTATAGTTTTCACTGTTTACTCTTTCAGAATCTACAAGTCATTGTCACAATGAGTTACCTCCACAAACCCCATTCCAAACCCTTAGAACACAGGACACCATTCCAACTTCTACAAGCACATGTTGACGCCCATCCTGAAAAGGAAGCCTTTGTCTTCCGTGATGAAAAGATGAACAGAGTGTCTCTTACCTTCCAAGAATATGAGATGAAGTCCCGATTCCTCGCTGCTGCCTTGCTCGAGATAGGTCTGGGACGAGGTGATAGAGTTCTTGTAATGTTACCAACGAATATTGAGTTTGTCCTCTTTCACATGGCTCTAAACAGGATTGGTGCACTTATGTTTCCCTCTGGAGAAGATGCCTTCCCAAATATCAAAAACCTGGCTTGCGTGATTGCTCGGACTGAATCCAGTACGCCTAACCACCATCAAGCAATGAAGACTACCCAAGCCTTTCTTGAGGGAAATAAGCTGAAAGCGGCCGTGGCGGTCAGCCCTAGTACTGGTCTATTGGATCATGATAAGGTTTACCTCTATGAAAAGCTCTTACAAATGGGCCAGGCCAACCCTGACTATGATAACGCAGTACAAAGAGCTGAAGCTGCCGTCCAGATGGATGATGCAGCGTTTGTTCTGTTCACATCGGGAACCACCTCCACCCCTAAACCAATCCAGTATACAAACCATGGGTTCATCAATGGAGCACGCGTAGATAAAACAGCGTCGACATTTGATGAAACGATTTTTTTCGCCGATTTGCCTTTTGACTGGGCAGGCGGATTTTACATTGGTATTGGCGGTGTTATAGCGAAAGGCTCAACCTTGGTGTCTTTCCCTCCCAAACTTGCATTTCAAGGAGGAATGGTACAAACTATCATGAAGATCATCGTGGAAGAAAGCTGTACCCATGCTTTCTTCACGTCTTACTTTCTTCACGACATGACGACGTGTAATGAAATTGTTGACATGGATCTGAGTAAGCTGAAATTTGTTTACACTGGTGGTCAGCCAACTGCAGTCACTCTTCTAAAGAAAATCTTCCTACTTTTGCCTCAGTTGACTATCATCAATGGCTATGGATCAACAGAGGTGGCCCTAGCATGTAGCCAACAGTTCACAAAGAATAATATCGATACGTCTGAGTATGGAGTATTGGATGTTATGGATGGTTTGGAATTGAAGATAGTAGATGAGGAGGGACAGATTGTACCACATAATACCAAAGGTATGAAACGACTTAAGGTGATCACCAATTGAGGACAGATTTTTATAGGTGTCGATTGTTTTGAGTCATTTGATAGATTTCCTAAGGGTTCTGTAGGTTCTGAAGCGGTTATTATAGGTAGCATGTACCTAACTTTCTATTTCATCAGTTTCCATGTTAAGTAATTGTGGTACTAAATAAGATATTAAAGCATATAGATTCGCTATAACGCGCGCTCTGATTGCATGGCCAGAAAACCATGAGCTATATATTTTTTAATGTTGTGTTGTGTTGTGTTGTGTTGTGTTGTGTTGTGTTGTGTTGTGTTGTGTTGTGTTGTGTTGTGTTGTGTTGTGTTGTGTTGTGTTGTGTTGTATTGTATTGTATTACGACATGGGTGTTAATTATTAGCAACCATGGCTAGGAGTCGGGAGTTGCTCATAGCGTTACTTTGTCTGTCTTCCTCTCACAGGTGAACTGTGTGCACGATCAGCCTGGGTCTCATTTTCTAACTGGGACTTGATGCTAATCGACGATAAGCCAACCACAGGTCTTGGAAAGAATGGCTGGCACTTCTCAAAGGATGCAGCCTCTCTTGATGAAAATGGAAAGCTCAGACTTCATGGCAGAATGGATGACATGATCAAATGCGGCACTGAATCTATCTCCCCTTATGGCATTGAAGACCTTTTGTTGGAACACCCTGATGTCAAGAATGTATGCGTTGTCGGTGTTCCTGATGAGCGATTGTTCGAAAAATTATGTGCGTGTATCATCCTGAAGGAAGACAACCAAAGCAATCAAGAGCATCTTGAAACAGAGATCGACGATTGGTGTACAGAGAAGTGTAAAAGGACGACAAGAGGGTCACTATGGAAACCACATCATTATATTTTTGTGGATAGTTTTCCACTTAGCAAGTTTGGTAAGTTGAGCAGGAGACTGGTTCGAGAAATGGCCGTCAAAAAACTGGGTATCTGAACAGTTTTTAAACAACGTATAAAGTCAAGTGTTTATTCTTCCTAGCTTTTTTGTATTTTTTTTATCCATTAAGACCAGTTCAGTATTGAGTACTGTATTTACGTGTTGGGGGAGGGGAGGGTCAGAAAATGGTTGCGTATGTACTGCGCCGCGGCTCAGACCGGAGATCTAAACTGATACCAAACAAACTAGGAACAATCTTGAACAATTCCTTTATAGGCCGATTGACCAGCCAGTTCATGGAACAACAAATTAAAGGAACGTTGACTTATCATGACTTAAATTAGAATGAGAACTACAATTTTTTGACCTTAAATATTGATTTTTGAAGACTTTAGCCGGCCATTTTTATAGTGTTTTGTTAATAGTTTTAATTGTGTATTGTCATGTGATAAGTGTAGTTTAGCCTTGCTATTTATCTCATTAAACATCATCATCATCATCATTACTATTATCTGAAGTATTGAAGCCCATGCAGGCGGTGAGATTTTTAAGCCCAAATTATTACCAATAATTTGTTAAAGTGGGCACATGCCCCGATGAACTACAGTGGAATGCATGTGATACATGTAACAATGATACAGATCTGTTTAATCATTTTAATCGCATACATAATTCCATGGGTTGGGTATGGTCATGGGGCTGGTGCACGGATGCACACCTGTATAGTAGGCCATGGGATTTCCTCAATACTTCCTAGACTGTTTGGCAACACTGTTATAAATAGGCTCTGTACCGCATGGCCAGCCAATTAAGGCAAGCGATACGCCAGTGCACTACAGTGTGCTGGATCCTGTATCAACAAGATCAACAGACTAGATATTTTGCTATAGCCCCCTTTTAGACATCAACAGCATAATGACTAAGTAACTATGCCACAACCAACTAAGGCAAGCATCAAAGTCTGCTGCAAGCCTCGTCTTAGGGCTTATTATTATTATTGTTATTATTATTATTATTGTTATCATTATTGTTGTTGTTGTTGTTGTTTTTGTTGTTTACTATCACTGACACTGCATAACTTTTGCCTACAACTGTCGCATGCAACCTGCTTACAACTTTACGTACGGCGGTCTAATTTATATGCACACAACGTTAAAGCTGACTGCTCAAATTCGCGCGCAACTTGAAAATTTTTACTAATTCATTATAAAACAACAAATGTATCAGTGCTAAAAAGCGGGGAAACATTGATTTCGATTCCTGGTTTACCATATAGGCCACGTTCGAGATATCAAGATTCCTAGCATGATAGCGAGGCTCACAGGAGTAAACTGCCGAAATAACCACCTAGCAGAAAGAGAATATTAAAGTGTATACAATATTGGAAATTATGTAGAAATTAATTAGTAGAAACTAGTTTTCTGACCTAAAATCACGAATAACGTGTCGCTTTTTATTCTAATCATTAATTAATGACCTTTCGATCCAGTGACATTATTTATGATTTTAGGTCAGAAATCAAATTTCTACTAATTTCTACATAATTTCCAATATGGTATACATATGAAACTATATCTTGGAAATCTTGGATAGGTTTGGAAACGTGCGCATGCGCTCTTCAGGAAAAACGCGTAATCTGTTGCGAAACGAATTGTACTTGGTGTACAATTGCGAGACAAGCCGTTAGCAGGGCCTTTATTTATAACAAAACCTCTTTTTTTTTAGGGAACAGAATCCTTAGACCTGGTAAAACGTCCGTACAAATGTTCGATTTCTGACCTATTTCTGATAGACACAGCTATAAAAGGAGCACAAGAGTTGTTATGCACGTGGTTGTTTATGAACATAATTTCCCATTAAATTCTGTATTCAGGCTAATGGAGGTTGAATGGTCGGCTTTAAGTATAGTTGTGGTTTACATAATTAAGAGAAGAGATGGAACTTTTTGGTGGGCCTTTGCTCTTCCCACAGTAAAACCCGTGAGTCAGGAATCATGAAGGAGGCCTTCGCAGCCTTCGGTATACAACTATTCACAGGCTTACCATCCTCAACGTTTGTGAATCGGGTTAGTTCCGGTTTAGTGGGTTTGGGATCCCTGTATGTGTTGTAATTCAACCCCTTGTTTGGTAGTTGAATAGCATGAGTTTAATTTTGCCTCTGAAAAGCTTTCTTTCTCTAATCGATTCTTCGAAAGTTTGTTAGAAATAGAGATTAATAGTTACTGAACACTTCTGGCTAGTTTT
The DNA here is from genome assembly GCA_029948255.1 of Telmatactis stephensoni. NCBI lineage: Eukaryota > Metazoa > Cnidaria > Anthozoa > Actiniaria > Isophelliidae > Telmatactis > Telmatactis stephensoni. The sequence goes on from JALIZF010001510.1 coordinate 332,540, forward strand.
TGGGGGGATTTGAGGCGTATTTACTTAGTTTGAGGCCGTTGAGTTTTGAGCTGCGTTCCCACATACAGAAGAGACAAGTTGTCTCCCTGCGACTCGACCGAAGAGGAGTATGGGTACGTAGCAAAACTTCACTTTCTTGTCCGCTTCGGTATTGACTTTAGCATCAGGACCATCAGTATAAAGTGAAGTTTGTTTTATTTTATTTATTTTCAATTTAGAAGCTTCTACTTAGTTAACATGAGTTTAGTTCTTTAGTCTATAAGGTCAGAGCAAGCTGTATTTGAGTAATCGTGTGGGATTTTTGTGGTTTTATAACTTTAGTGATTTCTTCCCATACTCCGTTTCTCGAGCTCGGTAATTAACTCTAACGTATTTCCACAACGACATCAAAGGTCTCAAATTTCATCAGATTACTCAACCCAATACCAGGTTCTTGAGGTTAATACTGTGACGTCCTTGACCTCAGCTCGATCTGGTCTGCAGTCTGCCAGGTAGACTATAGTTATAAATTCTCCTACAACAGGACTAGAGCACAACACGGCAATTCGATTTATCGGAGACGACACATTGCTCAGTGGAACGCTGTAAGATTTACCAAAGAACGTCCTTAATCAGGTGAGAGACAAATAAGATTTCTAGTCAGTCCAGTTATTTTTATAAGTTGCTCAATGCATTCTCCGTGAAGAAGTGTCAAGTGTCAAATGGTCAAGGCGTACCTTTCGCGAGCTCGGAACTCTAGCTTTCGCCGATTTCCTTTGTGTTCAAAATGTGAGACGACTTTTTTTGCGGAAAAACGAGACTTTGAGAGCCGCGAAATTTGACCAAGTTGATGTCTGCGCCAGTTAAGGCGCTGTTACACGCGCGCTGAAACTTTTATCTGAAACTTGTCTCGATCGCCGACTAGACGACTTTCATAAGGGGTGTTACACGCTGAAATTTCGTACTGAAACTTGTTTGCGACACAAGTTTCTGTTGCAGGAGTAGAAAGCAGTTCTACTTTTCGTGAAACCGTCTCGTGAAACCGACCAGGGAAAGTTTCAGCTAAATAATGAACATGTTACACGGTGCAATGCGTTGTTGTCTTGTCTTGTCTAGAACATTTCGTCATGTAACAAGCGCTTTACAAGACCATTAAATTATGATTATTATGATTATAATAATTATTATTATTATCATTGTTATTATTAAGTTTCAGAGAAATGTGTCAGCATGTAACAGCGCTTTTACGAATAATATAACGTGTTTGGGGGCTATTTATGAACTTTTCAAAAAGAAAAGAACGAAATCTATTACAAATAGCATGTAGTTATGCAATCCTTAGATGGGACTCCCTTATATCTTCCAGAGTTTCTTTCGTTATATTTCCAGCTTGTACTCTCAGTAGAGCAGGTAGAAGGACTTGCGACCACTGTATTTAGAAAAATTGCTGTAAAAGTAAAGCCGTTTATATGGTAGCTGGGATAACTCTTGTTTTAGTGTTCCAAGAAAAAAGAGACTAGTACACCTTATAAAGGGGACAACCGGCTTTTCACTGTTGGCATAGGGGGCCAGGCTTGGGAGTCTTTTATCAAGAATAAAATGAACTAAAGCTCTTTGGGTTTCCTGTGGCAATGCAACTCGATCACGTAAATGTACCGCGTAACATGATAGCATCACGTACTAGTGTAACGTAAATAGCTTGTCTTGCCACAGGGAGCCCGGCTTGATGACTTTAAAGGCCAATTTACACGATACAATTTTTGCTTACAACTCGTCGCATGCAAAAACCCTACAACTTGCTTACAACATGTTTCAAAATCCTACAACCTTTTGTTCTTGTCGCACGCAACAGTTGTAGGCAAGTTAGTGTAGGATTGTTCCATGCGACAAGTTGTAAGCAATAATTGTATCGTGTAAATTGGCCTTAATGCAAACAAAATGATCTCAGTGTACAGGACCCGAAATGATCCCTGACCCGAAATGATCCCTCACCCGAAATGATCTCTGCACCTGAAATGATCCCCAAGTCATTTTACACGAAATTCAAGGAATGGAATTCAGACCAAGGAATTGTCGAGTACATATCATGTTACTAAAGTTTGATTTGATGTCCTTGTTGGTTATTTTTTCGTCTTTTTCAGTAATAATTATGAGATGTCATAGTTGGTTTAGAAAGAAAGGTAGTTCCGGAGTCTTAGATTTCATCAATGAATTTCCTTTAAAATCCTGTCATTTAAAGATAATTGTTTGGCAATTCAAAAACCGAGAAAAAAAGAGGGGGTCACCGTATTGGTTTCTGAGCTATACGATGTCGTAAAAGGTGGTATTTTCAATGATTTTCCGCGATTTTTTGCAAAATGTACGTAATCCATATGGTCTGAAGAATGCGAACAAAATTTTTCCGAGAAACGCCTTGACCGTCTCAAAAGAGAGATGTGAGGTTTATCTAGCAGTTGTAATCGTATGTATTGTTTGATGAGTTGCAAACATGATTAAAAGGGCATTCTAGAATCAAATTCCTACCCAATTACGCGCTCCGAAATCGTGTACGGACTGTAACAATGTGGAAAATTTACGACAATCCAATCAATGAAGTTGTATTTTTATTTTTTAAATCAAATAAATGATAAGTACTCTCTTGAATTAAAAGAAAAAAAACCAGGGGGTCACCGTATTATTTCAAGAGTTAGAAAAGCACAAAAGAGAAAACACACCGAAAACGAACACCAAATATCACCCATTTTAGCGATTTTCTCGCCGGCTTTTTCGATGGATAAGAATAACTAAATTTAAAAGTTTCAGGTTAAATACCTACATTGCATAGTGTACAAAATTTCTTGATTAAAGTTTTTCCGATATTTGGATGACAAAATGTAATTTTTCTCTACTAAAGTTGGAGTTTCTACGTTTTCAATCGCTCTCTTACTAGTGCCCAGACTCCCTACGGTAATACCAATGCTCTCTAATAAAAGTGCGTGCGCTCGGATGCGCGCGGGAAATGCGCAGTAGCAAGGGTCCGAAACTACCTTATGCAAAACTCAGAAGCAATTTAATTTGCAAGACATCGATCTAAATGTATAACCGAGTCCAATTTTAGCACTATTGGCCTTAAGTTATCGTACTCTAACAAACTATAAGAAAAAATTAAACTAAAGGTATGAACGTATTTACAGCAATAGTTGGTAAACTGCTGATAACAATGCATCTATGACGTTCATAATATCAACACGCTACTTTACCGGCATATCAAGAAATGTCTTATAAAAAAGTGTCGTTTTTTGCCTACTTCCATATAAGGAAACTTGTAATAAATTTCATCCTGAAAAAAAGGCGATTTTCTTCGAAAATTCCCTCCAAACTTACAGGCTTTCGAGTAAAAACATAATTTCTAGTCAGCCATCTTGATTTCTGGCCGAAAAAGGACTGGACAGTATAAAACAGGGATCCCAGTTTATTTTACCACAGGAAGCCCGAAAACGACATCAATTTATGGTCGCTCAGTGGATGCAAAAACGACGATTTTTTTCATGTATATTATTAAGTAACATTTAAGCAATATGATTTCTTAGTAATATGATTTATTGTTCAATTTGGATTAGGTAATTTGCACTCATGTGTTTTTCAAAAAGCTCATATGGCACCGACTCGCCTGGCTTCTGGCCATGCAATTTTGGCGATCTTGTTAAAAGTGCAACCATGTGATTACCTGCACATAAAAACAGTGTTTTGCGCTCGCTCAACACGCATACTTAGTCAAGTGGGTGGTGTTTAAGGTAGACACAAAGGTCACAAACGGCCTGATTGTCAGAGTAAGAGCGCACACATCCACTCTCACTTACGTGGACACCAGAGGATACACTTTCATATTTTTTGCCACACCTGATACAAATTGATTTCTAAAATAGAAAAAAAGATTCGTTCATAGGCCGAATTTCTTGATCTAAATTCTGTGAATTCCATTGCTTGAATTGCCTGGGGATTACTTCAGACACTGGATAGGGATCATTTTGGGTCAGGGGTCATTTCGATTCATTGTTTCTTCTTTTTTAGAATCTACAAGTCATTTTCACAATGAGTTACCTTCACAAACCCCACTCCAAACCCTTAGATCACAGGACACCATTCCAACTTCTACACGCACATGTTGACGCCCATCCTGACAAAGAAGCTTTTGTCTTCCGTGATGAAAAGATGAACAGAGTGTCTCTTACCTTCCAAGAATATGAGATGAAGTCCCGATTCCTCGCTGCTGCCTTGCTCGAGATAGGTCTGGTACGAGGTGATAGAGTTCTTGTGATGTTACCAACGAGTATTCAATTTGTACTCCTTCACATGGCTCTAAACAGGGTTGGTGCCGTTCTTGTTGTAACTGAAGAAGACGCCTTTCCTGTTGTTCATGGAATCAAGGACTTGGCTTGCGTCATTGCTCACACTGAATCCAGTATACCTAACCACGATCAAGCAGTAAAGAATATCCAAACTGCTCTCGACGACAACAAGCTGAAAGCAGCCGTGGCGGTCGACAGCCCTAGCAGCGGTCGATTGACTCATGATAAGGCTTACCTCTATGAAAAGCTCTTACAAATGGGCCAGACCAACCCTGACTGTGATAACGCAGTAAAAAGAGCTGAAGCTGCCGTCCAGATGGATGATCCAACGTTTGTTCTGTTCACATCAGGAACCACCTCCATCCCTAAACCAATCCAGTATACAAACCATGGGTTCATCAATGGAGCACATGCGGATGCGACAATGATGGATCTTGATAAAGATTCCATATACTTTTCTGATGCTCCATTTGACTGGATATCTGGAGTATGCTTTGGTATCGGAGTCGTTTTAGCTATTGGCTCAACCGTGGTAGTTTTCCCTCCCAAACTTGCATTTCAAGGTGGAATGGTACCAACTATCATGAAGACTGTGGAAGAGGAATCCTGTACACATGCAATGTTGTTGTCTTACTTTCTTCACGACATGACGACATTCATCGAGATCCTAGACATGGATTTGAGTAAGCTGAAAACAGTTTTAACTGGCGGTCAGGCAACCGCGCTAACAGTACTCAAGAAAATCTTTCAGCTAATTCCTCACCTGACGATCATCAATGTTTATGGAGCAACAGAAATGAACTTGATCTCTAACCAACTGATCAAAAAGGATATTGTTGATATATTTGAGTATGGAGTAATGGATCTTGTGGATGGTTTGGAATTGAAGATAGTAGATGAGGAGGGACAGATTGTACCACTCAATACCAAAGGTATGAAGTCCAATAAATAACAATAATATTTGTGATAATGTGATAATATGTTTGATATTAAATTATCACTGTTTTAGAAACTGTAATTTAGCAAGTGTACTGAGCTCAGTTGGTTAGTGCGAGACTTTCTGATGTGAGGGGTCCGATTTCCATTCCCAGTGACCTCAAATTTGTTTCGACTTCTTCCCTTTCTGTGTAGCTCTAAATACCCTTAAAACACAATAAACGGGGCACTGATTGAAAGGGGGGGGGGGGGGGGGTAAAGAGCGCACCATCTGCTTCCTCTGAGACCAGCTTCGAGCTGAAGGAACTACCGACGCCAAATATTAGTGTTTTACCTTTATGTCATATGGCCGAAAGACTCCTTTTATCTATTTCTCACAGGGGAACTGTGTGCACGATCAGCCTGGGTCTCATTTTCTAACTGGGACTTGATGCTAATCGACGATAAGCCAACCAAAGGTCTTGGAAAGAATGGCTGGCACTTCTCAAAGGACGAAGCCTCTCTTGATGAAAATGGAAAGGTCAGACTTCATGGCAGAATGGATGACATGATCAAATGCGGCACTGAATCTATTTCCCCTTATGGCATTGAAGACCTTCTGTTAGAACACCCAGTTATCAAGAGTGTATGCGTTGTGGGTGTTCCTGATCAGCGGATGTTCGAAAAATTATGTGCGTGTATCATCCTGAAGGAAGATAAGCAAAGCAATCAAGAGCATCTTGAAACAGAGATCGACGATTGGTGTACAGAGAAGTGTAAGAGGACGACAAGAGGGTCACTATGGAAACCACGTCATTATATTTTTGTTGATAGTTTGCCACTTACCAGAACTGGTAAGTTAAGTAGAAGGCTGGTTCGAGAAATGGTTGTCAAAAAACTGGGACCCTGAACAATGTCTTTGACTATTTGGACATTAATATCTGTAATATGGATAACTATTATCACCATTACTTATTTAGTAATTTAAGTAGGGACGGCCCATTATTTTATGCTATATAGCTAGGGACGAGCTGAAGGACAAAAAATGAAAAATATAAAACAATTCATTGCCCCCCTCTCCAACCATTGTCCTCGTGAGTTTTTATAAAGGAGTTCAAACTTTTTTATTAATTTCTTTACTAATAAACCATTAGATATTTAATTTTTTGACACTCGTTTTTCCATTCATCCAGCTGTATAGGAGCGCGATTTTAGGGATCAAAACCAAAAATGCTTATCATCAAGAGACCGACGGGAACTTGTTCATATGAAGTTCTAAAATGGCAAGAGTTTTCTGTCAATTCAAAAGAAAGTATATTTTGAGGACTACCTAAGTCATGTCACTAAGCCGTAATGATGATGTTGTTGTTGATGATGATGATAATGATGATGATAATGATGATGATGATGGTAGTGGTGAACATGATGGTGATGAATATAGTGACAATGGAGATGATAAGAAACGATGACATGCCCATTAGTAATGACTCCCTTGACATGTTTATAATTATGATACTAAAAAAATATATATATGAGCGGTGTTCACACAAAAGGGGTCTTCTTTACTAAGACCCCTTTGATGTACCATCTTCAAGATTTGCCGCTTTAACAGCAATCTTTAGCGTTTCTTTGGTCATTTCTCGGCGAAGAAAGGAGAGAGAACAAGCACAACAACAAAACTCTCAAAAGAAAAAGGAAAAAAAAAAAAAAAAAACAGAGAGAGAAAAGAAAGAAAAAGGAACAGAAAAACCGAAGGGCGCGTTTTGTGAGAGAGAAAGTAAGACAGCAAAGAAAGACAACAGTTGTTCGGATTTCTTTGCCAATTAAATGGGAATCAAAAACAAACTTTAAAAAAGAATTAACCGAGAAATAAGAAAGAGAAAAGAAAGAAAAACAGGAAAAATGGGTTTGTGAAAGAGAAAAAGAGAGAAGAAAAAGAGAAAAAGAAAAAAAAAAAAAGCAGGAAAGACAAACAATAGTTGTCACGGTAACTGTCAATTTGGTGCTGTTCTAGAAGACTGAAGGCTCAATTATACAGTGACGCCTGACGAATTCTAGGCTTTACGTTCGGTGAGCGTACTGATCGTGGCCTGAATTCAGCTTCTAAGTGCTTTTCCGAGTCATTTTGTAGCACAGAAGTCGCTTGGCTTGCATCATTAAGCAAGAAAAGACGGCGGAGACAATCTCCTGGAAGAACTCAGGAGTGGGAAGCGACTTTACGAAGAAAGAGTCACAGTAATTACGGAGACAAGATTCAACTGTGATCTCTGGAGTATTGAGGCTTCTCTGGTCGTTCTGTGATGCATTCCCCAAGCCAACAAGGCCATTTCGGCGAGTTTTGAACTGTAACGAAGGCAATCGGTGCCGTCTGTGGCCTGTTAGCGAGGGGGGCTCAGCACTTCTAAGAAATTTCTACGACTAAGAGTAGGGGACGGGTGCTGTGCAAATTTTTCATGGATGCCCATAATGCTTTTCTTCCGCTGTATCTGATCCAGCGGAAGAAATGCATTATGGGATGCATGTTTGGACGCGTAGAGTGTTTGACCTTGGACCAGCTATGATTGTAGCGCAGAGAATGCCAAAACGGGGTCGACTTGCACACCGTGCGTTACAGCCTAACTTATGGTCAACCTTTAAGACCCCTTTTAAGTGATCACGCCTCATATATATATATTTTCCTGGTATTAACGCATAATTTAGGAGGGCTTAATGTAAACCGCTGGGCAACCAGTACATATCAGTCAGTTATAATTACCGTCCCAGGCCCTTGGCCGGGACGGTTATAAAATGCAGCAACTTTCTTCTTGTTTTTTTTTCCTTGTCAAGTTTTGGCCGAACGGCCGACGATTTTCATACGAACCTCGTCTCCATGTTATAACAATAATTATTATTCAATTTTCATACACTGTACAAATTCTGATTTTCTGATTGGTCAGTTTGTACCACGTGACGCGTTGTTATGACGTGACAACACGTCACGACGTATTAATACCGACGTATTAATAGAATAAAGCACTGGCAATAACGCATAGTTGGAAAAAAAAAATGTTCCTGGTGGTAAATTTGAGGATTTTTCGAAAAAGAGAAGATCAACAAGCGTACTTAAAACTGCTTAGCGTGCCTGTTTTGAAGGTAAACTCAATTTCATTGAAGTTTTTGGAGCTCACTGAGATCAACATATTTCAACGGCTTAAAAACAGAGTTCGCCGGCTTTCCAAATTCATCTTAATATTTACTGTCTTTTAGACTGGTTATCCAAAACCTATCTCATAGAAAGTTTAGAAAGTCTGTCGCCACAAGTCTGTCTCTGTTTTTAACGGTAAGCTTACGAAGTTCTAACTTTCATTCAAACCGTAAATTCAGTTTTTGACGTGTTGTTTTTGTCAAAACACTATTCGCCGGCTTTGCAAATTCATCATTATAATTTTTGTTTTTTAGACTGGCTATCCAAAAAATATCCAACAGAAAGTCTGGAAATCCTTTCCCCGCAACTTCTCTCAGATGGGGTAAAGAAATTTTATCAGGAATCGAAGAAAACGCCAAACGAGTACTTCAGCCTTCGGCTGTCGACAAACGAAAACTATACTTCTTCCCGGCTTCATGCACCAAGGTTTAGCAGCGTTTCAACCGTAAGTCGCCAGTTTAAACCTATATCCAAAACTCCAGCGATAATTTTCTAGACTTTTCACTTACCGAGTTCTAGGACTCAGTGCTGAATCACTTAACGATCCAAAAAAGTCTGAGTTCTTTGTTTATAAGACTTATGGACGATTTCAATTTTACCGAGCAAGTTGTAAACATGGATTCTGAGAACTCGTTTATTATTCTTGTATCACGGTACTTTTCTCCTAGTTTTCTTCTGAAAGGTTTATTTTGTATTGTTAAAATTACCAAATGCTATTAAATAAATTTTGAATAAGTCTTACTATTTTGAGTGACTTGAGTTAAGCTTATTTCTAGTGATCTTAGATGTCGACTGACAGTTTTAGCCTGCTTCTGCAGTGTATTCAAATTGAATAATAAAAAGGTTAACGCACTCTTTGCTCGTGAATTATCGGGATTTTATCTTCACTCGTTTACTAACAATGAACTCGAAATTTTTTCATACTGCACTCGGCTAACGCCTCGTGCAGTATTTAAAATTTCTCGTTCATTGTTAGCAAACTCGTGAAGATAAATCCCGATAATTCACTCGCTGAGTGCGTTAACCTCTAAACAATGACTAACAAAATCCGATCTGATTGGCTAATCTAATAGCACCTAGCAACAATGTCCACCAGTAGTCAGGCAATAGAAAATGGAGCTTTTAACTCGAGATATATCGAGAGACTTATAAGAGCTTCAGAATGGGCTGTTATTTTGAGCTTGATCTCCAATACTTTGACCAAATATTGAATTCGCAATGGAGTACTTGAAAATGGTCGAAGCTGTCGCGATTCAGAGTAATTCTTTTAAGCTGGAAATCGACGAATTTCTCGCCCTACATGTTGCTAAACGAATGCATATAGAGGCAAGTCAAATATATTTCGTATTTAAGCATTCAAGAGATCTTGAGAGGTTTTGTACTGAATTTTAACACTGAAATTCTTTACCAGACAACTAAGGTTCTATTACCCTGGGTGCCAGGGGTTTATCGTCTCGTTCCGACGTTTATTACTTGATAGGAGAGTCACACGACGAGAAACCCCTGGCCGCGGCAGTTACAAATCTCACTTCCATGTTGTTTACTAACGATTTGCCTTATTTGGAAACATGGCCAACCCGGCTTTAGGTCGCCGTGAGGTCACGCAAACACAGTAGATTGAAGAATGTATACTTTGTAAGGGCTTAAGTGAGAGAAAAAGTCAAACTCAGCTCAAATAAGAAACATTAGTTTGAAAAAAGTAACAATAAACCGGCATAAATGTATATAGTATTTTTAAAACGCGTCTTTTACTCGCCATAACGTCAACACTAGTAACGCTTGTAATACAACGCAGGATGTGGCAAAATAGAACCGGTTGAACGAATCATCCAATCAAATCGCTCCTCAGTGTTTTAGCCAATCACAGAGTTACCTTCAGATTTTTGAAGGTAATGCTCTGATTGGCTCGGCGCTTCAAACGGTTAACTCGTGCGCCCAGGGGTTTATTTTCGCTTCTCGCGCCTTCGGCGCTCGCCAACTCTCTCTAAGCTCTAAGGAAAGCGAATAATAAACCCCTGGAGCCCAGGGTAGCCCAGGGTAAGGTTCTATTTGACCCGATGCGTTTGCCAGTGGTCACGTAATGGATAAAACATCTGAAACAGGAACGAAAAAACACAGGATTTGTTATTGTGTCAAAAACGCCGTTGTAGAAGTCTTTACAGTAAACAATTTAGATATATAGTGAAATAAAACGTTGAATAAACTGGTATATTCGAGGGTAATATTTTTGCATGTGAGAAATATAATATGCATGATATTCACTAATAGCTGTTTACAGATAAATTAAAGATCTTTACTACTGCGGCTTGTTGAACTACAGGCAACCAGTGTAGGGTTCGAGGTGCGTTTTGTTAAAACGTTTATTACTCGTGCCCAGGCCTTTAGGCCGGGAACGAGTTATAAACTGCAAATGTTTTTTTTCCGCTTTTCGTCTCGAGAATGCAGCATTCTTGCGCAATCGGTCACGTGTTACACCCCTGATTGGTTAAGAACGTAAAAAACAATGCCCTTCATTCATCACCCCCGTAGTGAACGCCAGCGAGGAACTTTAGGAATGCAAGATGGCCGACTACAAAGAAAATAGCTTTCAGAGACGGGCTTTTCCTGCAGTAGCACAATGTAATTTGGAGCTTTTAACTCGAGATATACTTATATACTTATAAGAGCTTCAGAACGGGCTGTTATTTTGAGCTTGATCTCCAATACTTTGACCAAATATCGAACTCTCAATGGAGTACTTGAAACCGAAGCTCTCGAGACGCGATAAAGAAGTGATTCCTTTTTTGAGCTGGAAATCTACGAATTTCTCACCCTACATGTTGCTAAACGAACGCATATAGAGGCAAGTCAATTATATTTCTCATTCAAGCATTCAAGAGATCTTGAAAGGTTTTTATACTGAATTTTTATTGCTGCGAGCGAAGCGAGCAGCTTACTATTCGTGCAAAGCTCGAGCTTTTCAGCGATTTTCTCGTGACGTCAAAAAACGTCATCATAATCAGTTAACGTTAATGCATGGTCAGTGGTCACTGGATATACAAGTTGTGGTTATAAAAGAGTGTTGGTAAGTATGTTATAATGGATTTCTTTTGTATCTTTGACTGGTAAATAATTAGGGAAATTTTGCTTATTGTTCTTTTAATTTTAGTCAGTCTTTGAATCAATTTTGAGAGAATTATCAAGCTGCGTGATCGTGTTAGCGGATAGGTAAGTTGAAACTTAAGTTTATGTGCTATCATGTTCGATATCATGTCGAATTCAACCCTCATTCGTCAGTGCAAATATTTATAAAGGTCACAGGCTAGTGACGTTTTTAATACAGGCAGTTTAGTGATGGTTTTAGAGAAAGACAATGATCTTTTATGAGTTCGTCTGCACTTTTAGTTGCTGCCTGTAAAACATCACTACTAAAGAAACAGCCTTTGACCTTTATGAATATTTGTACTGACGAATGAGGGTTGAATTCGGTTTCAGCTTACTGTAGATCTAACACGATCACACAGCTTGATAATTCTCTCAAAACTGATTCAAAGACTGGTTAAAATTAAAAGAACAATAAGCAAAATTTGTATTAACAATATATCGCTAATTATTTACCAGTCAAAGATACAAAAGAAATCCATTACAACTCACAACTTGTACGTTCACTTAGTGTTTCACGGGTTAAATGTACCCACTCTCAATTGTTGTTGTATACTTTGCATACTCGCAGCACTTCACTTTCTATTAGAAATGGCTAGTATATTTATATATTTTCATGGAACCAAGGCTCTATTTGACCTGATGCTTTTGGTCACGTAATGGATAAAACATCCGAAACATGAACGAAAAAATACACGATTTGTTATTGTGTCAAAAACGTCGTTGTAGAAGTCTTTACAGCAAACAATTGAGATGTATAGTGAAATAAAAAGTTGAATAAACTGGTATATTTTTGCATGTTGGAGATATCTAATATCCATGCATAAAGGCAAACACTAATAGCTGCTGACGGACAAATTGACTAATCAGATATTCTTTAAAAAGGTCAAAAAAGGTCAAAAAAGGTCTTTATTATGTTACGGTGAAGTGAAGAATGCGTGAAACGGCTCTGGGAAGAGTACGAACGGGGCCGGTCATTGAAGCCTCTCCTAAAAGGGGCTCCCAGGGCACGAGTGAACGCACGTGTGCGTCTAGTTCAATATATAAAACATCCGAAAAATACACGATTTGTTATTGTGTCAAAAACACCGTTGTCAGTAGAAGTTTTTACAGCAAACAATTGAGATACATAGTGAAATAAAAAAAATGAATAAAACTACTCGAGTATATTAAGGCCTGGGTCAATCGTTAATTACTTAAAATTCGGATAAAAATTATTTTGAAGACATAGAACATTTAAATCAACTTTTTTCCTCCATAAGTTACTAAACTCGACGTCCTTATTTTTTGAGGGTACGTTTATGATGTCACGTGACCTGATGACGTCACAGTGATAAAATATTGTGTTGTAAACTTCAAAGCAAAATGCGGTCGCGGGTATTGCTAAATACTTCAAAGTAACCATGCTTAACTGTGAGCCTGAATATGCTTCACAACATACAGCCCGAAAAACTTGTCATCCACTTTACATTGTTGAGTTTTCCATTTTTAAAAGAAATAAGTAAAAGTCACGTGACCTGTTTTGGGCTTTATCTCACTAAAGAAAAACTGTAGTAAGGTTTTCCGGGTTGTCTGTTGTCTGAAGCACATTAAAGCTCATAGTTAAGCATGGTTACTTTTAAGACTGGGGTTATACCCACGACCGCATTTTACTTTGACGTTTACAATACAATATTTGATCACTGTGACGTCATCAGGTCACGTGTCATCTTAAAAGTACCCTAAAAAAATTAAGGACGTCGAGTTTAGTAACTAATAGAAGGAAAACGTTAATTTAGATGTTCTTTGTCTTCAAAATATTTTTTTATCCACAATTTATACAAATAGCGATTGACCCAGGCGTTAATATACTCGAGTAGTATATTCGCAGGGAATATTTTTGCATGTCGGAGATATATAATACCTATGCAAGGAGAGGTAAACACAAGCTAGTACATGTCATGGCCTGGGACGGTTCACTCTACAACGTAGAGTCTAGTTAAATAAAGTTTATCATTAGCATTATTGTTATTAACATCTTTTGTTATTATTTTTGTTATTCGTTTGTCTTTTCACTCTTCCAAGACCTTTAGCCAAGTATTTGTATTTCTGTGAGTATTTTGGATTTGTGTTTGTTTGTTTGTGCTTCTTAGCTTGACGAGTTTTTCTTCCTCAAAGGATTTTCGAGTCCAGTCCTCCTCCTCCTCATTATCATTATTACAGAAATTCTTCGTCACAGGGACATTGCACATCACGTCAATGGGCCCAGAGTCTAGACGTCCACTGTCCACTCCATATTCAATTTTAGCTTGTGTCATGACCTCTCGTGTTTTATTATTGGAAAACCGCCACTATTGTTTATTGCAGCGCCATAAGACTCATCAAGAACTTGGTGATCACGTAGGACATCCTTTCTACATACTGGTAGCGGTTTATTTGCTAACATTTTGACAAAGTCTCCGAAGATAAGTCAAAGACCCCTGATAAACGAAGACGCCAATTTCAAGGTAGTTTTAACATTTGTGATCACCATTTTGAAAACACTAACCACAGTGTCTCGTTACACTCCAATGTCTCGTGACATTAGTCTCATGACTAATGTGTATAAGGGAGAATTTCTTCTTTCCTGTAGATGATGTGTTATGTGATCCTGAGAATGGTCAAACTGCACTAAAATATGACTTCTTTGAAATGCAACATATACAATTAATACATTTAATACAGATCAAACCTGCATAGGTCGCTTTGCTTGCAGAATATACCAAATGTTTAATAGTCAAGTTACGAATTATCAATTAGACAACAGAAAGCCGCCCGCGTAAGAGTGGCACGAGGCGTAGCCGAGTGCGACTCTAGTTAATTTGTTAAGACTTCTTTATATTTTCTCAAGTGCGTCTATAACGCAATGGGCAAGCGGCTTTCTGTTGTCTAATTGATTTATAACAGAGCCTAGAACGTTAGAAACGGAGCCGTGCAGCCCATGGGGAAATAGTTCATAGACTTTTCAACCAATCAGAGCGCGCGTTATATGTGTCGCCATCTTAAAAACGAGCGACTTGAAAAAGATGATGACGAAGATAGTACGCGCGCCGTGCAGCCCATGGGCAAATAGTTGATAGCTTTCTGGCCAATCAGAGCGCGCGTAAGATTGTAGCTATGTTATAAATATGCTTCACTTGCCACATACAAAGGATCTATAACGAGGTTATGTGCTAAAACTTTTGTCTTGTTAGGAATGACTGAGCTTTATGCACGTAGCCTTGTCTTGATACTTTTGTAAGTGCATCCCGGAAGTCGGCTATTCGTCTATTGACCTTTTTGGAATCTGCTGAAACACAAAATCCGCTTTCATTGTTTTTGAACCCTTCGCCTCCACGGACTCACTCATTCCGAAACTGAAACGAGCAGCGGCAGAAAACAAATCAAATCAAAAGAAGGGTTTAACGCAAGAGACCATAATACTAAGAGAGCGAAGCTCAGTATTGATGTCTGTGCCATGTTCGTGGCGGCTAAGGCTATTTTTAGTAACTTCGCCATCGCGCGCGCAAGTCCCTCAACCAATAGAATTTGATTTTTTGACGTTCGCGCGGACGGGACCGTTTGAATTCTATTGTTTAAGAGCCTTGCGCGCGCGATGGCGAAGTTACTAAAAATAGCCTTAGCCGCCACGAACATGGCACAGACATCAATACTGAGCTTCGCTCTCTTAGTATTATGGTCTCTTGTTTAACGTTAGTATTAGGTACCAATTGGCCGTATACAAGCTAGAAAACAAAGAAATATAATGTAGGACGAATATAAAAATTCTATCGGGGATTGGGGGAGGGGGCTAGCGTAGGAAACAACGATATGTGAATAGAGAGGAATAAAAAATCCAAGTGAAAACAATAGATAGCGTGGAACAAAGTAAAGTATAGTTTTCACTGTTTACTCTTTCAGAATCTACAAGTCATTGTCACAATGAGTTACCTCCACAAACCCCATTCCAAACCCTTAGAACACAGGACACCATTCCAACTTCTACAAGCACATGTTGACGCCCATCCTGAAAAGGAAGCCTTTGTCTTCCGTGATGAAAAGATGAACAGAGTGTCTCTTACCTTCCAAGAATATGAGATGAAGTCCCGATTCCTCGCTGCTGCCTTGCTCGAGATAGGTCTGGGACGAGGTGATAGAGTTCTTGTAATGTTACCAACGAATATTGAGTTTGTCCTCTTTCACATGGCTCTAAACAGGATTGGTGCACTTATGTTTCCCTCTGGAGAAGATGCCTTCCCAAATATCAAAAACCTGGCTTGCGTGATTGCTCGGACTGAATCCAGTACGCCTAACCACCATCAAGCAATGAAGACTACCCAAGCCTTTCTTGAGGGAAATAAGCTGAAAGCGGCCGTGGCGGTCAGCCCTAGTACTGGTCTATTGGATCATGATAAGGTTTACCTCTATGAAAAGCTCTTACAAATGGGCCAGGCCAACCCTGACTATGATAACGCAGTACAAAGAGCTGAAGCTGCCGTCCAGATGGATGATGCAGCGTTTGTTCTGTTCACATCGGGAACCACCTCCACCCCTAAACCAATCCAGTATACAAACCATGGGTTCATCAATGGAGCACGCGTAGATAAAACAGCGTCGACATTTGATGAAACGATTTTTTTCGCCGATTTGCCTTTTGACTGGGCAGGCGGATTTTACATTGGTATTGGCGGTGTTATAGCGAAAGGCTCAACCTTGGTGTCTTTCCCTCCCAAACTTGCATTTCAAGGAGGAATGGTACAAACTATCATGAAGATCATCGTGGAAGAAAGCTGTACCCATGCTTTCTTCACGTCTTACTTTCTTCACGACATGACGACGTGTAATGAAATTGTTGACATGGATCTGAGTAAGCTGAAATTTGTTTACACTGGTGGTCAGCCAACTGCAGTCACTCTTCTAAAGAAAATCTTCCTACTTTTGCCTCAGTTGACTATCATCAATGGCTATGGATCAACAGAGGTGGCCCTAGCATGTAGCCAACAGTTCACAAAGAATAATATCGATACGTCTGAGTATGGAGTATTGGATGTTATGGATGGTTTGGAATTGAAGATAGTAGATGAGGAGGGACAGATTGTACCACATAATACCAAAGGTATGAAACGACTTAAGGTGATCACCAATTGAGGACAGATTTTTATAGGTGTCGATTGTTTTGAGTCATTTGATAGATTTCCTAAGGGTTCTGTAGGTTCTGAAGCGGTTATTATAGGTAGCATGTACCTAACTTTCTATTTCATCAGTTTCCATGTTAAGTAATTGTGGTACTAAATAAGATATTAAAGCATATAGATTCGCTATAACGCGCGCTCTGATTGCATGGCCAGAAAACCATGAGCTATATATTTTTTAATGTTGTGTTGTGTTGTGTTGTGTTGTGTTGTGTTGTGTTGTGTTGTGTTGTGTTGTGTTGTGTTGTGTTGTGTTGTGTTGTGTTGTGTTGTGTTGTGTTGTGTTGTGTTGTGTTGTTGTGTTGTGTTGTGTTGTGTTGTATTGTATTGTATTGTATTGTATTACGACATGGGTGTTAATTATTAGCAACCATGGCTAGGAGTCGGGAGTTGCTCATAGCGTTACTTTGTCTGTCTTCCTCTCACAGGTGAACTGTGTGCACGATCAGCCTGGGTCTCATTTTCTAACTGGGACTTGATGCTAATCGACGATAAGCCAACCACAGGTCTTGGAAAGAATGGCTGGCACTTCTCAAAGGATGCAGCCTCTCTTGATGAAAATGGAAAGCTCAGACTTCATGGCAGAATGGATGACATGATCAAATGCGGCACTGAATCTATCTCCCCTTATGGCATTGAAGACCTTTTGTTGGAACACCCTGATGTCAAGAATGTATGCGTTGTCGGTGTTCCTGATGAGCGATTGTTCGAAAAATTATGTGCGTGTATCATCCTGAAGGAAGACAACCAAAGCAATCAAGAGCATCTTGAAACAGAGATCGACGATTGGTGTACAGAGAAGTGTAAAAGGACGACAAGAGGGTCACTATGGAAACCACATCATTATATTTTTGTGGATAGTTTTCCACTTAGCAAGTTTGGTAAGTTGAGCAGGAGACTGGTTCGAGAAATGGCCGTCAAAAAACTGGGTATCTGAACAGTTTTTAAACAACGTATAAAGTCAAGTGTTTATTCTTCCTAGCTTTTTTGTATTTTTTTTATCCATTAAGACCAGTTCAGTATTGAGTACTGTATTTACGTGTTGGGGGAGGGGAGGGTCAGAAAATGGTTGCGTATGTACTGCGCCGCGGCTCAGACCGGAGATCTAAACTGATACCAAACAAACTAGGAACAATCTTGAACAATTCCTTTATAGGCCGATTGACCAGCCAGTTCATGGAACAACAAATTAAAGGAACGTTGACTTATCATGACTTAAATTAGAATGAGAACTACAATTTTTTGACCTTAAATATTGATTTTTGAAGACTTTAGCCGGCCATTTTTATAGTGTTTTGTTAATAGTTTTAATTGTGTATTGTCATGTGATAAGTGTAGTTTAGCCTTGCTATTTATCTCATTAAACATCATCATCATCATCATTACTATTATCTGAAGTATTGAAGCCCATGCAGGCGGTGAGATTTTTAAGCCCAAATTATTACCAATAATTTGTTAAAGTGGGCACATGCCCCGATGAACTACAGTGGAATGCATGTGATACATGTAACAATGATACAGATCTGTTTAATCATTTTAATCGCATACATAATTCCATGGGTTGGGTATGGTCATGGGGCTGGTGCACGGATGCACACCTGTATAGTAGGCCATGGGATTTCCTCAATACTTCCTAGACTGTTTGGCAACACTGTTATAAATAGGCTCTGTACCGCATGGCCAGCCAATTAAGGCAAGCGATACGCCAGTGCACTACAGTGTGCTGGATCCTGCATCAACAAGATCAACAGACTAGATATTTTGCTATAGCCCCCTTTTAGACATCAACAGCATAATGACTAAGTAACTATGCCACAACCAACTAAGGCAAGCATCAAAGTCTGCTGCAAGCCTCGTCTTAGGGCTTATTATTATTATTGTTATTATTATTATTATTGTTATCATTATTGTTGTTGTTGTTGTTGTTTTTGTTGTTTACTATCACTGACACTGCATAACTTTTGCCTACAACTGTCGCATGCAACCTGCTTACAACTTTACGTACGGCGGTCTAATTTATATGCACACAACGTTAAAGCTGACTGCTCAAATTCGCGCGCAACTTGAAAATTTTTACTAATTCATTATAAAACAACAAATGTATCAGTGCTAAAAAGCGGGGAAACATTGATTTCGATTCCTGGTTTACCATATAGGCCACGTTCGAGATATCAAGATTCCTAGCATGATAGCGAGGCTCACAGGAGTAAACTGCCGAAATAACCACCTAGCAGAAAGAGAATATTAAAGTGTATACAATATTGGAAATTATGTAGAAATTAATTAGTAGAAACTAGTTTTCTGACCTAAAATCACGAATAACGTGTCGCTTTTTATTCTAATCATTAATTAATGACCTTTCGATCCAGTGACATTATTTATGATTTTAGGTCAGAAATCAAATTTCTACTAATTTCTACATAATTTCCAATATGGTATACATATGAAACTATATCTTGGAAATCTTGGATAGGTTTGGAAACGTGCGCATGCACTCTTCAGGAAAAACGCGTAATCTGTTGCGAAACCAATTGTACTTGGTGTACAATTGCGAGACAAGCCGTTAGCAGGGCCTTTATTTATAACAAAACCTCTTTTTTTTTAGGGAACAGAATCCTTAGACCTGGTAAAACGTCCGTACAAATGTTCGATTTCTGACCTATTTCTGATAGACACAGCTATAAAAGGAGCACAAGAGTTGTTATGCACGTGGTTGTTTATGAACATAATTTCCCATTAAATTCTGTATTCAGGCTAATGGAGGTTGAATGGTCGGCTTTAAGTATAGTTGTGGTTTACATAATTAAGAGAAGAGATGGAACTTTTTGGTGGGCCTTTGCTCTTCCCACAGTAAAACCCGTGAGTCAGGAATCATGAAGGAGGCCTTCGCAGCCTTCGGTATACAACTATTCACAGGCTTACCATCCTCAACGTTTGTGAATCGGGTTAGTTCCGGTTTAGTGGGTTTGGGATCCCTGTATGTGTTGTAATTCAACCCCTTGTTTGGTAGTTGAATAGCATGAGTTTAATTTTGCCTCTGAAAAGCTTTCTTTCTCTAATCGATTCTTCGAAAGTTTGTTAGAAATAGAGATTAATAGTTACTGAACACTTCTGGCTAGTTTTTGGGGGGATTTGAGGCGTATTTACTTAGTTTGAGGCCGTTGAGTTTTGAGCTGCGTTCCCACATACAGAAGAGACAAGTTGTCTCCCTGCGACTCGACCGAAGAGGAGTATGGGTACGTAGCAAAACTTCACTTTCTTGTCCGCTTCGGTATTGACTTTAGCATCAGGACCATCAGTATAAAGTGAAGTTTGTTTTATTTTATTTATTTTCAATTTAGAAGCTTCTACTTAGTTAACATGAGTTTAGTTCTTTAGTCTATAAGGTCAGAGCAAGCTGTATTTGAGTAATCGTGTGGGATTTTTGTGGTTTTATAACTTTAGTGATTTCTTCCCATACTCCGTTTCTCGAGCTCGGTAATTAACTCTAACGTATTTCCACAACGACATCAAAGGTCTCAAATTTCATCAGATTACTCAACCCAATACCAGGTTCTTGAGGTTAATACTGTGACGTCCTTGACCTCAGCTCGATCTGGTCTGCAGTCTGCCAGGTAGACTATAGTTATAAATTCTCCTACAACAGGACTAGAGCACAACACGGCAATTCGATTTATCGGAGACGACACATTGCTCAGTGGAACGCTGTAAGATTTACCAAAGAACGTCCTTAATCAGGTGAGAGACAAATAAGATTTCTAGTCAGTCCAGTTATTTTTATAAGTTGCTCAATGCATTCTCCGTGAAGAAGTGTCAAGTGTCAAATGGTCAAGGCGTACCTTTCGCGAGCTCGGAACTCTAGCTTTCGCCGATTTCCTTTGTGTTCAAAATGTGAGACGACTTTTTTTGCGGAAAAACGAGACTTTGAGAGCCGCGAAATTTGACCGAAATTTTGCGAGACTGACTTTTTGAGGGACTATTGGATACCCCTGTGTGTGGCCGCAGGAGAATGTTGTATTCTTCTACTTTTTATATTACGATTATCACTGACTGGGACAGTACACGAACATGGCAAGTTGATGTCTGCGCCAGTTAAGGCGCTGTTACACGCGCGCTGAAACTTTTATCTGAAACTTGTCTCGATCGCCGACTAGACGACTTTCATAAGGGGTGTTACACGCTGAAATTTCGTACTGAAACTTGTTTGCGACACAAGTTTCTGTTGCAGGAGTAGAAAGCAGTTCTACTTTTCGTGAAACCGTCTCGTGAAACCGACCAGGGAAAGTTTCAGCTAAATAATGAACATGTTACACGGTGCAATGCGTTGTTGTCTTGTCTTGTCTAGAACATTTCGTCATGTAACAAGCGCTTTACAAGACCATTAAATTATGATTATTATGATTATAATAATTATTATTATTATCATTGTTATTATTAAGTTTCAGAGAAATGTGTCAGCATGTAACAGCGCTTTTACGAATAATATAACGTGTTTGGGGGCTATTTATGAACTTTTCAAAAAGAAAAGAACGAAATCTATTACAAATAGCATGTAGTTATGCAATCCTTAGATGGGACTCCCTTATATCTTCCAGAGTTTCTTTCGTTATATTTCCAGCTTGTACTCTCAGTAGAGCAGGTAGAGGGACTTGCGACCACTGTATTTAGAAAAATTGCTGTAAAAGTAAAGCCGTTTATATGGTAGCTGGGATAACTCTTGTTTTAGTGTTCCAAGAAAAAAGAGACTAGTACACCTTATAAAGGGGACAACCGGCTTTTCACTGTTGGCATAGGGGGCCAGGCTTGGGAGTCTTTTATCAAGAATAAAATGAACTAAAGCTCTTTGGGTTTCCTGTGGCAATGCAACTCGATCACGTAAATGTACCGCGTAACATGATAGCATCACGTACTAGTGTAACGTAAATAGCTTGTCTTGCCACAGGGAGCCCGGCTTGATGACTTTAAAGGCCAATTTACACGATACAATTTTTGCTTACAACTCGTCGCATGCAAAAACCCTACAACTTGCTTACAACATGTTTCAAAATCCTACAACCTTTTGTTCTTGTCGCACGCAACAGTTGTAGGCAAGTTAGTGTAGGATTGTTCCATGCGACAAGTTGTAAGCAATAATTGTATCGTGTAAATTGGCCTTAATGCAAACAAAATGATCTCAGTGTACAGGACCCGAAATGATCCCTGACCCGAAATGATCCCTCACCCGAAATGATCTCTGCACCTGAAATGATCCCCAAGTCATTTTACACGAAATTCAAGGAATGGAATTCAGACCAAGGAATTGTCGAGTACATATCATGTTACTAAAGTTTGATTTGATGTCCTTGTTGGTTATTTTTTCGTCTTTTTCAGTAATAATTATGAGATGTCATAGTTGGTTTAGAAAGAAAGGTAGTTCCGGAGTCTTAGATTTCATCAATGAATTTCCTTTAAAATCCTGTCATTTAAAGATAATTGTTTGGCAATTCAAAAACCGAGAAAAAAAGAGGGGGTCACCGTATTGGTTTCTGAGCTATACGATGTCGTAAAAGGTGGTATTTTCAATGATTTTCCGCGATTTTTTGCAAAATGTACGTAATCCATATGGTCTGAAGAATGCGAACAAAATTTTTCCGAGAAACGCCTTGACCGTCTCAAAAGAGAGATGTGAGGTTTATCTAGCAGTTGTAATCGTATGTATTGTTTGATGAGTTGCAAACATGATTAAAAGGGCATTCTAGAATCAAATTCCTACCCAATTACGCGCTCCGAAATCGTGTACGGACTGTAACAATGTGGAAAATTTACGACAATCCAATCAATGAAGTTGTATTTTTATTTTTTAAATCAAATAAATGATAAGTACTCTCTTGAATTAAAAGAAAAAAAACCAGGGGGTCACCGTATTATTTCAAGAGTTAGAAAAGCACAAAAGAGAAAACACACCGAAAACGAACACCAAATATCACCCATTTTAGCGATTTTCTCGCCGGCTTTTTCGATGGATAAGAATAACTAAATTTAAAAGTTTCAGGTTAAATACCTACATTGCATAGTGTACAAAATTTCTTGATTAAAGTTTTTCCGATATTTGGATGACAAAATGTAATTTTTCTCTACTAAAGTTGGAGTTTCTACGTTTTCAATCGCTCTCTTACTAGTGCCCAGACTCCCTACGGTAATACCAATGCTCTCTAATAAAAGTGCGTGCGCTCGGATGCGCGCGGGAAATGCGCAGTAGCAAGGGTCCGAAACTACCTTATGCAAAACTCAGAAGCAATTTAATTTGCAAGACATCGATCTAAATGTATAACCGAGTCCAATTTTAGCACTATTGGCCTTAAGTTATCGTACTCTAACAAACTATAAGAAAAAATTAAACTAAAGGTATGAACGTATTTACAACAATAGTTGGTAAACTGCTGATAACAATGCATCTATGACGTTCATAATATCAACACGCTACTTTACCGGCATATCAAGAAATGTCTTATAAAAAAAGTGTCGTTTTTTTCCTACTTCCATATAAGGAAACTTGTAATAAATTTCATCCTGAAAAAAAGGCGATTTTCTTCGAAAATTCCCTCCAAACTTACAGGCTTTCGAGTAAAAACATAATTTCTAGTCAGCCATCTTGATTTCTGGCCGAAAAAGGACTGGACAGTATAAAACAGGGATCCCAGTTTATTTTACCACAGGAAGCCCGAAAACGACATCAATTTATGGTCGCTCAGTGGATGCAAAAACGACGATTTTTTTCATGTATATTATTAAGTAACATTTAAGCAATATGATTTCTTAGTAATATGATTTATTGTTCAATTTGGATTAGGTAATTTGCACTCATGTGTTTTTCAAAAAGCTCATATGGCACCGACTCGCCTGGCTTCTGGCCATGCAATTTTGGCGATCTTGTTAAAAGTGCAACCATGTGATTACCTGCACATAAAAACAGTGTTTTGCGCTCGCTCAACACGCATACTTAGTCAAGTGGGTGGTGTTTAAGGTAGACACAAAGGTCACAAACGGCCTGATTGTCAGAGTAAGAGCGCACACACCCACTCTCACTTACGTGGACACCAGAGGATACACTTTCACATTTTTTGCCACACCTGATACAAATTGATTTCTAAAATAGAAAAAAAGATTCGTTCATAGGCCGAATTTCTTGATCTAAATTCTGTGAATTCCATTGCTTGAATTGCCTGGGGATTACTTCAGACACTGGATAGGGATCATTTTGGGTCAGGGGTCATTTCGATTCATTGTTTCTTCTTTTTTAGAATCTACAAGTCATTTTCACAATGAGTTACCTCCACAAACCCCACTCCAAACCCTTAGATCACAGGACACCATTCCAACTTCTACACGCACATGTTGACGCCCATCCTGACAAAGAAGCTTTTGTCTTCCGTGATGAAAAGATGAACAGAGTGTCTCTTACCTTCCAAGAATATGAGATGAAGTCCCGATTCCTCGCTGCTGCCTTGCTCGAGATAGGTCTGGTACGAGGTGATAGAGTTCTTGTGATGTTACCAACGAATATTGAATTTGTACTCCTTCACATGGCTCTAAACAGGGTTGGTGCCGTTCTTGTTGTAACTGAAGAAGACGCCTTTCCTGCTCTTCATGGAATCAAGGACTTGGCTTGCGTCATTGCTCACACTGAATCCAGTACACCTAACCACGATCAAGCAGTAAAGAATATCCAAACTGCTCTCGACGACAACAAGCTGAAAGCAGTCGTGGCAGTCAGCCCAAGTACTGGTCTATTGGATCATGATAAGGTTTACCTCTATGAAAAGCTCTTACAAATGGGCCAGACCAACCCTGACTGTGATAACGCAGTACAAAGAGCTGAAGCTGCCGTCCAGATGGATGATGCAGCGTTTGTTCTGTTCACATCGGGAACAACCTCCACCCCTAAACCAATCCAGTATACAAACCATGGGTTCATCAATGGAGCACGCGTGGATAAAACAGCGTCGACATTTGATGAAACGATTTTTTTCGCCGATTTGCCTTTTGACTGGGCAGGCGGATTTTACATTGGTATTGGCGGTGTTATAGCGAAAGGCTCAACCTTGGTGTCTTTCCCTCCCAAACTTGCATTTCAAGGAGGAATGGTACAAACTATCATGAAGATCATCGTGGAAGAAAGCTGTACCCATGCTTTCTTCACGTCTTACTTTCTTCACGACATGACGACGTGTAATGAAATTGTTGACATGGATCTGAGTAAGCTGAAATTTGTTTACACTGGTGGTCAGCCAACTGCAGTCACTCTTCTAAAGAAAATCTTCCTACTTTTGCCTCAGTTGACTATCATCAATGGCTATGGATCAACAGAGGTGGCCCTAGCATGTAGCCAACAGTTCACAAAGAATAATATCGATACGTCTGAGTATGGAGTATTGGATGTTATGGATGGTTTGGAATTGAAGATAGTAGATGAGGAGGGACAGATTGTACCACTCAATACCAAAGGTATGAAGTCCAATAAATAACAATAATATTTGTGATAATGTGATAATATGTTTGATATTAAATTATCACTGTTTTAGAAACTGTAATTTAGCAAGTGTACTGAGCTCAGTTGGTTAGTGCGAGACTTTCTGATGTGAGGGGTCCGATTTCCATTCCCAGTGACCTCAAATTTGTTTCGACTTCTTCCCTTTCTGTGTAGCTCTAAATACCCTTAAAACACAATAAACGGGGCACTGATTGAAAAAGGGGGGGGGGGGGGGTAAAGAGCGCACCATCTGCTTCCTCTGAGACCAGCTTCGAGCTGAAGGAACTACCGACGCCAAATATTAGTGTTTTACCTTTATGTCATATGGCCGAAAGACTCCTTTTATCTATTTCTCACAGGGGAACTGTGTGCACGATCAGCCTGGGTCTCATTTTCTAACTGGGACTTGATGCTAATCGACGATAAGCCAACCAAAGGTCTTGGAAAGAATGGCTGGCACTTCTCAAAGGACGAAGCCTCTCTTGATGAAAATGGAAAGCTCAGACTTCATGGCAGAATGGATGACATGATCAAATGCGGCACTGAATCTATTTCCCCTTATGGCATTGAAGACCTTCTGTTAGAACACCCAGTTATCAAGAGTGTATGCGTTGTGGGTGTTCCTGATCAGCGGATGTTCGAAAAATTATGTGCGTGTATCATCCTGAAGGAAGATAAGCAAAGCAATCAAGAGCATCTTGAAACAGAGATCGACGATTGGTGTACAGAGAAGTGTAAGAGGACGACAAGAGGGTCACTATGGAAACCACGTCATTATATTTTTGTTGATAGTTTTCCACTTACCAGAACTGGTAAGTTAAGTAGAAGGCTGGTTCGAGAAATGGTTGTCAAAAAACTGGGACTCTGAACAATGTCCTTGGCTATTTGGCCATTAATATCTGTAATGTGGAGAACTATATATTATCACCATTACTTATTTAGTAATTTACGTAGGGACTGCTCATTATTTATGCTAGGGGACGTGCTGAAGGACAAAATTTGAAAAATATAAAACAATTCATTGCCCCCCTCTCCAACCATTTTCCTCGAGTTCTTATAAAGGAGTTCAAACTTTTGTATTAATTTCTTTACTATTAAACGAGATATTAAACTTTTTGACACACTGGTTTTTCCAATCATCCAGCTGTATGGGAGCGTGATTTTAGGGATCAAAACCAAAAATGCTTATCATCAAGAGACCGACGGGAACATGAACATATGAACTTCTAAATGGCAAAAGTTTTCTGTCAATTCAAAAGAAAGTATATTTTGAGGACTACCTAAGTCATGTCACTAAGCCTAGTGATGATGTTGTTGTTGATGATGATGATGATGATGATGATGATGATGATGATGATGATTATGGTAGTGGGGAACATGATGGTGATGAATATAGTGACAATGGAGATGATAAGAAACGATGACATGCCCATTAGTAATGACTGCTGTGACATGTTTATAACTATGATCAGAAACACATAAGGGAGTTGAAACGTGTAACACGGGTTCCATGCTCCGGAATATTCAAATTATGCAAATGAGGCAAAGGCGCTTTTTGACCATATTTGGAAAATGAAAACTTGGCCAAAAATATATTTATTTTGTAGCTTTTATTTGTAATTTTTCGATCATTATTAAAGTATATTTTGCATTTTTGATGACTTTGGACATCCTAAAGTGCAACTTCGTACTCTGAAAAGAAAGTTTACGATCAGCTCCAAATGTTGAGTTCTCAAGGCAAACAGTAATTTTATCGCTCTTTCAGCTACTTTAAACACATTCAGAACAAACAAATAAACAACGTATCTAGTGTCTACCTAAGCGCTTCTATTTATTTGAATATTTTTAAATAATGACTGTCTGTTTACAAGTATAAAATCTCTGTAAAATTACTTCATATTCGAGGTTACGATTCAAGCGTTTCCTTACCAGAAAATTGCCCTGGCATGGCCTCCGAGTCTTCACAATTTAGTCAGTTACCTTGAAATAAAATTCTGTTTCGTTTTGAACATGATTTGATCACTATAAGCTGCTGGAAAGTGAGCAACATGTAGATGGGGAAATTGTTCCGCCATTTTTGAAGGTCATATCATTACCAAATATGGTCATAAAACGCTTGTTTTGCTCATTTGAATATTCCGGAGCATGGAACCAAAGAAATGTACTGTTGTTACACGTTTCAACCCCTTATGCTATGATATTATAAATATGTATTTTGTTCATTTTACTGCTCTTTAGGAAAAGAAATATACTCCTCTCTAAACTCTCATTATTGTCTTACATTCCTTATTAGTTTTTCAAGACCGACATGTAATTTCAATACCCCTACTTCCTTCTGTCCAATTTTTTTATGCTCCCCTTCATTTCCCTTCAGCCTCAGATACAAATAGTGAACAGTACATTCGATCTACTTTTGGCTTAAATAGCATTTTTTTATAATTCCTTATTTCGTTTAATTCTCTTTATTTTTTTCTTCTCGTATTAACGCATAATTTAGGAGGGCTTACTGTAAAATGCTGGGCAACCAGTACATGTCAGTCAGTTAAATAAAGTTATCATTAGCATTATTGTTATTAACATTCCAAACCAAACCAGACCCAACCCACCTAACCCAAGCCAACCCAAACCAATCCAAACCAAATAAATAAATAAACAGCCGCAAAGAATTCAGTCGTCCAGTTCGTGATGATGGTTATCTTTTGTTATTATTTTTGTTATTCGTTTGTCTTTTCACTCTTCCAAGACCTTTAGCCAAGTATTTGTATTTCTGTGAGTATTTTGGATTTGTGTTTGTTTGTTTGTGCTTCTTAGCTTGACGAGTTTTTCTTCCTCAAAGGATTTTCGAGTCCAGTCCTCCTCCTCCTCATTATCATTATTACAGAAATTCTTCGTCACAGGGACATTGCACATCACGTCAATGTGCCCAGAGTCTAGACGTCCACTGTCCACTCCATATTCAATTTTAGCTTGTGTCATGACCTCTCGTGTTTTATTATTGGAAAACCGCCACTATTGTTTATTGCAGCGCCATAAGACTCATCAAGAACTTGGTGATCACGTAGGACATCCTTTCTACATACTGGTAGCGGTTTATTTGCTAACATTTTGACAAAGTCTCCGAAGATAAGTCAAAGACCCCTGATAAACGAAGACGCCAATTTCAAGGTAGTTTTAACATTTGTGATCACCATTTTGAAAACACTAACCACAGTGTCTCGTTACACTCCAATGTCTCGTGACATTAGTCTCATGACTAATGTGTATAAGGGAGAATTTCTTCTTTCCTGTAGATGATGTGTTATGTGATCCTGAGAATGGTCAAACTGCACTAAAATATGACTTCTTTGAAATGCAACATATACAATTAATACATTTAATACAGATCAAACCTGCATAGGTCGCTTTGCTTGCAGAATATACCAAATGTTTAATAGTCAAGTTACGAATTATCAATTAGACAACAGAAAGCCGCCCGCGTAAGAGTGGCACGAGGCGTAGCCGAGTGCGACTCTAGTTAATTTGTTAAGACTTCTTTATATTTTCTCAAGTGCGTCTATAACGCAATGGGCAAGCGGCTTTCTGTTGTCTAATTGATTTATAACAGAGCCTAGAACGTTAGAAACGGAGCCGTGCAGCCCATGGGGAAATAGTTCATAGACTTTTCAACCAATCAGAGCGCGCGTTATATGTGTCGCCATCTTAAAAACGAGCGACTTGAAAAAGATGATGACGAAGATAGTACGCGCGCCGTGCAGCCCATGGGCAAATAGTTGATAGCTTTCTGGCCAATCAGAGCGCGCGTAAGATTGTAGCTATGTTATAAATATGCTTCACTTGCCACATACAAAGGATCTATAACGAGGTTATGTGCTAAAACTTTTGTCTTGTTAGGAATGACTGAGCTTTATGCACATAGCCTTGTCTTGATACTTTTGTAAGTACATCCCGGAAGTCGGCTATTCGTCTATTGACCTTTTTGGAATCTGCTGAAACACAAAATCCGCTTTCATTGTTTTTGAACCCTTCGCCTCCACGGACTCACTCATTCCGAAACTGAAACGAGCAGCGGCAGAAAACAAATCAAATCAAAAGAAGGGTTTAACGCAAGAGACCATAATACTAAGAGAGCGAAGCTCAGTATTGATGTCTGTGCCATGTTCGTGGCGGCTAAGGCTATTTTTAGTAACTTCGCCATCGCGCGCGCAAGGCTCTTAAACAATAGAATTCAAACGGTCCCGTCCGCGCGAACGTCAAAAAATCAAATTCTATTGGTTGAGGGACTTGCGCGCGCGATGGCGAAGTTACTAAAAATAGCCTTAGCCGCCACGAACATGGCACAGACATCAATACTGAGCTTCGCTCTCTTAGTATTATGGTCTCTTGTTTAACGTTAGTATTAGGTACCAATTGGCCGTATACAAGCTAGAAAACAAAGAAATATAATGTAGGACGAATATAAAAATTCTATCGGGGATTGGGGGAGGGGGCTAGCGTAGGAAACAACGATATGTGAATAGAGAGGAATAAAAAATCCAAGTGAAAACAATAGATAGCGTGGAACAAAGTAAAGTATAGTTTTCACTGTTTACTCTTTCAGAATCTACAAGTCATTGTCACAATGAGTTACCTCCACAAACCCCATTCCAAACCCTTAGAACACAGGACACCATTCCAACTTCTACAAGCACATGTTGACGCCCATCCTGAAAAGGAAGCCTTTGTCTTCCGTGATGAAAAGATGAACAGAGTGTCTCTTACCTTCCAAGAATATGAGATGAAGTCCCGATTCCTCGCTGCTGCCTTGCTCGAGATAGGTCTGGGACGAGGTGATAGAGTTCTTGTAATGTTACCAACGAATATTGAGTTTGTCCTCTTTCACATGGCTCTAAATAGGATTGGTGCACTTATGTTTCCCTCTGGAGAAGATGCCTTCCCAAATATCAAAAACCTGGCTTGCGTGATTGCTCGGACTGAATCCAGTACGCCTAACCACCATCAAGCAATGAAGACTACCCAAGCCTTTCTTGAGGGAAATAAGCTGAAAGCGGCCGTGGCGGCCAGCCCTAGTACTGGTCTATTGGATCATGATAAGGTTTACCTCTATGAAAAGCTCTTACAAATGGGCCAGGCCAACCCTGACTATGATAACGCAGTACAAAGAGCTGAAGCTGCCGTCCAGATGGATGATGCAGCGTTTGTTCTGTTCACATCGGGAACAACCTCCACCCCTAAACCAATCCAGTATACAAACCATGGGTTCATCAATGGAGCACGCGTGGATAAAACAGCGTCGACATTTGATGAAACGATTTTTTTCGCCGATTTGCCTTTTGACTGGGCAGGCGGATTTTACATTGGTATTGGCGGTGTTATAGCGAAAGGCTCAACCTTGGTGTCTTTCCCTCCCAAACTTGCATTTCAAGGAGGAATGGTACAAACTATCATGAAGATCATCGTGGAAGAAAGCTGTACCCATGCTTTCTTCACGTCTTACTTTCTTCACGACATGACGACGTGTAATGAAATTGTTGACATGGATCTGAGTAAGCTGAAATTTGTTTACACTGGTGGTCAGCCAACTGCAGTCACTCTTCTAAAGAAAATCTTCCTACTTTTGCCTCAGTTGACTATCATCAATGGCTATGGATCAACAGAGGTGGCCCTAGCATGTAGCCAACAGTTCACAAAGAATAATATCGATACGTCTGAGTATGGAGTATTGGATGTTATGGATGGTTTGGAATTGAAGATAGTAGATGAGGAGGGACAGATTGTACCACATAATACCAAAGGTATGAAACGACTTAAGGTGATCACCCACTGAGGACAGATTTTTATAGGTGTCGATTGTTTTGAATCATTTGATAGATTTCCTAAGGGTTCTGTAGGTTCTAAAGCGGTTATTATAGGTAGCATGTACCTAACTTTCTGTTTTATCATTTCCATGTTAATATAAAATATTTGAGATATAACGCGCGCGCTGATTGGCTGGCTACCATGTTTGTATCAGAGGACAGAGACATAACCCGCTCAAAAAACGTCGAAAATATTTTATAAAAGCAATATAAAACGATCGCTCGTGTCTCTGTACGTACTGTGATATAAACACTCTGGAAGATGTAAAGCACTCAAAAAGCAAGAGAAACACTCGGCTACGCCTCGTGTTCCTAAGCTTGTTTTTCTGTTGCTCTATATCTTCCATCGTGTTTATATCACAGTACAGAGATATGCGCGCGCGTTTTATATTCCTTAAATATAAAATAAGTAATTGTGGTACTAAATAAAATTAAAGCATAGATTCGATATAACGCGTGCTCTGATTGGCCAGAAAACTATGCCCTATTGTAGAAATAGTAAACGAGGCAGACTGCTGCCGAGTTTTCTATTTCTTTTATAAAATACAAATTGAAGTTTTATTTTCTTTTTGTGTTGGAGAAAGTTTGAAAATGTGCGCGCGCGACACGCGTCTTTTGGCCAATCAGAGCGCGCGTTATATCATAGTTATTTTAATTATAATTGCCAATGGGCCGCACCGCGCGCGCTATCTTCGTCATCCGATTTCAATATAGCGACACACATAACCCACACTTTGAAAGGTTGAACAAAGTATGAACTATTTCGACATGGGCTGCATGGCTCCGTTTTTAACGTTCTAGGCTCTGATATATATCAATTAGACAACAGAAAGCCACTTGCCCGGGCTTGGGCGTGTTGGGATTTACTTTTCCAGTTTTAAAAATTGTGCACGAATTACGACATGGGTGTCAATTATTAGCAACAATGGCTAGGAGTCGGGAGTTATTCATGTGTCCATAGCGTTACTTTGTCTGTCTTCGTCTCACAGGTGAACTGTGTGCACGATCAGCCTGGGTCTCATTTTCTAACTGGGACTTGATGCTAATCGACGATAAGTCAACCACAGGTCTTGGAAAGAATGGCTGGCACTTCTCAAAGGATGCAGCCTCTCTTGATGAAAATGGAAAGCTTAGACTTCATGGCAGAATGGATGACATGATTAAATGCGGCACTGAATCTATCTCCCCTTATGGCATTGAAGACCTTCTGTTGGAACACCCTGATGTCAAGAATGTATGCGTTGTGGGTGTTCCTGATGAGCGGTTGTTCGAAAAATTATGTGCGTGTATCATCCTGAAAGAAGATAACCAAAGCAATCAAGAGCATCTTGAAAAAGAGATCGACGATTGGTGTACAGAGAAGTGTAAGAGGACGACAAGAGGGTCACTATGGAAACCACGTCATTATGTTTTTATTGATAGTTTTCCACTTACCAGAACTGGTAAGTTAAGTAGGAGGCTGGTTCGAGAAATGGCCGTGAAAAAACTGGGACTCTGAACAATGTCCTTGACTATTTGGCCATTAATACCTGTAATAATATGATAACTATTATCACCATTACTTATTTAGTAATTTACGTGGGGACTGCTCATTATTTATGCTAGGGGACGAGCTGAAGGACAAAAATTGAAAAATATAAAACAATTCACTGCCCCCTCTCCAACCATTGTCCTCGAGTTCTTATATAGAATTCACACTTTTTTATTAATTTCTTTACTATTAAACCATTAGATATTTAATTTTTTGACACACTCGTTTTTCCAATCATCCAGCTGTATAGGAGCGCGATTTTAGGGATCAAAACCAAAAATGCTTATCATCAAGAGACCGACGGGAACTTGTTCATATGAAGTTCTAAAATGGCAAGAGTTTTCTGTCAATTCAAAAGAAAGTATATTTTGAGGACTACCTAAGTCATGTCACTAAGCCGTAGTGATGATGTTGTTGTTGATGATGATGATAATGATGATGATGATGATGATGATGATGATTATGGTAGTGGGGAACATGATGGTGATGAATATAGTGACAATGGAGATGATAAGAAACGATGACATGCCCATTAGTAATGGTTCCTGTGACATGTTTATAATTATGATATTATAAATATGTATTTTGTTCATTTTATTGCTCTTTAGGAAAAGAAATATACTCCTCTCTAAACTCTCATTATTGCCTTACATTCCTTATTAGTTTTTCAAGACCGAAATGTAATTTCAATACCCCTACTTCCTTCTGTCCAATTTTTTTATGCTCCCCTTCATTTCCCTTCAGCCTCAGATACAAATAGTGAACAGTACATTCGATCTACTTTTGGCTTAAATAGCATTTTTTATAATTCCTTATCTCGTTTAATTCTTTTTATTTCTTCTTCTTCTCGTATTAACGCATAATTTAGGAGGGCTTAATTACTCGTGCCCAGGCCTTTAGGCCGGGAACGAGTTATAAACTGCAAATGTTTTTTTTCTTCCTGTGGTCGTCTCGAGAATGCAGCATTCTTGCGCAATCGGTCACGTGCTACCCCCTGATTGGTTAAGAACGTAAAAAACAATGCCCCTCATTCATCACCTCCGTAGTGAACGCCAGCGAGGAACTTTAGGAATGCAACATGGCCGACTACAAAGAAAATAGCTTTCAGAGACAGGCTTTTCCTGCAGTGGCACAATGTAATTTGGAGCTTTTAACTCGAGGTATACCTATATACTTATAAGAGCTTCAGAATGGGCTGTTATTTTGAGCTTCATCTCCAATAGTTTGACCAAATATCGAACTCTAAATGGAGTACTTGAAAGAGAACCCTCGCGATAAACATGGATAAAGAGTATTCCTATGAGCTGTGAATCTACGAATTTCTCATCCTACATGTTGCTAAACGAACATACGTAGAAACAAGTCAATTGTATTCCTCATTCAAGCATTCAAGAGATCTTGAGAGGTTTTTGTACTGAATTTTAATACGGAATTCTAGAGCAGACCATTGCATGGAACGGTTAGGTTCCATTGACCTTGTTGGTCACGTAACGTCTTTTATTATTTAAAACATCCGAAACATGAACGAAAAAATTCACGATTTGTTATTGTGTCAAAAACGCCGTTGTAGAAGTCTTTACAGCAAACAATTGAGATACATAGTGAAACTAGACGCACACGTGCGTTCACTCGTGCCCCGAGAGCCCTCTTCCCCGAGCCGTTTCACGCATTCTTCACCATTCCGGGACTGATAGTTAACCGTAACATAAGACCTTTTTTGAATCGGTTAAAAGAACATCTGATTAGTCAATTTGTCTGTCATTGCTTCTATTATCATGCATAGGTATTGTATATCTCCGACATGCAAAAATATTCCCCGCGAATATACCAGTTTTATTATTACTCGTGCCCAGGCCTTTAGGCCGGGAACGAGTTATAAACTGCAAATGTTTTTTTTTTTCTCTGTTCGTCGCCAGAAGAGGCTTTTCTTGCGCAATCGGTCACGTGTTAAAGCTCCTGATTGGTTAAGAGCGCAAGAAACAGTGCCCTTCATTCATCACCTTTGAGCGAGTGCGAACTCTTCGAAGGTCTTCGAAGTGATCTTGAGAGGTTTTTGTACTGAATTTTAATACGGAATTCTAGAGCAGACCCGTTGCATGGAACGGATAGGTTCCATTGACCTTGTTGGTCACGTAACGTCTTTTATTATTTAAAACATCCGAAACATGAACGAAAAAATTCACGATTTGTTATTGTGTCAAAAACGCCGTTGTAGAAGTCTTTACAGCAAACAATTGAGATACATAGTGAAAATAAAAAGTTGAATAAACTGGTATATTCGCTGGTAATATTTTGCATGTCGACTAATAGCTGCTGACAGACAAATTGACTAATCAGATATTCTTTAAAAAGGTCAAAAAAGGTCTTTATTATGTTACGGTTAAGTGAAGAATGCGTGAAACGGCTCGGGGAAGAGTACGAACCGGGCCGGTCATAAAAGGGGCTTCCGGGGCACGAGTGAACGCACGTGTGCGTCTAGTTTAAAATGCTGGGCAACCAGTACATGTCACTCAGTTAATAGTAAAGTTATCATTAGCATTATTGTTATTAACATTCCAAACCAAACCAGACCCAACCCACCTAACCCAAGCCAACCCAAACCAAATAAATAAATAAACAACGGCAAAGAATTTCGTCCAGTTCGTGACGATGGTTATCTTTTGTTATTATTTTTGTTATTCGCTTGTCGTTTCACTCTTCCAAGACCTTTAGTCAAGTATTTGTATTTCTGTGAGTTTTTTTTGTTTTTATTTTTGTTTGTTTGTGTTTCTTAGTTTCACGAGTTTTTCTTCCTCAAAGGATTTTTGAGTCCAGTCCTCCTCCTCCTCATTATCATTATTACAGAAATTCTTCGTCACAGGGACATTGCACATCACGTCCATGGGCCCAGAGTCTAGACGTCCACTGTCCACTCCATATTCAATTTTAGCCTGTGTTATTATTGGAAAACCGCCACTATTGTTTATTGCAGCGCCATAAGACTCATCAAGAACTTAGTGATCAGGTAGGACATCCTTTCTACATACTGGTAGCGGTTTATTTGCTAACATTTTGACAAAGTAAGATAAGTCAAAGACCCCTGATAAACGAAGACGCCAATTTCAAGGTAGTTTTTACATTTGTGAACACCATTTTGAAAACACTAACCACAGTGTCTCGTTACACTCCAATGTCTCGTGACGCAACTAATGTGTAAGGGAGAATTTCTTCTTTCAAATTATTGCAAAGCTGTAGCTGATGTGTTATGTGATCTTCAGACTGGTCAAAGTGATCAAAATATGACTTCTTCTTTGGAATGTAACATATACAATTAATACATTTAATACAGATCAGCCACAGGGAGCCCGGCTTGGTGACGTTATAATGAAAACAAAACGATCACGTTACAGATGAAAATTGGAAAATTAAACGAGACTTACCTGTAAGTTGAAGTTTGACTGATATTCTATCACATGACAGCGGAAGGAAGGAGATCACATGAGATAGCACAGCGCTAGCGCAAGTCATTCTTTAAAGTAAAAACGTGTTGGTTGCATCAGCAGATAAACCCAAAAAAGCTCCCAGTACACCAAAGAAAACCGGAAGGGAAGGTAAAAAGGGGGGGCATGTGATCTCCTTCCTTCCGCTGTCATGTGATATTATCTCAATCAAACTTCAACTTACAGGTAAGTCTCGTTTAATTTTCCAATTCTATCACATGACCGGAGGCATGAGATCCCATGAGACTTCAAAGCAATGACACATCCACATTAATCAAAATAAATCACACATATAGAATTCTTCCATAGTGTTGCATTGTACTTTATATAAACAATGAATTTGATATAATCATAATAAATTTCCATATCTCGATCAATTAAAATAAATTTGATATAACCATTATAAATTTTCAAATCTGAATTAATATAAAATATGCACTGTAAACAGCAGTGTCAATAAACATGAACTATAAAATGTCAATTTGATAAACACGAACTAATGAAATAGTAAGTGTACAGGTTTGGATATATTCGAAATTCACAAACAGTCAGGTTTGATATGTAATGTTCAATCATGTGTCAACACAGCTTCAGTAAACAAGGATTGCTTTTCTATAACAGGCTTGTTATAAAACTTGTGGAATGTTTCCGCAGAAGCCCAACCAATGGTATTCAAAATAACGTCAACAGGAACATCTTTCTCCTTTGCTTTTGATGCTGCAGCAGCTCTAGTGCTATGAGTTGTAAAAATGCTGTGTATCAATTCCAGAGTTTTTCAACACCTCTTTTGCCCATCTAGAAATTGTATCTCTAGACACTGCGCGAAATGGCTTAACAAAGCTCACAAAGAGCTTTTCCTCGTTGTTCCGTAAAGATTCTGTTCTATGTATATATTCCTTCAAGGTGTTAAATGGGCATATAGCTTTGTTTGGTGTAAACGCTGTCACTCTTATTGGTTCTGATCTCTTATTAGGTTTGCTAGTTTTTGTATGTTCCTCTAGATTAAAAATATAAATGTCATCCTTTGCTTGTAATCCTGATAGTGTTAGTGAGTAGATAACTTGTCCCCTCTGTCCTGTTGCAAGTAAGAGCAGCATAACAGTCTTAAGTGTAAGTTCCTTCAATGATAACTTGTTTAGAGGGTTTAAGCTTTGCAAATAATTGAGGACTTTGGAAGCATCCCAGATAGAGGTATATTTAGGTTGTGGCTTACGAGATTCAAATATACCTTTCATGAACCTTGTTGTTAGTGGATGTGCACCAAAGTGATCGCAGTGGTCAATTTTAAGGATTGCTGATAGAGCTGATCTAGCCGTATTAATGCTTGAATAGCTAAGTCCCTTAGTATAGAGTGACATAAGGAAATCCATTGCTTCATTTATTTTTGGGGAACTGTGATTGACTTTCCTTTTATCACAAAATTCCAGCCATTGGTTGATGTATGTTGTGTACTGTTTCTTAGTTCCGTCACGCCATGATGCCATGAGAATTCTTGTAACGTCTTCTGAAATTTCATACTGTCGGAAGGATTGCCTGAGAGCGGACAGACCATTAAGTGGAGTTTCCTGTGCAGTGGATGTAATGCCTGGCAGTGGTGTTGAAGAAGTGTTGTTGACGGTTTGTATATCCAGGGCTGGTTGGAGAGCAGTTGCAGAACTAGGGGAAACCATGTTTGAGTAGGCCATACTGGCACTATCAGTAAACCTTTTGCTTTGTCCTGTATAATTTTCTGTAGACAATTGGGCACAAGGCTGAAAGGAGGAAATGCGTAAAAGTTAAATTTACTCCAATCTATGGAGACGGCATCTACATATGCACTGCCTGGGTCTGGTTTCCATGAGCAGTACTTATCTAATTGATTTGTTAATCTAGATGCAAATAAATCAATGTTGATTTGTGGGTATTGTCTGTTAATTTCTATGAATAAGTGTCTGTTCAGCATCCACTCATGCTTATCACTAAAGTGACGTGACTCACTGTCTGCATGGATATTCAGTTTTCCTGCTATATGGACTGCTGAAATCCAAATTTTCTGCTGAATACACCATTCCCACATGTCAATTGCTAGTCTGTTTAGCTTTTTACATTTTGATCCTCCCATATTATTTATATATGCAACAGCTGTGGTATTGTCAAGCTGGATCTGAATGTGTTTGTTCTGGACATGTTTGCAAAATGATTTAAGTTCCAGAATATTTATGTGATCTGTGGCCTCATATTGGGTCCATCTACCCCCTATCTTCTGATCACCATATGCTGCCCCCCACCCTTTGTTTGAAGCATCAGTTTGAAATGTAATATCTGGGTTGCTAATAAGTATGCTTCTATAAGCTGATGGCATGTTGTCAATCCACCATTCTAATTCTTTTATTGAATTGCCAGAAATTGTCATGTGTGCTTTATAATTGCCACGGCTACTGACTAAGGTTGTAGTCTTGTCCCTTTCTAAAGACCTATAATACAATGGTCCAAATTGAGTTCCTGGAAAGTTAGAAACAAGTATTCCGATAACTTCTGCAACCTCTGATATAAGGGGTTGAACTTTGTGCTTAAGCCTCTGGCATGCATTGATAGTTTTTGTTCGTTTTTCTAATGTAGGTGATACTGTCATATTTTCTGAATTAAGGATAAATCCTAAGAACTTAAGTTTGCTGTGTAGGTTTGATGACTGATTTTGTGGGGTGCAGCTGCAACCCTAGTTTATGAAATAAAAGTAACTGTAGCCTCTAC